>VBSM01003039.1:10926893-10949887 GCA_008086735.1 Cheirogaleus medius
AAAAACAAAAAAAAAAAACAATGGGTGAATACTTTCCAGACAGCCTCTTATGTGACCATCTTTATTTAACTTATTTAAGGCTGATGTTTCAGTAGAAATTCAGCATTGAAAATTTTAATCAGACTTTTTTATACCAATTAAATACGTCAGTGATTACACACATACACTCACGGAATTGTAAATTGTGAACATTTAAAGTTGCTAATAAAACATTTATTTATTTGACTTCAAGAACTTTATATGCATTTTGATCTTGCTTTGTTCTGTTAGACCTGTTTTTTAAAGATCAATGCTTTAATTATTCTTATGGAAAATTAAATGCCATAGCAATTTTCTAATTTTCTGTCAAATACAGTCAAAGTCAGGTCTTCTGTCAAATTACTGTGCAACCTGAAATATGTATTTTGCAAAAAAAAGAAATAAATTGAACAAACTTCTTTTGCACAAAATGCAAAACTTTAGGGTTTAAGTAGGATTACACAAAAGAACACATGCTTTTCTTTTCAAAGGAGAGTGATTTAAAAAGCTTATGATGACTTAGCAAAGCATTTCTTATTTCTGAAGATCAAATGCTACTTAAATGCTCCTTTTGAGTGGTAACTTCTAAATTAATTGGAAGTATGCAAAGTGGTTCTAAGTTAATAATTAAAAAATCAACTTCAAATTATCTTAACTAACTCTTTATGTTTAATTTAATAAATAGCAGGTCATGATATACCTTAAAATCTCTGATGAATTACTCAGATTAAGTTCATGTAAAGAAGGGAGAATGCATTTCTACACTCATTTGTGATAATTGGAGCAATGACTGTATTAGACTGAAAAATGATGCTTCGAAAATATTAACCTGCAAACCTATTTGAAAATAACATTTTATCAAAGATAAGCAGATGTGTTTTTATACAAGCCCCGATTCAGAGCTTTTACACAGATTTCTTTTGTCTGGAAATGGCTTCCGCAACATAATTGCTTGACGCTTTCAATTTCACTTTCTAACAATGCCTTACCTGACAACTCTGCATCTACTGCATCTACTGCTCCAATGCAGTCTGAAAATTCCTTGATCTGTTCAATTTTTTCATAACTTATCAATGTTTGTTTTATGTTACTCTTTTTTTTCTGTATTGCTTATAAGTTGCCTCCCCTGCCCCTGCCAGAATTTAACCACTTCGGTACCAGCTTCGACTATAGTCGATAGTCACAGATGAACACGCACAGCGACTTTAGCCAACAGCTGTGATATGACTTTTCTAATTTTTCATTTATCAAAATAAAATTGTGAACATTTAAAAATAACGTAATGAAAACATATTTGTATATGTTACCTATTCTGATTTACATTACAAGTAAAGCTGTCTGTAAAGTAAAACAAGCTTTCAGTGCTTTAAAGCTTTCCTCATCACACAAGAGCAAAACGGATTCGTCGTCAATGCACAGCACAAACTATCGTGCGGACTATGAGTGCCGGCTGCGGGCAAGGTTTCACAGCCACTGAGCACGGTACCGAACTGGTTAATCGCCTCAAGTGTAGGGATATTAGTTTATCTCATTAGTTGATCTATCTCCAAAAGCTAGAACAGTTTTTAGAACATAATGGGAGCTCAGTAAATATGTGTCCAATAAGAATAATCAATGATCTAGGAGAAATTTAAGAAATCCTTAACATGCAGGTAAATGAAGAAAATAAAAAATATTAGAAGTACAAACAGAAGTTAATAGGAATACAATAATAGTGAGGAGAAAACAAAAAGCTTGACCATAATAAGAAAATAATAGAGAAAGGAAATGGGGCAATGGATGTATTAAACTACAGACCAATCTTTCTATGTATCTATCCTTTCAATCTGTCTTTCCATCTCCTACATTTTCAACATACTTGGAACATTTTAAACTAAATTGCAACCCATTTTGAAAATGTATGAATAATAAAGTTTTAAGTCACATTTCCTTACCATGTGCTATAAACTAGTAATTAACAAAATTTAAATAGAATAAATAAAAATATTATTACAAAATTAAAAAACATATTTCTGAATATGTGAATAAGAAAATAAAATTTGAGGTTTTAGGTTTTTTATAAATATCAAATAAAATTATGTAGCTCAAAACTTTATTAAGCTGAAGGATAGTTCAGAAAACCGTTTGCAGTATCTGCAAAAGCTGAACATATACATTTCCAAAAATCACTCCATGCCTATGTATATACGTATACTGAACGGCAGCGCATAGTTCACTAACAAGCATGCACTAGAGTATTCATAGCAGCTTTATTTGTGAGCCAAAACTAAAAACTCCTCAAATGTTGAGCAATTGGAGAAGGCATAGATAAATTTAGGAATATTCACACAAAGAGAATGAATTATGCACACAATGTATAATTTCATTTATATTAAATACAAAAAAATACAACACTGGTCTTTGGTTTTAGATGTCGAGAGATGGGTTAACTGGAGCAGTGACTGGAATGAAAATGTTCTGAAATGATGGCATTGTTCTGTTTTTGATCTGACTCTGACCAAGCAAGAGTCTTCTGATCGTGAAATCCGCTGAGCTGAATCCTTATGAAATGAGCACTGTTCTCTACAAATGTTATACTTCAATAAAAACTTCAAAGTACATAGAAATTAAAAATGTGATTGCTACCAATTGATTTTTATAAATAGCTCATTAAAAGTGAGTAGAGAAAAAAAGCTTTTAATCATTACATGCTTCGCAAAGCCCAACAACAACAACAACAAAAAGTTTAAAAGCTTTTTAGATCACCTAAGAAAAAAATATAGAGATTGAATTGTAAGGTTTAAGACTCTCTATTTTCCTGTTGTTTCAATACCCCAACAAGCAGGCTGTGAGCGCCCCACACAGGTAACCATTCACCAATGTGATTGGCTGCTGACCCCTGCTTCAAGTACCTCTTCTTATCTTCACTTGACTGTTGCTTTGTAACATTTAATTGCACCAATGAAATCCTCTCTTGTTTTTTGCTAGTGTACTCCACCCCGACCCCAAATACAGGAATTTGCCCACAGGTCCGCACACTCTCTCTCGGCTCCTCACATGCTTGATAGACCCCGCTCCCTTGGCGTTCCTGCCGTATCATCCCCTACGTGGTATGCGGTGACTGTCTCTCTAGAACATGCGAGTATGATAAACTGTGTTTTCTAGTGTCTCCCTTTTTGTGACCATCTCATGAAAGAACATGAAGAGAGACAAAGAAGCATCAGGAGAATCAGTATGCAAGAATAAACAAGTGATAAAAGAAAAATAAATGATTTAAACAACAGAAAAAATGAAAGATGATTTTAAAAAGCATTTGTTTAAAAAATTGTATAAACTCTTGTCAGATTTCTTCAGGAAAAATTATTAATGGGAAAAGCTATATGTCTGGTGATATAGAAATTGGAAAATGATAAGGGATTGCTATTGGTGATACCATGCTAATATATTTAATTATTAGATGAAATCAATTATTTTGTTAAAGTATATTGGTAAATCTATTGACTAATACATTAGCAAATCTTGACTAGTAGGTGAGAAGAAATACTGAACAATAATAATGAAGTTTTTGTTTGTTTGAAGCTTCTTCATAGAAAAGATACAGGACTCATATGGCTTAGTGAGGAATTATTCCTATATCTAAAATCAACTAATTCTCATAGCATTGAAATACTTCTGGGATATAGGTTAAAAAAGACATTGCATTTTTCAAAGCACAGATTGAGTAGCATTTTTATCAAAAGCAAATGTTATATCTTACTAGTAAATTGCAATTAAATATTCAGAAAAATATTTGTGTATTTGATACAGTTTAATGTTTAATGATATTTGAAGCAAAGTATAAATAGCATAAATAACACATATCTAAACATGTTAAGAATAAACATCTCAATCCATTTATACTCTTAAAATATTCTTGAAAATTACCTAAGATTTAAAAAAAACCCTAAAATTAGAATATTTGACCTAGCAACTACAAAATATATTATCAAATCATATATATATATATATATATATATATATTTGCCTTGGAATGGAGAGCCAAGTTCAAAGACAATTAATAAAAATAATCCAATAAAATCAGGGTACATATGAAATTTATGACTACCTGTGGGTAGAGACTGGGTCATATATTGAATTAAAAATTGGTTAACTATGTCAAATTGGGATGATAAAACTGGCAATTTCCTGGTTGAAGGATCAAAATCCCAATCCCATCTGAGTGGGAACAAGCAAGGTGCTCATTTGGAGAGTGTACTTAGCCATGTACCTATGACTATTATATTCACCATACAGCCATGGGAGTGACAAATATAAACACTGTAATGTTCATATTCATTGAAGTATGTTAAGAGATATTGTTTGGTAATCAATGCACATTGTTCCAGTTTTTCTTATATTCTAAGTGTAAGTTTTGGTTCACTAGATTTTTCTGCACTATTTATACTTGAGATGCTTGATGTTATCCTGTAGATACTATATTGGGAACCATTGTTAGCTATAGCAGGGTCAGATATCATAAAACATTTGTGTAATGTACAATGAAGGCTTTGTAACAAAGTACAGATGTGAGAAGTAGCAGTTTATTAAATCATTTTAAGAGGTAAATCAGATGGCAAGATATAATAATAACACTAAAATTCAAACAGGCTTTTTTCAAACAAGCACAGTATTTACTGAAAAAGGTTAAGCTAAGGGGCAGGAGGAGAGATGAGTAATAACAAGGAGAAGAAAGCTATGGTGGTGTTTTGGAAAGCCATAGACATGTGAAAATAGAAAATTTTCAGAAGCAAGTACTTTGATTATTCTTGATTTCAACTGTAATTAAAGCACAAGTCATAAGTCATAAAGGTGTTTTAATCAGATACCAATAGAAGAAAACGAAATGACAAATGTGATTTTGAGAACACGTTAGTTTGAGAAAGCATTATTTTAGTCATTATATTTTGTCATAAAGATAAAAAGCAAACTGGAGATTATGTGTATACCACTTATTCTGATGACACACAGAATAACAAGCTTTAGCTATAGCTCATTCTGAAATTGAAACTGTTTCCTGAAAAAAATCAAGAAAGTGAGCCTGTGATAATTAAATATTATATAGTTATAACTATGAATGGTTATATTTAACATGTAAGAAAGCTACTGTTGTTTAATTGGGTGTCACAATATATTTTCTTTATTCAGCACAATGTATAATCTATGCTAAATAGAGGAAATTTAACTTATCTACTTCCTGTAATTATCCATAGATATATCCTACTGATCATATTTTAATTAAACTAAACATTATATAAATTTATGTTAATCATCTTGAATTATGAAAATCATTTAAAACTATCTTTGTGATAGTTTGTGAAGGTAAAATTAAAATTATATTTAGAGTAGGTTTATATAAAAAGTAGAACAAAAATTTTTTAACTTCAGAGTTTGTGTAAAACAATATATTTACTCTTATCTCCATGATTAGAGGGATTGGAGAGTCTTTTATTTATTTTCTATTTTTTAATTTATTTTTTGAGACAGAGTCTCACTCTGTTGCCCAGGCTAGAGTGAATGCCATGGCATCAGCCTAGCTCACAGCAACCTCAAACTCCTAGGCTCAAGCAATCCTTCTGCCTCAGCCTCCCGAGTACCTGGGACTATAGGCATGCACCACCATGCCCGGTTAATTTTTTTCTATATATTTTTAGCTGTCCAGCTAATTTCTTTCTATTTTTTTTTTTTTTTTTTTTTAGTAGAGATGGGGTCTTGCTCTTGCTCAGGCTGGTCTCAAACTCCTGAGCTCAAACGATCCTCCCGCCTCGGCCTCCCAAAGTGCTAGGATTATAGGTATGAGTCATCGTGCCCAGCCTGGGGAGTCTTTTAGTATCAAGTAAATATAATACCTAAACTCAGGAATAATTTGTTTCTTAATCACATGAGCTATGAATTATACTGCCTTGCTTCAAACCTTCATCTTGATGCTTTCTATTTAATAATCCTGGGAAAGATACCTATCTTATACCTCAATTGAGTCAAATATATAAAGGAGAACATAAGAGTATCTACTCATAGATTAACTGCAGAAATTAAGTAAAACAAGACACATAATACATATCACATACAGATTAAATGATCAATGTGGTGACTATTATTAATCTTAATTTTAATGTAAGCAAATTTATTTGATAATACCACCTTGCCAATCTGTCTACAGCGCTCCTATCCCCTGAAGGTATTATGAGAGCCATTTTCACTAGAGGTAGGAGGCAATTCCACTTCAAATACAGCATTCTTCTTTCAAATATATCTTTGATCCTATTTCTGTTCATTGTCCTGTAAGGTACATGGAATTCTCCAAAGGGAGGCAACCCTTTTATACTACATTTTGTAAAAAGATTTTAATCTCAGTACCTGACAGCACAGCAGAGTTTATCTCTTCAGCACACCATGTATTTGTCTGTCTTTACTCACAACACTGCTCAGCATATCCTATTTTCTGTGTACCATAAATTAGTTCCTATATCACCATTTCTAGAGATATTTATTTCTGCACCTTTTGTATCACCAAATCATCTATAGATTGATTAGGTCCTTGGTTATTTGACATCTCAAATGCATTCCTTATTAATTGCAGCTCCAGAAATCTAAATTTGTGCCCTTATCTCCCATTCCTGCTAAGGATCACCTAGTGCAGTGGCCTATATGCCATTCCTCTCAAAAGCACAACTGTTTCAGATGATTTTTCCTACTATTTCCTTAAACCTTTTCTGAGGCTGAATATTGTAGTGGAATTCACTTCTTCTTTTGGTTTGTTCTGACTACATCCATAGAAGTATTATCATATAAACCTTCGTATTCATAAAATTAGCCCAAATGCTAAGACATTAACTCCCCTTATACTCCATGTCCTACAAACATAGTTGTTTTCTTGGGATCTCAAACTGGGAAGAAATCTTCTCCTCCTTTTTTGTTCGAAAGTGAATTAATATCTTTGTCTGTAGTTTGTTAAATTTTTCTTCTTAAATTGGCTCGCACTAAGTGTGGAGAGGCTATTTTGATTATCCTACATTTCTGATTTTGAATGGTGAGCACATATAACTTACTGTGTCCCAAACAGTTAAGTATCCAAAGGCAAATCATTGCCCTTCTGTTCTCAGAAGTATAAATCATGCCACTATCCAAAGAAAGATTGTTTTCAGTGCATCTATTCAATTTTTCTGAAAAGATACAATTAAAATGTAGACCACATGCATGCATTATACATATTATACTGCATTGTGCAAGGAAACAAAAACACAGGTAAATATAAGTAAAACTTGCGTCGGAATTTCACAATTCACTACATAGCACTACAAAGTGCCTTTGTAAATGATAATAAGTCTGTTGTTGCTTCTAAAACAGTTCTTAGAGGCTAAGTGCTGGGAAATGTCACCAAATGTGGCATCCATTTTATCTATTAACAGTCTAGGGAAGGCCGTTTTCAGAATGCAAAGTTTAAAAATGAAATTCACTTCTTGGGGTTATAGCATTTAATGGACTGACTATCACTGATAAGGGAATGATGGAGAGCACAATGTTTCTGCAATCTCATTAGTTGGATGTATTGTGTGAAGTTGAAGTTCCCAATCTCTAGAATAGTAACATATACTAGAAGCTGGGGACAGAGCAGGAAAGGAATTCAAAGTTTTATATATAACTTTTATTTTTGGAATAGTGTTAAAATAATTTTCATAGCATTGTTTTATCTCTATTAAGGAATAAAGAAAAAATCTCATACTATTTTAGCATAATATTATGCTTCAAAATGAAATCTGTCTCATGTAGTCCAAAAGCTTACCTTAATGTAAATAAAGTTTGCCACTTCACTGTTTTCTTCATTAGAATAAAACAAAGTTATATATTCAATCATCAGTGTCACAAAGATGCTTTTTGACAAGTGCTTGTTTAAAACTTCTAGTGCTGTGCAAATGTGATATTTATGAAATATTTCTTTAGAGGAAGCCATAATAAATTTGTTGACCTTTATTCATGATGCCCATTGTCTTAGTCCATTTGGTGCTGATATAAAAGAATACCTGAGGCTGGGTTATTTATAATGAACAAAAATTTATTGGCTCACAGTTGTGGAGATTGGACACCAGCATCTGGTCAGGCTATTGTGTCATTATATGGCAGAAAGCAGAAAGAGGGCTAACCTACTTCCACAAGTCCTTGGAATAGCAGCATTAATTCATGCATGAGGGCTCTGTCCTGCCATTAGGCCTCACCTTCTAACACTGGTGCATTGGAGATTAGATTTCAATATGAGTTTTGGAGAGGATAAACATTCAAACTCCAGTACCCATGAAATGTGATTTTCCATTGATCATTTATATTAACTATCAATGTGTAAAACTAGATCTCAGAATGCAGAAATATCTGAATGTGAATGCAGACTATACCAATCATGCAGAATTGGTTGATAGGTAGCCAGATCCATGACACAATATAGCTTAACTGAAAAAATTGGTTTCTCTATAAAAATAGTGACTTTGTTGTGTTAATGTGCCCCTTTCTTTCTAATTCATCAGATAAAATTTTATGAGTTAAGTCATGCAAAGTTTTTCATATCTGTTTTTCAACTGAAGTGATTGGAATACATTCAGGTAGAGATGTGTAATAAAAGCAAAAATCCCCTGAGTTTTCATTCCAGCTCTGCCACTTAATTTTCACCTGACTCGGGTGGGGCAAAGGCAATATATGTACCCTAAACATTTGTACTCCCATAATATGCTGAAATAAAAAAAATAATTTGTTTTGCTTTGTTTTGTTTTGTTTGTATTTTTTCCCCAGGCAAATCATGCAGTGTTTCTGAGTTTCTGTGTATTCATTTATTCGTTTGTGTTTAATAACTATATAATTGTCAATGCCACATATAATGTTAAAAGTAATTTTAAAAATATTGCAGAGAGGGTGGGGTAGTCTTAAAGAATGCGTTAGATATGTGTAGCAGTGACTAAAAATGCTATTTTTAGTAATTGCTATAGATGGAGGAAGTTTCCATTGTGAAGAAGATGTTTCTTTTGACACCTGCAACAGCTTTTCTACACTCTGCAGAAAAATAGATTAACATCAAAGTCATAATAATGACTTAAATGTATAAAAGACATTTTATTTCCCAGTTGTTATGCTGATGGCTTTAATGATTTCTTTACTAAATTCTCATAACAAGCCTAGGAAGTGAATAACATAATAGTTATTACCTTAATAGATGAGGAACCTGAGATTTAACAGAGTTTGATAATACACACAAGGTGAAATAGTTACTAAACACCAAAACCTGGATTCAGGATATGAGAATCTGACCACAGAGTTGATATTATTTAACTACGCCAACAGCTATGATTTTTAAAATTCAAGTAATTCTGTTAGAGACCTTAGAAGAGATAAGGAAAGAGATCATATTTCAGGCAAATAATACATTGAAAGACAGTCTCTCTTTGTTTCAGAAAATACCTCAACTACAATGATTTTTAAAGTAATCTTTTAAAAATTCTTCCTTCTTTTCAAATGAGAAACAATTACTTGATTATTGAGAAATATATAAACAATCTTACATTAACTATATAATTAAAGTTGCTTGGTCCTTCACCAGTGGTTTTGACAAGATATACAATTTTCTCTTGATGTTCTCCAAGAAAAAATGCTTTTAAGGACTTTGATTAAAATAGCTGGAGATGGGACAGGTCTAAAGTCAAGTACTTTTTTTTTTTCTCCAATGTCATATTCTGTTCACTTCATAAAGGGTAGCTTTCCAACTTACTTTGTTTGGCTCACAAGGACATCTTTTTGTTAACAGCAGCATTCAAAAATGGAGAGAGTTCACATTAAACTATAAATTCCTCTCTTTTCTACAAACATTGGAATAACTGCCAAATCTGGTTCTGAATCCCAGTGTGGCAAGGATCCATGGTTGCTGGGTAGCAGCTGCCACCTTTCGGCAGGCCATGCACTTTGCAGCGTTTCCAAGCCATCTGGGGCCTGCTTCACTCATTTACATTCCCAATCTGGTCTGAAAAAAGCATTTGAGTAGTTTGCAATCTCTTTAATACCACTATTTAATACTTTTTTTTCCTTCTCAATACTCATTAGGGTCTAAATGCCCTGAATCCAAAGAAGGAAAAAAAATTTTATTGCCAATAGGAAGGAGGGTGGATTAATATGATTAATTTCCTCTGGATGCTTTGAAGTAATGCATCAAAGAATCACTGTTTACCTCTTGAAATGCTCAGATTTGAAGCTAAAATAAAGAAAAACTGATTCAACTTTCATTCAAAGGCCAATTGAAGAGCAGTGGAACTTTGTGCTTAAACAAAGACATGTCACCATTCATTTTAATCTTTTCTTGAAAGATATGTATTTAGCATTAATATTATTTACCCTCTGGCTTATATCAGTAAAAATAGTTTCTCTTTAATGTGATTTTTAATTGTAGATTTCTAATTAAAATACATTTGCACTATAAAAGAAGCTTTCAACCAAAGAAAATAAATTTTGAAACTATTTTAATCTACTCTAACTTGTACTTTCAGAAAAACTTTCTATATTATTGAATTATAGGTTGTTGCTATAAAATAACCTAGTCTATTCAATTCTGAAAAGGATCTTGCATGTTAGGCTTCTAATTATATATGAATTATCTGCAGTAACTAAAAACAGCAAAAATAAATTATATTAAATTTATGAAATTATCATATATATCATTTAAAACATTGTTTAAAATTTTTAGAAACTTATTAGTATTTTGAGTTCTTTATGTAGCTAAAAATTAAAAGTGAGATATAGTTGTCTCTATAATCCTTAGTTTGTCTTTCTCTCTTTCTCTCATTCTCACTCTTGCTCTCTCTCTGTCTTTATCTCTCCTGCTTTCACATGCACTCAACACACACACACACACACACACCCACATACACACACATGCACACACGGAACTGCAAGGGCTTTTCTCCTTAAAGTCTGAAAGATAATACTTAAATGATATTTTGGAACCAAAAGAAAAATTAATGCTACTATGTCCTCTCCTAGGGATAGTCTGTGATATACTGACCTATATGTTGATGGTTAGAATGGATAACATTTTAAAATTATATGTAAGACATCAAATTACTAAGAACTTTAATAATGCACGTCCTCTGCTGTGGTTTGAATGTATTCCCTCTAAAATTCAGATTCTGCCAATGTGATAGTATTGGGAAGTGGGGCCTTTGGGAGTTGCTGCTTCCTTTGTGAGTAGCATTAAAGCCGTTATTAAAAAAAAAAAAAAAAAAAGACTTCTGGCAGCATTTAGCTAGCTTGCCCTTCTGCGTTCTCCCATATGAGGACACAGCATTCCTCCCTTCAGATGATGCGGCAGCAAGACAGTACCGTTGGAAACAGAGCAACCCTCATCAGGCAACCAAACCTGTTGGCGCTTTGATCCTTCCAGCCTCCAGACTGTGAGAATACCAATTTCTGTACTTTATAAATTATCCAGTCTTAGGTATTTTGTTATGGCAGCACAAACAAAGACATGCTCTGACTTAACAATTCATTTTACAGACACTGTACTGAAAAATTCTGACTATAATTTATATTACCACTCTGTATGACCATGCATGTGTATGACTTGGCACCCACTTACAAGTGAGTACTTGAGGTATTTGTTTTTCAGTTCCTGAAATACGTCACTTAGGATTATGACTTCCAGTTCCATCCAAGTTGCTGCAAAAAGACACTATTTCATTGTTTTTTATGACTGAGTAGTAATCCATGGTGTGTGTGTTGATGGGTACTTAGGTTGATTCCCTATCTTTGCAATTGTGAATTGTGGTGCAATATACAGACAAGTGCATGTATCTTTTTGACATAATGTTTTCTTTTCCTCTGGATAAACAACTAGCAGTGGGACTGCTGGATTGAATAGTATATCTACGTTTAGTTCCTTGCGGAATCTCCATAGTGTTTTCCATAGAGATTGTACTAATTTGCATTACCACCAACAGTATATAAGCGTACCTGTTCACCACATCCATGCCAACATCTAATGTTTTTGACTTTTTAATAATGGCCATTCTGTCAGGGGTAAGGTGGGATCTTACTGTAGTTTCAATTGGCATTTCCTTGATGATTAGTGATGTTGAATATTTTTTCACATGTTTGTTAGCGATTTGTATATCTTCTTTTGAAAAAAAGATTTCTACTGATATCACTTTCTTGCTTTTTAATTTTTTTTATTTGTTTTTTTCCTTGCTAATTCTTTGAGTTCTTTGTAGATTCTGGATATGAGTCCTTGTTGGTTGTATAGTTTCTGATTATATTTTCTCCTCTTCTGTAGGATATCTACTTTCTCTGTTGATTATTTCTTTTGCTGTGCAGAAATTTTTTAGTTCAATTAATTCCAATTTATTTATTTTTGTTTTCATTATATTTGCTTTTGGGGTCTTAGTCATAAACCCCAGAAGGGTTTTCGTAAGTGTTCTAGAATTTGTATGGTTTCAGATCTTACATTTGTGTTTTTAATCCATCTTGGATTCATTTATGTATATGGTGATTTCATTCTTCTGCATGTGGCCCTCCAATTTTCCCAGTGCCATTTATTGAATAGGGCATCCTTTCCCCAGTGTATGTTTTTGTCTGCTTTGTTGAAGATCAGTTGACTGCAGATATGTGATTTTATTTTAGGGTTCTCTATTCTATTCCATTGATCTATATGCCTATTTTTATATTGGTACTATGCTATTTTGGTTACTATAACCTTGTAATATAATTTGAAGTTGGATAATGTGATGCTCCAGATTTACTCTTTTGATTAGAATTTCTTTGGCTATTCATGACCTCTTTTAACTCCACATGAAATTTAAGATTAGTTTTCTAGTTCTGCAGAAAATGACATTGGCATTTTCATGAGAATTGCATTGAATCTGTAAATCACTTCTGCCTGTGTGAACATTTTAAAACTATTGATTCTTCTGATCGGTAATCATGTGATATTTTTCCATTTGTTTGTGTCACCAATGATTTCTTTCATCAGCATTTTATAGTTCACCTTATAGAGATCTTTCACCTCCTTGGTTAAGTATATTCTTAGGTATTTTATTTTGTTGTGCAGCTATTGTAAATGCTATTAAGTCCTTGATTTTATTCTCAACTTGGCTGTTATTAGTGTATAGAAATGCTACTGATTCATGTACATTAATTTTTGTAATCTAAGGCTTTACTGAATTTATTTATCAGTTCTATGAGTCTTTTGGAGGAGTCTTTAGAGTTTTCAAGATCATATCATCAGCAAACAGCAACAGCGTGACCACCTTTTTTCCAATTTGGATGCCCTTTATGTCTTTCTCTTGCCTTATTGCTCTGACTAGGACTTCCAGTGCCATGTTGAATATAAGTGGTGACACGAGGTATCCTTGTCTTGTTCTAGTTTCTATGAGGAATGCTTTGAGCTTTTCCCTATTCAATATGATGTTGGCTGTGAGTTTGTCATACATGGCTATTATTATAAGACCTTTTCTTTCTATGCCTAGTTTATTAAGTATTTTTATCATGAAGGACGGTGGATTTTATCAAATACTTTTACTGTATCTATTGAGATGATCATATTTTTTTAATTCTCCTTATGTCATTAATCAAATTTATTGAATTGCCTATGTTGAACCATCCTTGCATCCCTGGGATGAAACCCACTTGATTATGGTCAATTATTTTTTGGATGTTCTGCTGGATTTATTTTGCTAGTATTTTGTTGAGAATTTTTGCATCGATGCTCATGAGGTATATATGTCTGTAGTTTTCTTTTTGTTGTTGTGTCTTTTTGTGGCTTGGTATCAGGGTGATATTGGCTTCATAGAATGAGTTAAGGAAGAGCCCCTTCTTCTTGATGTTATGGAACAGTTTCAGTAGGGTAGGTATAAGTTACCTTGGTTAGTGTTGCTTTAGCATTAGTGGGCGGGGCAGGGAAGGAGGATAAGAAGGCCTTGAATGGTGGGGAGCTTGCAACCTAGTCCTCTTTGTTCTAAGGGATCCTCTGGTGTGCTGTACTCTCCCCTCAGCTGGAAGGGGCTCAGCCTGAATGCCCAAGCTCTGGGAGGCCCACAGTTCTCCTAGGACTCACTGGTTTCCCAAGGCTGCTATGGTCCAAGTGGTGCTGGGCAGCACTGTCTGTGGAGCCAGTGATGTAGAGATCCAGAGGCTGAGATTTCAAGGTCATGACAGCTTCTAAAACACTGCCTGTATGTGAAGGGAGGGAAATTAGTCTCAGCTTCTGTGCAGAACCCAGGGGTGGTGAACAGATTACTCTTAGGGGTATGCCCCCACTACAAGCCTAAACCTAGCTGTCTCACAGCTAACCCACAACAAAAGCTTCTGCTTGGGAGCTGAGGTTTCTATGTCCACAGCATTGAGTGGCTGGAGGAAGGAAGGTTCCTGTCTCTGCTTCCCTTCTCAGACTCTAGTGCTGTTTCTTCTCTGGGTTTGGGACACTCTCCTACCCTGAAGATTCCTCTCTGCACTCACATCTCCACTGGCAGGGGTGCAGACAGTTTCATATTGTGAACCAGAGGCTCTGTGATGCAGGAGAGTGCCTGTTCCATCTTCTGTTCTGCAAAGCATTTGCAACACTTCCCAGTCCCCTTGGGGCAGCCTTCCCTACAGGTTAGAACTCCAGAAATACTGCTTCTCTCTTGTGTCCCCTTGTTCCTTTGAGGTTGTCACAGTTCAAGTGGGTTCTGGGGAATTTTCATGTGGAATCCAGTGACAAGCAGGGAGACTGAGGGTCTGTGACTTCCCTGGCAGGATAGAGGCACCCAGTGTGTACATAGGCAATATGGTGCCTGTCAGCTCAGATCTGTTGTACCGGAATGTGACCATACATAAGCCTGCAGCCTGGTGCTCAGTTCCCAAGTAGCTCTCAGTTTGCTGATGACAGCAGCTTCTGGACTCATCAGGGTGGAAGTGCTCTCCTACAGATTGGGAGCTGGCAGACTGTCACAGATAAGAGGGGAGGAAAATTAAACATTACCACCTACCCTTTCTGCAAGACTCCAAATCCCACAAGGGTCGGTCTCTGGAAAAATCTTGCTGCTTTTTTTTTTCTGCCCCACAACTTCTTTCTGTGGGATCACTAGTAAAGGTAGGTTCTGGTGCCTTACCCTCCCTATTTCATTTGAGCTATGCTTTTTCACTTGAAACTTTTTCTTCTTTTTGGGACAATCTGGTGACCAATGTCTCTAGTTAGCCATTTTACCTCCTCTGCTTCTTGATGAGCTAATAATTATTTTGATAAACTACCTCCATTCCAATTACTGCATGGCTTATCTCTTGATTAGACCCTGACTGAAAGAGCAGCACAATTTAGAGAATAAGACAAATTAAATGAATCCAGCTGACAAAATAGAATGGCTACATATTTGGGTCAACTGCAACTTTAAAATTATCTGCAGATAAAAACTTTCTCATTTGAAAAATAAAAAGGTATAAAAACCATGACAATAGACTAATGACTAACCTTCAGAAGGAAGAGAAAAAAATATCTTACTTAATATAAAAATCATTGCAATGGTAAACCTAAAGGCAGTTTGGAAAACTATATGACATATTTGATAGGTGGATCCTACATGAAAAAAATTAGAAATCCATAAAATTAGAATGACTAGAAGCAAAAGTAAATCAAGATGGGATTAGAATAAAATGGTTGAAATGTCATTCAAGTTTCAGGAGTCATAGACCACTGTGTACTTGATACTTTGGCAGTGTTACCTCCCATACAGTTTCAGGGTAACTAATACCTTCTGAGATCTTCCCTGAACATCACATACCAGTGGCCCTGACTGGGAAATGCTCCCTGCCATTTGCCATAGCAAATCCACCAAGCTACAGATTGACCAAGCTTGATGCCCTGTATAGAATAAAACCTGCCTCTTCATGTGGGATATTACAATATCCAAGTTAATAATTATAATCTGAAAGCCATTTTAAGAAATCTATCAAAAAGTGAAATTTATGGTTGAAAATACATCTGCAAGTTTATCAAGTCTCAAAAATAAAAAGAAAGAGGAGGGGTAGTCAGTTCTCAAAGAAACAATTTCACTTGTACTTTTGGCCTTTGAACAATACAGGTTTGAAAAGAGTGGGTTTACTTTTATGTGGACTTTTTTTCCTTAGAAGTTACACCAAGTGTGCCTGACTTTCTGGCTTCCCCTTCTACCTCCTCCAACTCTTCTGCCTCTGCCACCTATGAGACAGAGAGACCAACCCCTCCTTTTTCTCCTCAGCCTACCCAACGTGAAGACAACAAGGATTAAGACCTTTGTGATGATCAATTTCCATATAATGAATAGTAAATAAATTTTGTCTTCCTTATGATTTTCTTAATAACATTTTCTTTTCTATAGCTTACTTTGTTGTAAGAATACAATATATAGTAAACATAACATACAAAATATATGTTACTCAACTATTTATGTTGTCACTAAGCCTTCCAGTCAACAGTAGGCTATTAGTAGTTAAGTTTGGGGAAGTCAACTGTGCAGAGGATAGACACTCCTAACCCAAGCATTGTTCAAGGGTCAACTATAATTCAAATTTGAAAATTCATGTGTATGTCCTTCTAAATCAGTAAAATAGTCAACTCTGGTTCATTTTATTTATAAAATCTCTTCTTCAGAATGGTGAAATAATATTTTAATTAATTCTGTCCTACAGAAATTTCAAGATTTTCTTTGTAAATTGTTTAAAGCAGAACTCAAATATAAAAATTCCATGGATATCTATTAAACAAGAAAGTTTTCTGACCCAAAATACCTTCTGTGCTATATACTAATGTATTGCCATACATATTATTTGTTTCTTTACACTTTCATATACAGCATTACAAAATGATTGTGGCTTTCATATTTCCCTTGCATTATTTTATCTTTTTAGTTTCACCTCTTTTTTTCCTTAACTGACTGGAATTTTGAATATTATGTAAATTTTATTTTAAAGTTATTTAAAAGTAATTTAGAAAAAACATCTATCAATGTGTCTCCCACTCTAAATTGTACAAAGATCGTTTTTCTTTCTTCATTTGCTTCCAAGAAACAATAATAATGTTTAAACTCTTCCTTTCAAATTCACGCCTTTTGTAAATTCAAGCCCATATCCAAAATGATCCTAGATATAGGTTAACTTCACATTTCAAACAAATATTCTTTTCTGCATGAATTTCTTCTCTATATGGATTTAGAATTAATACCCATGAACACACACACATGCACACACACACACACACACACATATTATTATTCCAAAAAATATTCATAAAAAACCTGCCACTCAACTAGATGGCAGTTTTATAAGTCACTTCTTTCTTCTTTTGACAGCCTATTTATCCTACTATATAAAAACCTCGAAGGAAGGCTTGTGGTAAATGATAGTGTATTTCACAGGTCATGTAATTTGCAATTTGTCATTCTTCATGTTGCAGGAAATGGTACATGGTGTCAACAACACATAAGCAATATATTAACATTTTTACTGCATTTCAGCACGAATATACTTTTATTTTTAATTTTGATGAGAGTCAAGGCAAACTGTAAAATTTTTGGTCAATTATAAATTACATAGCAGAAGATATGTATTAAGCTTTATATGATATTATTACTCTGTCTCTAATTGATATGTCTTATTGGTTTGGTAAAGGTGTCCTATAAACTTCTAGGTAGAAATGTCCTTTTCATCATTCATTTATTCATGCATTCATTTAAATATTCACCAATTGTGTTAACATGCTAATATCAAATTTCTAATGAATTAAAAAATTATTTAACAAAGATAATTATGAAATAGTTTCTGTCCTTAACTCTAATGGAAATGTAAGAGAAAACAATGACAACAGTGTATTATTAAATGTGAGCTTTTGCATTTTATGCAAATATGTGCCACTCCTCTATTATCATGTATGTAATACTGACAGAGGAAGATTTCCATGCCAATTATATTAATATATTTCTCACATACTTCCTCTTCAAGAAGTGGAGGTAGCAGCTACTTCCTTGGGTGCTATGGCCAGACATATACCCAAGCTTAACCAACAAAGCAGTCATTTGTTCAGTGTGGCCTCTCACTGTGGAATACTAGACTGAAGAGTGTGAAAGAGTTTTTGGTTATTGGGTCATCACAGTCGACGCAGTAATAATAGCAGTGGTATCTGTAGCTGTGGCAGCTCTGATGGTTGTCCTGGCAGAGGTACTACTGGTGATACCTTGAATAGATTCAACGTGTTGTGTATCTTTAGCTGTAATTTCTGCTTTATAGTATCCACTTACATGTGCCTTGTGATTATTCCGAGATTTTGATCTCCCATTAATTCTATGAGGCTTTCATTTCTATCTGCTTCAAATGAACCCTTGCACCCTTAAAAAAATAACTAGGATCAGAAAGATCATCTAAAATGATGTTAGAAGCCTAAAATAAAACTTATTAGACAATAGTTTACGTACTAAAAGGTAAAATTATGATTAAAGCAATAGAATTCCCTGCATGTGGAGATAGCATAACATTACTGATGTGCTTTAGTTTCATGTTTTCACTTGTTCTTTCTTTTATTTAGCCTTGGTTTTCTATCATTTATTATAACATAAAAACTCCTCAGAATACAGCTAGGTAAATGGTAAACATGCAGTAAATGTGGGCTATTTGATTATGTATTAGGAATAGAAGCTTTGTACAGTGGCAGTATCATAGCCCAGGAGGTTTACCCGAGGCACAATTATTGCTAATTGAAAAGTTTTCCCAATACCCTGCCATGACAGCTTGCAAAATAGTTGGCATTGGCAATCTTTGACAATCCCTACAGGGACTGAATTAAAAAAAAAAGGAATGAAAGGAATAAAGCCTATAGGTTATGAGCCCAGTTTATTGACCTACACTAACTGCATTCATAAAGTAGCTCTCCCATTTACACAGCTATGTGACTTTGGGAAAGTTACATAACATCTCTGTGCTTGAGTTTCCTTACAGATAAAATGAGGCCAAGAATAATATCATTCAGTACTGAAATAGATAATTCATGTAATATTTTTAGAAGAGTTATGATGATTAAATTTATGTGTTGACTTGCCCAGGCCATCAGATGCCCAAATATCTTGTTAAACATTATTTCTGGGTGTGCCTGTAAAGGCTTTTCCAGAAGAGATTAAGTTTTGAATCACTAGATTGAGTAAAGAAAATTGTCCTTCCCAATGTGGGTGGTCATCATCCAATCTATTCATGGCCTAAATAGAACAAAAAGGCAGAGGTAGTGAGAATTTGCTCTCTCTGCCTGACTGCTTAAGCTAGGACATTGGTTATCTATTGTTTTAAGACTAAGATTCACAGCATTAGTGCTCCTGCATCTCAGTTCTTCAGCTCTAGCCTGGAAATTACACTACTGTCTCCCCAGTTCCTAGACTTTGGACTTAGACTAGAAATTACAACATTGATTATCCTTTTTCTGGTCTTTGAACATAGACTGGAATTGTATCACCAGCTTTCTTGGGTCTCTAGCTTACATATGACACAATGTGAGACTTCTTAATCTCCATAGTCATAAGAAATCTCTCTCTCTTTCTTTCTCTGTCTCCATATATATAATATATATGTATATACAGTAGTTCATAGGTATATGTGGGTGATTGGTTGGTTCCAGGACCTCCCATGCATACCAAGATCTTTGGATGCTCAAGTTCCTGGTATAAAATGGTATAGTATTTGCATATAACTATGCACATCCTCCTGTATACTCTAAATCATCTCTAGATTACTTATAATTTATAGCTGATACAATATAAATGCTATTCACATGGTTGCTATAGGGAATAATGAGATGAAAAAAAGTCTGTATATGTTCAGTGCAGACTCAATTTTTTCACAAATATTTTTGATCCACAATTGATTGAATCCACAGATAAGGAGGGCTGACTATATATATGGTGGGGCTTTATTAGGGGAGTTAGATTATGGGATTATAGAGGCTATCTGGAAGCCGAAGAACCAGGGAAGCTGGTAATATGGCTCAGTTTAAGGTCAAAGGTCTAAGGGCCAGAGCGGCCAATAAAGTAAATCTTAGTCTGAAGCCAAAGCCCAAGAAGCTGGGAAGCTGCTGGTGCAAGACCTGGTGTTAAAAGGCCAAAGAACCTGTCCTGGGGTTCTTACTTCCAAAGGCAGAAGAAGAAGGTTGTCCCAGCTATATATGAGAGAGAGAATTCACCTTTCCTCTGCCTTTTTGTTCTATTCATGTTCTCAGCCAATTAAATAATGCCCACGCACATTGGGTGAGGGTGGATCTTCCCTACTCAGTCTACTTATTCTCTTCCCGAAACACCCTCACAGACATATCCAGAAATAAATGCTATACGAGCCATCTGAGTATCCTTTAATCCAGTCAAGTCGACATCTAAAAGTCACCATCATGTGATTCAATTTCCTGTACCAAAGAAAGCACTGATAATTTATGGCATGATTTGGCATTAGAGATATGCAAAATATCTCCTTTGGGTACCCTAATCACCACTTATAAGAAGCCAGGCACTTGGTAACTGTGTATGTAATACTTTTATACATGTGTTTTGGAAAATTAATGAATTTAATGAGGTTGACTGGTTACTCTTAAAATCACTGGACAAATTGGTAAAGAAAAAAAAATGATGAACTCAGAGATCTGAATTCTTACCTTAAGTGGCACATAAATGACCTAAAAGCTCCTATGTGTGCTTTCAAGGAGACTCTTATCTCCTGTAGTCACAGGGCTATGATTGCTGAAAATCAAATGCAGAATCTTGTTTTGTGACTGAATTACAGGGCAAGTTGTACTCTCAGCCTCACAGAATGTGTACTATTAAAGTGGCGTCATTAATTGAGAAAGAATGGGATTCTGTCAGCTGTGATGCAGACATGAGGGAAGGAAGAGCCTAATAGAGCTGAAAAAATTGAACTTATAAGTGATGATGATGAGTCCTTTTTACCAGTGGAAGAGGCCTCACCACTCTCAATGGCATCACCCTCTCCACTCCATCTGAGAAGATTAACCCTTCATTGCCTGAGAAAACTGTAATGGGCTCCCCACGAGGCAGTTGCCATGAATGATGTTTATTTTCTTCAGGACTCACACCCATCAACCTTTTTTGTTTCTATACATATAAATAGATTCAAGTCCTAGCAGGCCCTTAAAGATAAGGTACTCATGAACTCGTGAGGAGATATGTTACACTCCAAAAGAATTACCATCTGTGGACTTACAGAATGCCTTATCATTCTCATGGAAATTATATATAGCATTGCTTCTGGTTAAGGAACTGATTTCACAGCAAAAGAAGTATGGGAATTGGCCTGTGCTTGTGTAATTGGCCTTGCCATGTCCCCCAATATCCTGATGTAGTTGGCTCAAAAGAAAGGTGGAATGACTCTTTGAAGAATCAATTACAGTGCCAATGAGGAGGTAATACCACAGCATGAGCTGAAAGATAGGTCTTTGCCCCTTGGACTCTGGAACTTACACCGTCAGCACTCCTTGTTCACAGGCTTTGGGATTGGGAATAGAAATTATATCACTGACTTTCCTGGGTCTCCAGCAGATCATAAATATATATGACAGATTGTGGAATGTCTCAGCCTCCATAATAATATCAGTCCATTCCTCATAATAAATCTCTATATATATTAATCTATAAATATACATATACATATTTCCTGTTGATCTATCAGTTCCATTTCTCTGGAAAACCCTGACTAGTACAACAATTGTTGACATATAAAAAGCACACATTGCTTACTATTTATTTTTAGTTTCATTAAATGTTTGTCCACTTTTTCTAAAAAAAAATTGAAATTTAATGATTACATAATATACATTCAATGTTTCTCATTAATAATAAAAAATTAGAGTTTTACATGATTTCTTTGAATAAAGCTTTAAGTATATTGTATATTTTGTTATGTTTTGTTCCAAAAATCTTTAATTTCTAAACAGGTATTGCAATTTTGACTTCCTCTGAGAATATGTAGAGCTATTTAGATGAATTTTATACAATAATTTTTTGCTTTTTTGTTGTGGTATTAAACTTAATAATTTCTCAGGTTATTGCTCTGAGATCAGATACTATGGTCTCTTTCTCATTTTAATAATTTACCTTATATTATTTATTTTGAATGCTTTCTAGATACCTGGAAACTCTTCATATGTCTATTTGGTCTAACTTATAAATTTCCACATAAACTTATTAACTCAGATTTATTATGTTCTTCAAAATATACTTAATTTCTTATTTTTCTGTGGACCTACTCCGTACCATTTTGAGAGAAGAATTAAAGATTTCCATCTTCATTGTAAGACTGTATTAATCATGTTCTCATAATACTAAATTGCTTGCTGTCCATATTATTATATATTCTTTGAGGATTTATCATGATAAAATAATCTTTTTGGTACTCAATGTAATTTTCTCTTGAATTTTCCTGATTTAATACTGATATTACCCCTTTTCCTATTTTTCTTTGTTTGCTTTTGTCAGGTCAGGAAGGGTTGCTTGCCTAGTGTGCCAGTGGCAATGACCTTAGTAGATCCAGGCTTTATCAGAAAGGAAGGAAACTGAGGTCATGGATTTATTCAGAGTTTTAGAGAACAGTCATGGCCTTACCAAGTATTCCTGAAGTGATTGGCTCCTTTATGTTACGTGGCCAGCAGTGATGCCCTGTCAGTGTCTCTGTGACCCAGAAATGAGTTTTCCACATTGATGTCATCTACACAGTTTGACAATATCTACAGCTATGTGTGTATAGGACTGGCTATATTATTTGTGGGGCATAGAGCAGATGAGAAGGCAGGGCTCTTTGCAAAAATTCTTTTTTTTTTTAAATTTCATTCTATTATGGGGGTACAAATATTGTTAGGGTTACATATATTACTCCTGCCAACCCTTCCCCCACCGGCTGTGCTAGAGCTTCAAGCATGTCAACCCCCTGGAGGTGCCTGTCACACCCAT
>VBSM01003039.1:10949987-10980806 GCA_008086735.1 Cheirogaleus medius
TTGGGTAGATGCCCAACAATGCTATTGCAGGGTCGAAAGGTATTTCTATTTCTAGCTATTTGAGGCATTTCCAAATTCTTTTCCACAAAGGTTGCAATAATTTGCAGTCCCACCAGCAGTGTAAGAGTGTTCCTGTCTCTCCACATCCTCACCAGCATTTGTTGTTTGGGAATTTTTTGATACGGGCCATTCTCGCTGGGGTAAGGTGGTATCTTATTGTGGTTTTGATTTGCATTTCTCTGATGATTAGAGATGTTGAGCATTTTTTTTTATATGTTTGCAGGCCATTATTCTATCTTCTTTGGAGAAATTTCTGTTCATTTCCATTGCCCATTTCTTAATGAGGTTGTTGGATTTTTTCTTGTTAACCCTTTTAAGTTCTAGATAGATTCTTGTTATTAGATCTTTATCAGAAGTGCAGAGAGCAAATATTTTCTCCCACTCTGTAGGTTTTCTATTTGATCTAATGATGGTTTCTTTGGCTGTGCAGAAACTTTTTAATTTGATGAGATCCCATTTGTTTATTTTTCCTGCTGCAGTGATTGCCTTCGGGGTCTTCCTCAAAAATTTTTTGCCTAGAACAATATCTGATAGGGTTATCCCAACATGTTCTTCAAGGATTCTTAAGGTTTCATGCCTTAGGTTTAAATCTGTTAGCCATCTTAAGTGAATTTTTGTGAGAGGTGAGAGGTAGGGATCCTGGTTCAATCTTCTGCATGTAGCTAACCAGTTTTCCCAGCACCATTTATTGAAAAGAGATTCTCTTCCCCGTTGTATATTTTTGTCTGGTTTATCAAAGATTAGGTTACCGTATACTGAAGGTTTCATCTCTGATATCTCAAATCTATTCCAGATATCAATGCTTCTGTTCTTGTGCCAGTCCCAGGCTGATTTAACTATTATTGCTTTGTAGTACAGCTTGAGGTCAGGAAGACTGATGCCTCCCAGTTTGTTCTTTTTACTTAAAATTGCTTTGGCTATACAAAGTTTTTTCTGGTTTCATACAAAGTGAAGAATTATTTTTTTCTAGTTCTGTAAAGAATGCTGGTGGCATTTTGATGGGGATTGCTTTAATTCTGTAGAACATTTTCGGTAATATTGACATTTTAACAACATTGATTCTACCAATCCATGAACAAGGTAGATTTTTCCATCTCTTTAAGTCATCTGCAATTTCTTTTTTTAGTGTTTCATAGTTCTCCTTATATAAATCTTTCGTATCTTTCATTAAGTATACTCCTAAATATTTAATTTTCTTTGGGGCTATAGTAAAGGGTATTGCATTTTTGATTTGGGTTTCTGCTTGATGGTTCTTGGCATATATGAATGCTTCTGATTTGTGTATATTGATTTTATAGCCTGAAACTTTACCAAATTCATTTATTAAATCTAGGAGTCTCTTGGATGAGTCCATGGGGTTTTCTAGGTATAATATCATATCATTGGCAAAGAGGGAGAGTTTGATCTCATCTGCCTCCACTTGGATACCCTTAATACCCCTCTCTTGCCTGATTTCTATAGCTAGGACTTTGGGCACTATGTTGAATAGAAGAGGAGATAGCAGACATCCTTGTCTAGTTCTAGTTTGAAGAGGGAATGATTTCAATTTTTCCCCATTTAGAATGATATTAGCAGTGGGTTTGTCATATATGGATTTGATAATTATAAGGTATGAGCCGTCTATGCCTATTTTGTTAAGAGTTTTTATCATAAAGGTGTGTTGGACTTTGTCAAATGCTTTTTCTGCATCTATTGACAGAATCATATGGTCTTTGTTCTTGATTTTATTTATGAAGTGAATTGCATTTATAGACTTGCGTATGTTGAACCATCCTTGCATCCCTGGAATAAAGCCCACCTGGTCATGGTGAATTATTTTTTTGATGTGCTTCTGAATTATATTTGCTAACATTTTATTTAGGATTTTTGCATCTATATTCATGAGGGATATCAGTCTGTAATTTTCTTTTATTGTTGCGTCCTTTCCTGGCTTTGGTATCAAGGTGATATTGGTTTTGTAGAATGAGTTAGAAAGGATATCATCCTTCTCAATGGTATGGAATAGTTTCTGTAGTATAGGTATGAGTTCATCTTTGTATGCTTGGTAGAACTCTGAAGTGCAGCCATCTGGCCCAGGACTTTTCCATTTGGGGAGGTTTTTAATTACTGCTCCGATTTCTGAGCTTGAGATTGGTCTATTCAGGAACTCTGTTACCTGCTGGGTGAACTTAGGGAGGTTGTATGAATCCAGGAATTCATCCATTTCATCTTCATTCTGTAGTTTTTGGGCATATAGATTTTTATAGTAATTAAATATAATGTTTTGTATTTCTTTGGTGTCTGTTGTGATCTCTCCTTTTTCATTTCTTATTGAGTTTATTAGAGTCCTTTCCCTTTGAGTACTTGTCAATCTAGCAAGAAAGCCATCAATTTTGTTTATCTTTTCTAAAAACCAGCTTATGTTTTTGTTGATCTTTAGTATAGTTTTCTTGTTCTCCCTTTCATTAATTTCTGCTTTGATCTTTGTTATTTCTTTTATTCTACTGGGATTGGAAATTGTTTGCTCTTCTTTTTCCAATTATTTGAGACTATTTGTTAGGTTGTTAGTATATAAGCTTTCTGTTTTTTGGATGTGAGCGTTGATTGCTATTAGTTTTCCTCTCAGGTATGCTTTTGCTGTATCCTACAGGTTTTGGTAACAAGTAGCACCTTTATCATTTTGTTCAAAGAAACTTGATTTCCCTCTGAATTTCTTCCTGGACCCAACAATTTTTTAATAATAGATTGTTTAGTTTCCTTGATTTTGTGAGGTGTTGAGTGCTACTATAGGAATTGAACTGTAATTTTATGCCACATGTTACACAACACTGCCATAGTAGCAGGAGACTTCAACACTGCACTGAATGATCTGGATAGATTCTCCAAACATAAAATAAGCAAAGATATAATGGAACTGAACAGAGCCTTTGATCAAAAAGGTCTGACAGACCTCTATAGAACATTCCATCCAAATAAAGTTGAATTTACATTCTTTTCAGCAGCCCATGGATCCTTCTGCAAAAATTCTTAAGAATTTCAAGATGGCAACAGCAGAGCATTAAACCAAGTGTGGAGTCTCTCTAAGTGTGTGGCCCAGTTTGCTGCAATGAATGCATGTCATTGAAGCTGGTTTTCTTGTAGTGGTTTTCAGTAGTAATGTTCCCATCTCCTACTGAGTCACTTGAGAAAAACATGGGGAGTACTACACATTTTTTATTTTATAGTGTATAGAAGGGTTCCTTTCTATAACATATCTCCAGATTAAGGACTTTAAGCTAATTATCAATTACAAAATTATCTTTGGGTTTTAAATGAGACACTGCTTAAGAGTATATAATATTTCCCTTCTTATTCTTCTTATCTGTAAGGTTACTCTGCTTTTTTCTCAATATTCCCTCACAAGGTATTTTCTTACTTATATAATTACAAGTGTTTTTACTGTTGTTATAGTTTGTTATGCAGTGATATTTCTCAATGTTATTTATTTGAATTTTATTCTAAAAACTTTCTGTTGTATAGATGACAATAATGATTGATGATTGGAGGACTAAATGTACATTATCCATGAATTATTTGTATTAAAATTATCATGTTTGGAAAAAAAGAAACAAAAGAAAAAAATTACCAACTGAGTGTTTGCCAAAAAAAAAAAAAAAAAAAAAATATCTACAGGTAAGAATCAATGGATTCTAAGTCTCAGGTATAAAGTTCATAAATTAATCATGTTTTCATTTACTCATTCTGTGATATTTGTTGATATAATTTTATTGTAAATAATCCATTGATAAATGAATCTTTTGCAATTTCAAGACTAGAAACAATTTATTTCCACTCCTTTCAATTTAAGTATGTTACTTAATTTAAAATCTAAATGCATCATAATTCACAGTTAATTGCAGAGACTTTTTGTTAAATTATTGCAACTTATCCTGCTTTTGGTATTTATAAGCTCTTTAACCTTGCATGTATTCAAGATATCAAAGTAATCTTAAAAGCTTATAACAAATGATAGCTTTTTCACTTAGATTAATCTGCTATTATGATACAAAGGGTGTTTTATTAAAAATTCATTTTCTTCTATCAGCACTTATATTAGTAATTTAAGTTTGGTCCTAGAGTAATCAATTAAAATAAAGCATGCTGTGTGAACACTAAACCTAACACATTAATTTAATCTATTTTGGCTATTCCTGCTGTCTCACAAATCATTTCTATGGTTACAAGGCATTTGTCAAAGTTTCTAATAGAAAAAATCCCATAATGGCAAGGCCTTTACTAAATAAAGCTAAGATTTGTGGATAATAAAAATATTTGGATTTAATCACTATAAATTAAGTGATATTTTACTAATATCACAGAATGCATATAATAAAAATAAGCTAAATATATTAAAATCTTTTAAATTATCACAGAAAGATGGCTATAGAAAATTAATCATAGGAACTGCACAAATGATTATATGAAAAACATAAAATTTAATTAATTCTCTGATATGCCAAAGATATTGAAGTGGCAAGCCAAATCTTAGAGCTGGCATATAAGTGGGATTATGTCCAAATATCACCTTTTCCTTAGGGACTAGATTTTTTCCCATATTCCTAGTGAGCATTTGCTAATATTTCGGCAGAAAAATAGAACAAGTGACTTTATAAAAAATAATGTCTGAATCCTAGAAATCTGTTGCAATTTCTTAAACTGATAAACTAAATGTAAACTTTGGTTTAGGTACATATGCTGTAAAAATTTACCTTAACACAAAAAGAGATCTGGTCTCTTTGCCCATGGCTGTTGAGAAATAATCCCCTTTGGAATGTCATGCCAGACAGGAATGTTTTGCATTAAGGTTGCTGGCCACACTAGATTAGGGTGTGAGTTGACCAGGCTAGAAAGACAAACAGTGGGATATAAGGTAGGGCTTTGGTTCACATAGTATCATTAGAACTAAGTCAACCATGTGGGCAATTGAAGATGGGGATAACTAAATACTGAAGTTAAAGTGAGCTTCCATCGTTGGCCATACCTTGTGAGCATTGTTACTTTACACATTGGTACCAGGAAATAACAACACCTGAATACACAGGGAGAAGACAACACAAGGTCTGAATTTGGTTCCTCTCAAATTTTAATTTGTATTTGTTCCCTACAGTAAGCTATAACTATATTAACCTATAATGAATTCTTTGAGTCCTTCTAGCAAGTCCCTTGGACTTACAATTGATGTGAGAAAAGTAGCTGGATGTTGTTAAGAACTGTGTTCCCTCTAACTTTATAGTTGGCCTAAACTGTCACAGTACTACATATTGCATTTGCTTAAAAAAAATGTATAAGATGTTCTTTATTTATCTCTTGACAAATAAGCTTAAATGTATTGAAAGAAAAAGGTCTATGAAAAATTGGACAGAGAATTATATGCATGAAAATAACTGTAAGTTAAAGTAAATGTAACAAATATTTTTAACGATTTAATTATATCATCTAAACCAGCAGTCCCCAACCTTTTTGGCACCAGGGACCGATTTCATGGAAGATAGTTTTTCCATAGAGGGAGGTGGTGGAGGGAGGCAGAGCTCAGGTGCCAGTGGGAACCAAGCCAAGTGATGGGGAGCACTCATCACTCACTTGCCTGCCCACCACTCACTTCCTGCTGTGTCCTCCCCACCCCTGACCCACACCCATGTTCCTGAGTTTCATGGAAGACAATTTTTCCATACACTGGTAGTGGGGAGGCTCTGGGGGGCAGGGGCTGGTAGTGGAGCTCTGTGGCCCAGTCTCTAACAGACTATGGACTGGTACCCATCTGTGGCCCAGGAGTTGGGGACTGCAGATCTAAACTAAGCTTGCACATCCACCTCTAAAAAAACTAAGAGGTTGGGTTTTAAAACTCCTAATGTCTTATTGGAGATTTTAATGTCTCTGTATATGATAAATATAATGCTCTAGGAGCACAGTTTTTTATTTCCTTCACATCTATAATGTTAAGCTTTTGTAAACTTCAGCTGTACTCACCATGGCCAACTTGTGAACCTACTCCATAATTGCTATTAATATTTCACTTTTGACTACAGTCACAAGTCTTTCAACTGCACTGCACTCTCACTTGTTTTTGAGCTATTTGAAATTTACAGTCCTTGAGCAGCTCACTACAAATTTTGCTTCCTTCCATAATTACTTTAGGTATATGGTGAATAATTTAATTGGCTTTTTCATTAGCATTCTCAATTCTCTCCTTCACCCTTTGCTTCAGCAGAAAAATCTCTAATAATTGACTATTTATTCCCAGAAATTTCCTTCTGCTTTCTTAATTCAAGCCTATTATTGCTCTTTAAACTGGAAGGCATCAAATTGCTGATATGTTTTCTGCTGAATGCTGTGCTAGGCACTGGAGATACAATCCTAAATATGATGGACACACTCTCTACCTTCAGCATAAGTCATTTGAGATGAAAACAAGGAGGAAATTACAGAGGCTTGTAATAAGTTCTATGATGGGTTAAGTAGATAGACCATATCAGGGTGATCTAGCAAAGTGAAGGACAAAGGAAAGGTCAGTGACTACTTCCCAAGGAAAATGCTATGTAAGCAGGATTCATTGGCAGTCTGTAGTAACACATTATGAGACTCAGCTCTAGTCAATTAGCCAAGCTTTGAGGAACATTTGCCTTTCCTCTTATCCCTAGGGTTCCCTCATTTCCTACTTCCATTCTAAGGACATACATAATAATCTTCATCTATTTCTTCCTTTGGCTTTATTGAGGCATAATTGACACTTTAAATTATATATATGTAGAGTGTACAACTTGATATTTTGATAAGCATCACATTGTGAAATGATCATCACAATCAAGCTAACATATCCATCACCTCACATACTTTGTATGTTTGTGTGATGAGATATCTGCACTCTTAGCACATTTTAAGTATACAATACAGTGTTTTCAACTATAGTCACCATGTTATACATTAGATCTCCAGAACTTACTCATGTTCTACAACTAAGCCTTTGTAGCCTTTGACTAACATCTCTCCATTTCCCATCCCTTAGCTCTGCATCCATTTAAGCCTTCATTCATTTCCCAAATAATTGCAGTCTTACTTCCCCTTTCCAGTGTACCACTTAAACTATTTTGACAGAGATGATGGTATGTCTTTAATCCTCTGATCATATTAGCTCTTGGAAATATTTTATATATACATTTATTCCTTCACAAATAGTTTATCTAGAGACAAACATGTAATCTTTTAATAAAAAGTATATAAAGTTGACCCCTGAGTCCTATTATTCTTGGAAACATATTTAATAATGACTTCTTGAAAATATTTTGAATATTAATTTCCTAATTCTTATTTTAATTCATTATCCTTGTCTTATCCCCTTAACTTCCTTGCTTTCTCCTGTCTTCTTAAATATTGTTGATCCTCCAGTTCTGACTTAGTCTTTCTCTCTTCTCACTCTAAACAACCAGTGCTTTCAACTACCTATTTTATGATATTGACTCCTTAATACCTTAAATCTGATTCTGCTACAACCCTTTATTTCAAACTGCGTGGTAGATCGCTCCACCTTGATTTCTACTAGAAATCACACTTTTAGCATGATGAAAGCAAAATATATGTGTGTGCATTATTTAATATTTTTAAAATAAGATACACATGTTTATTTATGTATCTATAATGCACTTGTGTATTGTCTGTGCTCCCCATTACTGTAATAAAGACGTTTGTAGGTTCTATTACTGATACACGCCTTGCACCCTTAGTGAATAGTCTATAAGGTACAATTGTGGGAAATATTCAAAAAAATTTTTCCAGTGAGATATAAGTTGGAGAGAACAAGATAAGAAATGACTAAGATTGATGTTTTTATAGATAACACTGTATATATAGAAAGTACAATAAGAAGAACTGAGAAAACAATAAGAAAATATTTTTAAAAACCCTAAAAAGGAACTTTTCAGAGCTGCAAGATATCCCTTTTCACAACAAAAAAACTCTTCCCAGTTCCAAGAATGATGTGTTTCTCTCTAAATAAGGCATCATGAATTCTCATAGCACTATGGTAAAGAGAAAAATATTAAGGACATCTGAAGATGGGAGTAGCATAGAGTGAGGAGGTCTTTAGATACTGTCAAATGTCTCTGGGGTGGGGAGATGAGCAAGTTGTCACTACCAATTGCGACCAGTAATGTAGAAAGATGTGGAACAGAGTATATAAAAGTATATACTCCTATTGACATTTGCCAATACATGGATAATTTAATATTCTACTTACTCTTTAAATGGAATATTAAAAGCAATTCTTCACTTAACAATAATTTCTCTTTTAATTTGGTTTTGTTTAGTTTATTTTTCCAATATACAAGTATTGCTGATATTTTCTGTGTCTTTTCTATGTCTTGCTCTCACTTCTTCAGGAGCTCTTTTGATGGATTTATGATATTAGGCTTTTGTGACTATATAGAGAAAATAATTTCTTAATGCAACTACTTACATTCAAGTCATATTTCAATGACTACATTTTAAACATAGGATAGATGAAAAATCTATCCATTTCTCATCAGTTGTGATTTAACTGTGAGAAAGCAATTAAGAAACAAGTATATACTCTAAATTTAGATTATAGGTTATTTAATGTTTATTCAAAGCCTATGCTATGATGGAACTTAACAATCTTGTGATTATACATAATGTTTTGATAGCTCAAATTTCAGTATAAATATTGAAATAAAGCCCAAACCGAGGACTTATTTTAAATGCACATTTATATGACTTCCTTTACAGCTATTGCATGGGATCATTGAATAATAGAATCATTTCCCACTCATGTAAAATGGGAACATAGACTATTGTGCAGTTATACATTTCCACAGAAAAATGTATTTCTTGACATATGAATATCTAAGTGTACATATATTCATTTAAATTCATTGACATAAATATGAGTTTTAAAAATTCAATTCATGTAATTTCTATTTAGCATATTCCAATGTCCATCTATCTCTGAAAATATAAAGAAAGATACTTTCTTTAGTTTTATATGTTACTCTGTGTTATTAGATTATAGTCACCTATGCTTCAAAAATAACTTGAAAATTTCCACAAAAATGCATACAGAGATTTTTCTTGAATTAAGAGGAATGTATAGATTAATTTTTTGGAGAAGCAGTATCTTGAAAAATCGAGTTTTCACATGAGCCTCGTACATTCCACTGTTCATTTAGTTTGTATCCAATATTTTCCTTTTGTCTTTTAAGGATTTAAAGACATATTTTATTATCAAATTTCCTCAAAATATCTGAAGGATTGGATGATATTTTTAATTACATAATTTTTTAAATTTTAATTTTCTAAGTGTGGTTGGCCTATAGAAAATAGGGTTGATTTTTCTGTAACAATAACTTACACCCTGTGACCTTCCTAAATTTACTGTACCAGTTTTTACTGGATTGACTTTGTTTAAGAATTGAAGAATTCTTGACAAATAACAACTCTGTCCAAACCCCCGCATCCAGAGGCTTGACCATATTCTAGCATGGCTTCTAGCAGCACAAGGCCATGTTCCTCTGGTGACCCAGCCCCACATTAAAATGTCAACCTAAGAAAGCTACACTTTACCGGGGAATTTACTATTTGTTATAGACAATGCTTGATGACAGGTCTTTGACCTCCCTTTCTTGGAACATTTAAGAAAAAGGGCTTATAATTGTGAATATGTATCTTTTATAGCTCAGAAGTGTCTCTCCCAAAGACCTAGGAGCCATGTTTTTTGAAATGTGATCATCAGAAGGACAAGGTCTCCATCTTCCAGTCTCTGTGGGAGGCTCAAATACTAACCTCTATAACTGTCAGCTAGCAGACACAGCGTGCCTCATTGCATTTACACTGACCAACCCGTCACAATTTTCACTTCTCGACTCTGCTGATCCCCTGCTCGCTGCCTCCCCTGATTCTTCCTCTGCACCCCTGCAAAAACTAAAATGCAGCTCAGCCCTTGGTCCTACAGTCAGTAGTGACTAAATAAAATCTGTTCTCTTTGCTTCTGCTCACATCGAGCTGTGCTCTTCTCTGACAGGTTAAACTGGAACTTTATCAGAATCCTTTGCTTTGTCCATATTAAAATTGGCTGAAAAAGGTAATTTTTGTTATATATGGAAGGAGGAGGTAAAATACAGCCATTATTCCATGAAGGTCATTATCACTGGATATAGTGACATACAAGAAGTTTTTGGGTTGTTCCTTTTTCTCTTCTCAACAGTCAGCTCTTCTTCCTAAAACCAGCGCTGCTGACCATAGCAGCCCCAAGCTCACCACTGGACACTTGCCTGTGGTCCTAGGAATGTGAAGAGGCAACATATCTCTATAATCTCCTCTTCCTAAGCACTGCAGCAGCAGTATGTACATGGTTTCTCAGATTCCCCCTTAAGAACTGACTTACCTATGTATTCCCAGTGCTTCGAGAGTCTTGTTGCTGAATTATTTTCTAATTCTTTAACTTGTGATTCTTCTACTTTTCCAGCTTCTCATTCAGTTATGTAAGGTTTTATATAGTAAATTCCTCATTCCATAATATTCATACTGGTTCTGCTTCCCTGGATGAGTCCTATCTGATACAATAATGAATACTACAGTCATGGTGTTACTGTACAAAAATCTAAGATATTTTATACTGCATTGATTGTGGAAAGAAACTATTAGTGAATGTTGAAAAAGCAATGATAATATTGTTATTGGAGACTGAAATAAAGGTAGACCATGTGATTTATGGAGGAATGTTTTACAACACTTTCTCTATTTAATATGGAAGATGGAAGATACATCTAATCCAGTACTTTTGTGGGATTGGAAAACAAATCGATTTCTCTCATTCTCAGCTTCTCTAGGTGGAGCAGGAAAACAGTTCTCAAAGTAAGGGAAGGCCTCAGGGGAGAAAAAAAAGAAAGGATAAAATCCAGGGCACTGTTAGCAAAACCTCAAGATAAATGAAAGAGTATAGGTTGAGAAGATTTTATTAAGCATTTATTAAAAACAACAAAAAAAGCAAACCAAGGTATTGCATTATAAACTTCCCTAGCTATTCAAAAGGACTCCAAGGATCATAAATAACACATAATACAGTACCCTTACTCACTGCCTAAGGTAGACAGTGGTCTATCTCAAAAGGATTTGTTGTTATGACTTTGGTCTAAAGGAATGGATGCCAATAAGATTCATACATTAAAAAACAATCCATAGAGATCTCAGAAAAATTGTATAAACAGAAGTCTCGGTTTGTACTAAATCACCAGTTTGTACTACAAGGGACAGAAGCACTTTAAAACAAAAAGAAGCCTGCAGGCCACCATAAGACAGAAAAGAGGCTGAGAAAACTGCTCAGTTAAAATATAAGTATTTTCTTTGCAGGGGAAAAAAATGAATAATGAGATGTAACCAAGAGCCAAGAGACTGGAGCAAAGTACCTAAAAGAACTATTCCCAAGGATCAGAACTTGGCCCTAATCAACTTTCATTACCTCCTTACAAAGCAGGGAGAATTGGCAGGGTGTCTGGCTCAATTTCAAAATTGCTATAAGCAATGCCTGATGTGTACTTTCTAAACTCTCAAAAAAAAAGTGCTCACCCCAAATGTCCTTTCTCTATGTCTACTGGCCTGAATGGTGGCTCTCAAAGTGATATATCCATATATTAATGGACAGAGACTGTGAATATTCTCTCATATGCCAAAAGGTGTAATAATTGTTTTTTATAACAAAAATCACAGCAGCAACAAAAATAAATAAATGGGATCTGATCAAACTAAAAAGCTTCTGCACAGCCAAAGAAACAGTCATGAGAGCAAACAGACAATCCACAGAATGGGAGAAAATTTTCGCATCCTACACATCTGATAAGGAGCTGATAACTAGAATCTACTTAGAACTCATGAAAATCAACAAGAAAAAATCAAACAACCCTATCAAAAAGTGGGCAAAGAACATGAACAGAAACTTTTCAAAATAAGATAGACTAATGGACAACAAATATATGAAAAAATGCTCAACATCTCTAATCATCAGGTAAACGCAAATCAAAACCGCAATGCGATATCACTTATCTCCAGTAAGAATGGCCTTTATCAAAAAGTCCCAAAACAATAAATGTTGGTGTGGATGTGGAGAGATAGGAGCACTCCTACACTGCTGGTGGGACTGCAAATTAGTTCAACCTCTGTGGAAAGCAATATGGAGATACCTTAAAGCGATTCAAGTAGATCTACCATTTGATCCAGCAATCCCACTACTGGGCATCTACCCAAAAGAACAAAGGACAATCTACAATAAAGACACCTGCACTCAAATGTTTATAGCAGCACAATTCACAATTGCAAAGTTGTGGAAACAACCCAAGTGCCCATCAATACATGAGTGGATTAATAAAATGTGGTATATATATGTGTATATATATATATATATACACCATGGAGTACTATTCAGCTCTAAGAAACAATGGTGATATAGCATCTCTTTTATTTTCCTGGATAGAGCTGGAACCCATACTATTAAGTGAAGTATCCCAAAAATGGAAAAACAAGCACCACATATACTCACCAGCAAATTGGCATTAACTGATCAGCACCTAAGTGGACACATAGGAATAACATTTATTGGGTATTGGGCAGGTGGGAGGGGGGAGGAGGGGACGGGTATATATACAAACATGAGTGAGATGTGCACTGTCTGGGGGATGGTCACGCTTGAAGCTCAGACTTGAGGGGGGCAGGGGGTCAAGGGCATATACGTAACTTTAACATTTGTACCCCCATAATATGCTGAAATAAAAATAAATAAATAAATAAAAACATGATTAAGTTAAGGTTCTTGAGAGGAGGAGCTTAACCTGTATTACCTGGGTGTGCTGAAAATGTATCCTATCCAACATACATATCCTATAAACAAGACACAGATGTAGACAAGAGAGAGATGTGTGGAGGGAAAAGGAAAGCAAAGTCAGAAAGAGATGCAGACCAAGCCAGAGAATATCAATAACTACCAAAAGCTAGAAGAGTTAAGGAACAAATTCTCCCCCAGAACCCTCAAAGGGAGCACAGCCTTGCCATAATTCAGACTTCTAGTTTCCACAACTGTAAAAGAATGAATTTATGTTTGTTTTAAGCCAGCAAGTCTGTAGAATTTGTTGTAGCAGCCACAGGAAACTAATATACTGTCTAGCATTGCATACTGGGTGTGAGGTTATTCCACATTATCTTTTTTAAGTCACAGATTTCTGCCCCTGAGTTTCTGTATTCAAAGATCCACACACAAAGGCTTGATTTAGATAATTAGATTTTTCACCCAGAGCTTGTGCCAAGGTTGGATGAAAGTTTTAAGGTCTAGGATGTACTTTGCGTACGGAAATTCTATAAATAATTTTTAACCAAATAACTTTCTGTAGCAAATTAAAGATGGCATGGAATTCTTTGCCATTCCTCCAGTCTGGAATTGGAGTCTATTTTTCCTTCTCTTAAACTATGGCATTGTCATTAGAATTGCTGATTTCCTATGAAAAATTGCCATTCTTTGTTACTCAAGTTCCTGATGTTTAAGGTTGTTTTCTTTGTTACTTCCCTTCCTGTTCAACTTCTCTGTTGGAGAAACAAAGTTAGTGAAAATCATATAAGGATGCTTTTCTGGGGAATTTGCAATTGAGTCATGGAGAAAGTAGGTACAAGATCTCCTACATGTATTCACACCTGCTATGAAATGACAAATGGGATATATGAAAGGAGGTACCTGATGTTCTAAAAGGTAAGGAACTTGAACTTGGTTATGGAGATCAGGAAGTTTTTTACTGAGAATGTGACCCTTATGATTAATGATCCAAATTTATCTTGGTAGAGACAAAAGAAAAGAACTATCTAAAGAGGGAGTAATAAATAGAAATACCAGCAAATCTACAGATCTGTAGACAGCCAGAACTATGAAAGCAAGGGTAACACGGTACAGAAGGAGGCTGGAAAAATATATAGGGCCCACACTCAGAGGCCTTTGAAAGACAAGTTAGGAAGCTTTTTAAAAGTGAAAGCATTGAAAAATTGTGAAGGGATTTTAAACTAAAAGTGAAGCACACCATGAGATTTGTTTCATGGAATAGTGTTTTTTATTTCAGTGAACATAATGTTTAAAGTTCTTTCAATTTAATTAGGTCAAAGCTGATGGCCGTCTAATGTGTTGATTACAAAGAGAAGTTCAGATTCTAGAAATATTTAAATGTTAAGAGAGAATACTGTTAATCAGATAATTTCAATAGAATTTGAGGAACATTAAGGTCTCAAGAATATTTCCTATAGTTACTACAGTGATTATCCTGATAAAATCAATTCCCTTTAATTGAAACAGCCAGAATCTATTGCCACAACTTACAATTAGAATTTTCCTTTTAATTTAATCTAACTCCTAAATATATAATTCTTAAATATTAAACAACTAAACTGAGTAAAATTTAATAACATAAAAATAAAGATAATTTAATTTTTAAAAATAAACATTTATTCTAGGAATAAATCAAAAAATATAATTTATTTAACTGAAAATATTCTTAAATTTGACTGATACAATTTATTTCACCAGTGATCAAAGTAAATTTTAAATAACTAAAATTTTGGAAAATTTTACTGCCTAACTAACATGAATGTTGGAAAAAATGAATACATTCATGATTACACTATAAGCTCTAGTGATATTTTAAGCATATTTATGATAATAAGTGATTTAGTCTCAATTTTCTCTTACTTTAGAGAAGATGTAAATTTAGTTTTTGAGGTCTCCTAAGGACAAAATTTTTAAAAACAGAGACACTGACTCTATGCTAGTATTTACAAATTTTAATTTTAACCTTTGTGAATTTTGTATATAAATGATCTTTTCCCCTAGTTGTTGGGGCAATTAGCTTAAATACCACATATTTTTAAAATTTTGAAATCTATCAAAATGACTAAATAATGTCCACATGGAATTGTCATGTAAAATATATTTTTAGAGGTTAAGTTCTGCCACCAAATTAATGTTTTAGACCATCTTCATGGAAAAAAGAACAGACTACATTACTAAATAAAATGGTTGTGTGAGTGAATTTCTTTTATTATTAAAAACTGGGGAGCTTTACAAAAACTAAAAGGCCAGACTCTTAAAATTTCTATCTCTGACCCCACATCATTGCTAAACTTTAAATAGTTCTTTCCTTCAACCTATTTCTCAGGCACACTGTGTGTGAATCTCCATATAGGATGAACAAATAATTCAGGTTTTTATCACATGAAGAATGATGCAAGGTTTAGTCAAGTTTCATTTACTGTTTTATTCCAATAAAAAATTAATAAATGTTTATATTAAACAGTCATTTTATTTGTTTACATAGACAAAATCACCATGGCACATTTACATACACATAAAACAATCCTACTCTTAACCTAAAAGATTTGCTTTTTACATTAAAAATAAGAATTAGTTGAACTGCTTACCTATAAGAAAACAGGTAATTATGAATTGAGTCATGCAAGTTATTGAACTTTATTACATCTTAAAGGATCCTGAATATATATGTATACTTCATATATAAATATATATATATAAAATATATGGCTTCATTTGATTGATCAAAATTGTTTCAATTTAAAAATATTGGGATACAATTGTGGGATTAATTTGATAGCAAAAGAAACTCAAATATTATTTTCTTTCAAATTATTTTACATAATAAAGATGTCACATATTTTGATTGCTAGATTATGTTAAAAATTATGAATGGAAAGTTTGAGAAGTTCTAATAACATTTTAGTTTTGGCAATGTTAAAAATCAGAAAAAATATTCTGACATCAAATCATATTTGAAAATATGAGATTTCTCTAAAATAACATGTATTATCACTATGATAGAATTTTATGTAACCTAGTGATAAATAGTTAATCATAATGAGAAAGTGGTGAAAATATATTGTTCCATTTAACCATTTTCATAGTAACAAATGCAAATATATGGCAACACTGTCCCTAAAAATATAAGAAATTTAAACTTAAACAAATGGGGAATTTGTACAATAGCCATGTAGCTATGGCATATTTATGAAAAATAAATAGTAAGTATTAAAATACTTTTACAAATAAATATTAGTTTATAATTATAGACTATTTTAACATGTTTGTTTTTTGATTTTATAAGATATTGGATCATTCTTTTTTTAATGGAAGAAATACAACTTCCTTGACTCTACCATATTTGTGTTTATTAGTGTCAGCATAAGTCAGAATTGTTGCAATCAACCTAATTTACATACAAGAGCAGGTTTCTCAATGGAAATTGTGTCTCCACTGGAAATGCAGTCAGGTATATGATTTGGTTGACCTATGTTAGTTTCTGATATGTCTTCTCACATTTTAATTAGACTATTAGAAATTTGAAAGAAATTAAGATATTTTGGATAGTTTCTTCAGCTTTCTGGGAAAAAATACATATTTTATTTATTCTCATTTAGTGTCTTTGCCCTCTCTTCTTGAAATTATAAATTAATTCTAATTCAGAACAAAAAGAAAGTACTATCTGGAAGAATTTTAATTATTTCCAAATGCCTCTCTAGCATATAAATGCTAAACTATGTGACTTTTCCATTTATGGGCTGTGAGAAATAAACAGCTGGGATAAACAGCAGGCATATCAAGATATTTTATTTATTTCTCAGCAGAAGTTTAAGCATATGTCATAATGATGGCATTTACATCATAATATATGTTGTTTCTTACAGCTCTGCAAACCCATCAGAATCTGCACAAATAACTCTGAAATGGTAGAATAAGAAGAGTCTATCAAATAGATTTCCATCTGCTTCAATTCTAAAAGTTCAACCTTTATTATAAATTAACCAACTGAAAATCAAAGTTCTGAAAACTTAATTGCTTTCCTTAAATCTTAGTTTCAGTTTAACTTTAAGAATCTAATATGCCATGATATAGGAATTTATATTTTCTATTATATTTTTTCTTTCCTCAAAATCCTATTGCCTTTTGGCTTCTTGATATTTAATCAATAACATTTATCATGATATAGAGAATATATACTGCTTAAGATCAAATGGTCAATATCTTGTTAAACTCTAAGGAGAGCATTCGTTTGAGAATCCAATTTGGTGGGAAAAGGAGAGATTTCTAAATAATTATAGCTCTTGTTACTATACTCAGAGCAAGTCTTGGAGAATAATATTTTATTAGACCATAGACCAGAGATAAGTTAGGGTAGGTTGTAACTGTCATCTTATTATGTCAAAAAGAAGAGGAAGTGGAAATCTGTTCTTTCCAGTTCAGAGGAGTATAGTAAGGAAGAAATTTATATTTTTTTTTTCTGCAGATGTTTTGTATTTGCTGTATTCCACTTAGACTCCTAGAAGATTGCCACACAGGATGGTCCTGCGACACCCTGCAGTAACAGATGATGTGACATGATCAGACAGTGATTCTGAGCAGCACTTCTCCTGCCTCTCCACAAACTGTTCACAGTATGAAAGAAACCCAGTTTTCTTGTTCTCTGAGGCTGACGAATGGAAAAATAAGCCAAATGGCTGGGATTTTTCTAAACGTAGTCATTGCAGGGGGTAAATGGCTTTGTCAGATAAAGAATTCTGGGCAGTTTGCCTGGATAAGAACCAAAGGAGAGTCACAGCCAGAAATTAACTTTACACAGGTAACTCTAGAGAGAACCAGAGTGGGATCAAGCCACTATAGAGAGTCCTGGCATTGTCAAAAGTGTAGACTAAGATTTCCTATGTCATTGCATTTATAAGTAGATGATGTGAGAAGGCCAAACAAACTCCATGGCAGAAATTAACAGGAGTTCCCAACCAGCCCCATACCTGCTGCTCTGGAACAAAGATGGCCAAGAAGACCACCTTCACCTACCATGTTATTAGGATATTAAATATTAAATATTGCCCTCTAAATAACCATTATTGCAATGAGAACATAGCAAACAAGATCCCTTTTCGTAGGGCATCTTAATCGGAGAATGTTAGATCTATAAACTTTAATGTGAAAAAATGTTTTCAATCACCTCTAAATAAAATTTAGCATTTCTATCAATTTGTAATGTAAGCAATAAAAGATAGTAGTATATTTATACTTGTGACTTTCTCACCAATAGGAATCACAAACAGTTTTGTATTGCATAACAGTTGTTGCAGATATGAAAAATTATCTTTTACGATCTTTGCTAGTTCAAAGTTAGAGTAATTATTATAGCTTCCTCTAGCTCCTGCTATTTACTTCATTGCTAAAGAATTATATCTATTACTCTACCACTTTTTCATGTTTTGAGAACTAAATTTCAGGATGATGATTTACTTTGTAATCCCTTACATTTTTTTGTTTTATTTATGTGAAAAACATTATTCTTAGAATGAATCCATAAAATTTACCACATTGCCAAAGTGGCCCATGGCATGACATACATACATACACAAAAGACAAATCAGAACTCCTATTTCCAAGTGATTTTGCATTGACTAATTACTGTATTAGAGACTCTTAATAATTGAAAGAGTTTAAACCTGAGATGACTGAGCTATTATTTAAATTAACGTTGTTTAAAAAGTTGAACTCATAGAAACAGAAAGCAGATAGGTGATTATTAGGGGCTGGGAGATGGGGAAAAATAAGAAGATGCTGGTCAAGAGGTACAAACTTGCAGTTATAAAATGAATAAATTTTGGACCTAATGCACAGCATGATAAAGTATAGTTAATAATAATGTATTGCCTACTGGAAATATGCTAAGAGATTACATTTCAAGTATTCTCACCACATGCAAAAACGAGTAGCTATGTGAGGTGAAAGATATGTTAATTAGATTGATTGTGAAAATCATCACAATGTAGAGGTATATGTAAACATCACGCTATATATCTTGACTATATACAATTTTTATTTGTCAATGATTCCTAAATAAAGCTGAAAATTGTTGGTTTTGTTTGTCTTTATGAAGGTTTACTTACATTCTCTGCTGTCAGCAAAATTGGAGTGCTGAATAAAATTAGATCATTATGTCAGTCATTAAAAATGAAGAACCTATATTTTCTAGTAACTTGCAGCTGCAGAGAATAAATGTTTTTCTCATGCAAAATATAAATCTTCACTAATCTAGACAATATATATTTATTGAAATGATAGAATATATCTCCTTATTAATGAGTCCTACAAAACTTCATGCCTGTGCTGAATTTAGAGTGATACTTCACTCTAAATAGATAAAGCTATTATAAGATTATACAGTATCTTCAAAAGGACAGAATAGGTAAAGTAAGAATTTTAGACTTTAAAATAATGCTTGGTAAAAGAACGTACATAATAAAAGCTGAACCATTCACAAATCTGAAAACTATAATGAGTAGAAAATAATCCATTAAAGTGCTACTTATTAGACTGATCTTCAGATAACATTTGTAATATTCTGAATAGAAAATTCCATAATATGCTGAATAGAGAATAATTTTATTAAGCATTATAAACTTTTCCCAAAATAATTTATGACTAAAATTGTCAAATGCATGCAATTTGCAAGCTAATTTTGCTGATTAAAAATGTGTATTAGAAGGAATTTGCCTTCTGTAAGCAACATCTGAATATATTTATAAAGGGTAATTGCATTCAAAAATAATCTACACATTGGTCCTAGGTTTTAATTATTACATGATATGTAACTAATATGAGGTATAACCAAATATAATTATTGGACTAGTCCCAAACATTTGAATCCTTGCCATTGTTGAGGATCTCTTAGTAATGTTTTTGATATTGCTTATTAACTGAGTAATATTTACCATAAGAACATAATTTGTAAATACAAATAAATTAAAATGTACCCTATTTATTTATTTATGAATATGATGGGAGTACAAACTTTTTGGTTACATGAATTGCTTTAGTACAGTTTGAGTCAAAGTTGTGTGTTCATTACACATATAGTGTGCATTGTACCTGTTAGGTGTGACTTTATTCATCCCCTCCTCACCCCTCCCACCTACTTGATTTTGGTTGAATTTTAATACCATATGTGCACATGAGTGTTGATCTATAAGTTTCAATTTAGTAGTGGGTACATGTGGTCTTCGTTATTCCACTATTGTGATACTTCACTTAAAAGGTTGGTCTCCAGTTCCACCTGGGTTGTTACAAAATGTATTAGTTCACTAAGACTGTGCAAATTGACCTCCTTGTCCGTAGGTGGCACTTGCCAGAAGGAAGAAGCTGCAATGTTATTTTTGGGTCTTGTGATCCACTGTGGTCTCATAGGTGAAGCATTCAAATTCCCCAGGTGGTGGAGGGGCCCTGGAACTTCCAGGTGAGTCCTTAATCTCTGCTGCAGCAGAAGTGGGTGGTGGAGTGTGGCCAGCTGGTTTAGGTTAGTTTGCCCTCTGCCTCCATAGATGCTGGAAAGGTAGCTGTTTTGGGAGGGGTAAAAGGTCTCCTTCTATCTTCTGTGCAGAGCCACCAGGGAAATGCTGAAGTGGCCCCACACAACCAGAAAGTCTGTTTCTGGAAGCAGGTTTGTCTGAGTTTCAAAAACTGGTGGTCTACAGTGGGTCATGCTCCTCTCTGCTCTCCTTTGCTCCATAGTCTTCTTTTGGCATCTGCCAGCAGGCTGGAGCCCAAGGCAGCCAAGCTCCCCCATGACTGTGGTGTGGGCCAGGAGGTTCCCCACCCAGGATCCCATCCTGAGCTCAGCGTGCAGCCCTCCTGTGGAAGAAGGGGTGCCCGGTGAACATGTAGCAGCTAGGACCCACACTGCCTTCTCTTCCCTGATCTGCCTGTGTTTTCTCCCTCTGCCTACACCAAGAAGATCAATCCCTGACCATTCCAGGGAAAAGAGTGCTTGTCCCGAGTCACCTATGGGTTGCCAGAGCAGGACTTATGTCCCTCTGACTTGGGGCATCATCCCCTGCTCTGATGTAACCACCTGGCATGTAGCACAAGGGAGGGCCCACAAGCAGGGAATTCACAGTCTGAGCACTCCTTGTCTGCTGCAGGACCCCAAGAGGAAAGACCTGAGTCCCACACTCTGTGCAAGGCTCAGTGTGGTGGCTTAGTTGTCTTTCTCAGCAGCCACAGGTAGGGGCGGGGGAGGGAGGAAAAGAGTCTGGATGGAGGAAAGTTAGAACTCTGGTCAACTTCGACCCTCTCTCCGGGAGGCAGTCTGCCCAGAATGTCCAGGCTCTGGAGTCATGCACATCACCTGGGACCCTCTGGTTCCCTGTAGTTCCTTCAGTCTGAACCAGAGTTGGGAAATGTCTGTGTGGGAACGAGCAGGACAAAACCTGAGGAGTTGAAGCCCCCTGGGGAGGACAAAGGCATACAATGGGCGGAGAAGCAGTATGGCACCTGCCTTCCCTGCCTGGGCCTGTCAGGGTGGGAAGCACCCCAGGGAACTGGCAGACTGGTGCCCTATCAACAAGCAGTTCCCTGCTCACTGGTGGCAGCAGCCTCTGGGATTCTGTGGGCTGAAAGTCTCAGCAACAGCTCAGGATCCCACCCACAGTCAGAGATGCAGGGGAGAGAGAAGCAAACTGTTCCACTTACCCTTCTGGCTGGACTCTAAGCCTCTTGGGTGTTCATCTTCACAGATACCCTGCTACAGCTTCTTCCTGTGGAGTCTCCTGAAGGCTCTGGTACCCTTCCTTTAGACCCACATCCAATCCACGTCTGTATGACTGTTCATTTTTTCTCTTTCATCTAAAACTTCTCCTTCCTACTGAGATGCTCTGGCAGCTGGTCTCTCCCGACAGCCATCTAGATCCTCTCTCCTACACTTCTTTTAAAAAATGCTTATATTTCTAGAGGACATTACATCAATTCCACCAACTGTTGTTTATGACCATTTGGTCTCCTTGTTCATCTATATCTCCTAGGTTATGTCTTCTAGATATAATATTCAAAAAAAGTGCTTCTTTAGCCTGGGTACAAGCTTCATATTTACCAATAACAGTCTTTTTTTTTTTTTTTCATGTACTGGCTTATCTTTAATGAAGACTGTCTTCATCAGTCAGAGTCAATTGAGAGGAGAATCATTATATATTTTTTTTCTTCAAAATAATAGACCTGTGACATACATGTATTGGAAATACCAGCAAAATTCAAAGTTTGGGGAAAAAAGAATCATGTGTTGCACGTGTAGTGTATTTGGGACAAAAAGCACAGCTGTTAAAAAACCTGCAATTTTGATTGAATGAGTATAGAGCCCTAATTTCCTTATGACTAGCTGTGTCATCTTGAGTAGCTGTTTAACCCTTTGTCTCATTATCTTCTCTGTAATATGGAGATTATAGGTGTAGAAAATAGTGAGCTTATAAGGAACACAGCCTGGTATACTGTGGAGTTAGCTTAGTTTTGACACTAAAATATCAGATCCATGATGACTGGAATTGTGTGTTTTTTATTCACAATGTCCTCAAAGACTAGAATATGACTAGCATATACACTAGTCCCCACTTATCTGCAGTTTTGCTTTCCACAGTTTCAGTTACTCACAGTCAATTTTGGTTCAAAACTATTAAATTCAAGACATAAATTATTCATAAGTTTTAAATTCTGTGATGCTCTGAGAAGTGTGATGCAATCTTCAGGCAAGTCCTTCTGCTCTGTCCTGTCAGGGATATGAATCGCCACTTTGTCCAGCATATTCACCCTGTATACACTACCTGCCCTCTGGTCCCTTAGTATTGTCTAGGTTATCAGATAGAAAAAACATAATACAGTACTGTATAAATAGGGTTCAATATCATCTTCGGTTCAGGCATTCACTGGGGGTCTTTTATAACACCCCTCATGAGTAATGGGGTGCTATAAAATAGATACTAAATATACACTCATTAATTGCAGATATGAACAAATATAATATAGAAAAATAGCAAAATTTTATTTTAGCTACACAGTGTTTTCTTTCTAAAATGTTTAATTTCATAAATTGATGTCTGAGCCCTAAAAAATTAATGTTAATGGAATTTGGAAACAGGCAGACTGTAAAAAACACAACAAACAGTCAAACTGATATCAGGAAAATGTATTTGCCACTATCATTTAGCATCCTTTATTTTAGTCTATGGGCTCAGTTTCCACATGAGTTCTACAGGCAGCATCTTCCACTTGGAGAACCATGGAAACATTTCATTTGTCCAAACACAAACCAAAATTTTTAATCATCTACCTAATATCCTCACTAGATTAACTTACTGTATATTACTTATTATATTAATATAACATTTTCATTTTACAATACTTATAAATAACTTGAGGATATTCATAGATATAGAAAGTTCTGTAGAGATTTTGGGGGCAGAGTGCCCAGGAAAGATAAAAGATTTAATTGGGAGAGGTGCAGAGGAGACTAGAGAATTCCATGAAAAGGTCAGTATTTCCCCTATGTCTCAGTAAATGTGTCCTATTAATAATAAAATGCTCAATTTAGATTTAATATGTAATAAATGAAATAGAAAAATACATTTTATATTTATTCAGAAAGATAACAGACTTTATAATAAGTCTTTAATCATTGGACTAATAAGACTTTATAATTTGCATGAAAATTTGCTAATTTTGAATGTTAGTAAGCTATTTCTTTAAAAGAATATTATATTCTCAATGTCAGAGTGTTAACTATAGCTTTCATGATTTTGAAGATTACTTTTTTGAAATATGTATCCAGAAGGCTTTACAAGAAATCAACTACGTAGTAATCCAGGAAAGTGTCTCTCAAAATTTTTAACAATTTAAATTATTTAAAATCCATGATAACATCATTTCTATGAATCCCCATGACAACATTTATGTACACTAAACATTTCCCTTCATCCGCAAAATATCTGAAGGGAATAGATATTAGTTCCAATACTATTACCCAGGTGACCGTAGAGTAGAGGAGTCTTTTACAGTTGCATATCTTTAATAATGTATCAGGCTACCATATTTTCTTTTTTAAAGTAAATTTATATGCCCAGAACCTAAGGAAATTACCTTAGTAGAACATATTTTTAGCAATTTATCATTAACATCAAAGTGTTCATTGTATGCTAAAACAATTTTCAGTCTGTACTATGCATAAGAATTCCTTATTAAAATGCAGATTCTAATTAAGCTTTTTTGGGTTGGAAGCTGAGAATCTGCATTTCTAATAAGATACCAAGCGATACTGAGGCTACTCTGAGGACCACGCTTTAAGTGGCAAGATGTAGAATGTCATACTAAACACTACAAAACATTTCAGAAAGTTTATAGGCTAGAAGGAAATTAGATATAATTAGTCATGTTAATTTCTCTGAAATGAAAAGGTTATCAACATGTTAAATACAAAAGAATCTTGATGAAGAATATAATACAAAGGCTACTAGAATTAATTAAATTTCTTCCCTGCTCAAGAACTTCCTATGCTTTTTCAAATCCTAAAATATCTGCTTAGGTAACTTGTATGTATCTGTTTAAATAAAATATCTGTTTAAACATATAATAAAAACAAACCAAAAATATACCTCACAAATGAGAGGTGATAGGTAGTGGTAGCAGTTTCCACTCAAATATAAGAGAGGTCTGCTATCTATGGCATAGGGGGGAGATCCAGACTACCACCTATTTTTGTACAGATCACAAGCTAGGAATGATTTTTACACTTTTTAATGGTAGAAAAAAAATTAAAAATATCATTTCTTAACACATTAAAATTATACAAGATTCAATGTTCATAAAGGTATTATTTGCACATAGCCATACTCATTCATTTATGCACTATCACTGCTGCTATGGTATGAATGTTTGTTTTCCCCCAAAATTCATATGTTAAAACCGAATCCACGATGTGATGTTTTAAAGAGGTAGAGCCTTTGGAGGTGATTAGGTAATGAAGGTAGAGTTTTCATGAATGATCTTAATGTCCTTACAAAAGAGACTCAAGAGACTTTGTTAGTCCCTTCCAGTATGTGAAGACACTGCCAGAAGGTACCATCGATGAACCAGGAAATGGGCCCTCACCAGACACCAAATCTGCCAGCACCTTGATCTTGGACTTCCCAGCTTCCAGAACTATGAGAAATAAAATTATGTTGTTTATAAGCTACCAGTTTATGGTATTTTTTTTAGCAACCCAAACTGACTGAGACAGCTGCCCTCATTCTACAGCAGTAGAGTTGAATAGCCAGAGAGAACACATGGCCCACAGCCGTAAAATTTGTATTTCTGTAAATTTTGTAGAAGTTTAGAAAATCAACCAGTAAAATAACTTCTGTATGCATTAATTTTTTTCTAGTATGGTAGTCATATAAATGTGTAAATGTGCATCTTCCTTAACTTAGAATAATGTATTTTTGAGTTAAGAAATACCATAGAACTTGAAGCTGGGAGTCACATTTTTAAGAATCTAGATCAGCAGCTCCAACATTGTTAAATGAGATGTTCATATTATAAGGCTTCTGTATTCCTTTCCTGACCCAATTTGTATTTATATATTAAGCTTTTACTTATTTACTTGCATTAACTTGCCAACTATGTGATGTTGTACTACAACCTATCAACTTTTTCATGCATTACTTCTCTTTCTATGAACTTTGAATTTTTTTCTAGTTCTCAAGTATTTTGTTATCTTGGCTTCATAAGCTTGTTTCTCTTGCTTGCATACTTTCAGAGCTTCAATTATGTTATTTGTGTAGTCATCTGATCAAAACTAATGAAGTTTTATTGCTATAATAAAATAACGCTTAACAGAAACTCCAAATTTCAATAAAAAAGCAATCTATATCCAGATATAAAATTCACTGTGTAGTTGAATTGTAATTTTTCCCTAAAATATATGCTAAAGATTCATGAAGGGAACCCAAATATATGAAGTATTTAAATAGCCAGCTTAGAGACAGAATTACTTATGGTAAAGGAAACTAGCTTTCTCCAGGAAAAGTAAAATGAATGAAAATATCAAGCAGTTTTGCAAATTGCAGTTGGCATTTAATATAAAGAAAACAAAACAAGATAAATGTAATGAACAGTGAAAAAAATCCATGTACTACTGGAAAATTTCTTACATAAAAAGGATTTCATATTGGATTAAATAAATAATTCAATGGAACAAAGGAATTCTTTAATAATTACTAATCTTTAGAAAGGTACTATATACACTTTTTCATAGGCTGTAATTCTTGTCACTTACTACCTGGGTGATTAGCCCAAAGAATTTATCTCTTTAAGCCTCTGTGTGTGTGTGTAGGTGGGGGTGTATCTGAGAATTAACTTTTATATACATTTATATATTACATATATGTTATGTATAATAGTTAATTCTCAGAATATTTTGTATGTATTCAATGAAATAATTTATGAATTATAGTTAATATTATCTCATTAACAATAAATCTTTTGTAAATATTTGCTTTTATTATCGATTTTGTGGATACATATTTTCTAGGAAAGAAAAGACCAGATTTAGGAGACAACATTTTCAAATGTGTATTTTTAATGTAATTTACAAACATGCTTTAGCAATTATAATGCCTGATAGTCTTTGATATTTTACCCAAGCATACAGAAATAAGTCATTCTGAAAGGAAAAAATATTGTCAAATGATATTTCTTATCTTTTTAAAATATTTTTTGAGATACAATTGCACACACAAAACTGAGCTAATCTATTCTGTACAATTTGATGAGCTTGGACATATGCATATACTTGTAATATCATCACCACAAAGGAAGTAAGAAACATATCTATCATCTCTCAAAGTTCCCTGTGTCCCTTTGTGTCTTTATTTGTTATGTTTTGTTTTGCTTTTGTTATAAGAACATTTAACATGAGATTTAACCTCTTAACACATTTTTAAGTGTGCAATACCATACTGTTGACAATAGATACTGTGTATGTTGCACAGTAGGTCTATATAACTTATTCATCTTGCATAACAAACATTATACAAACTAAGCAACAAATTTGAGACATTCTCAAGACTACATCTCCACTCAAATAGCCACATAAGTATTCCCAATTCATTAGCTAAAGTACATATGTTATACATGTAAGCACTTTTTCCAGCAACAAACAATTTATCAGCGGTTATCTGTGTCTTTATTTATTTAACACAAATGTAAAGAACTACTGATATGAGACAGTCGCTCCCCTAGAAACTGTAATATAACAGTGAACAAAGCAGATGTGTCTGCTTTCATGGAACTTATATTGTGGTGGAGGGAATTAAGTACATTAACTGGAAATAAATAAATAGATGATTTCATATTTATACATACCATAAAATAGAGGAAAAAGAGAGAAATTGGAGAATAAATGATTTATGAGATGTTTCTGAGAAAATTACTCAAGAGATAGAATAATCGGGTACATTCATGAATTTGTAGGACAGGAGAAATATCAGGACCCAAGATGCCAACATGGGTATCATCATTGCAGAGATGATACATAAAACCTTTGGACAATATGAGGTTATGGAGAGAGAAGAGAATGAACAGACAACCAATCACACCAACTTTGTGAATGCAGAATAGCAAGAACCAGCCAAGGAAACCTGAGAGAGTCCAACCTGTGAGGTAGGCAGAAAACCAACAAAAAGACTCTAGAAGTCACTGAGTCACAATGGAAAAAAAAAGTTACAATGAAACAAGACAGAAAAATGAAGATGTGTTGATCTAAGGGAGATGGACATATTTGTTCATGCAAATAATTCTGAGTGCTCATATGTCCTTTTATTTATTTTAAAAATTTTTAAGATTTATGAGGCAAAAGTAAGGGGAGACCCAATGTTATGATAAAATGAAGTATATGAGAAGTATCACTTTGGATTATGGATACCAGAAAAATGAGAAAGCATTTTTAAGACAGTTGTGAGTATATATTTGCAATTTTTCACCATGAATTTAAAATTGACCCAGTCTGCAAAGTTACATGCTTCTCCAGTAAGATTCAGCTACTTAAAATAGGTGACTATATATGTTTCATGAAGCTCTTAAGTTTTCCAAAGGAAGTGGAATAAAGTATAGAGATGCAAAGGAACTGAGTATTTTATCAAAAATGGAGCCTTTAAGAAAATAGAGACTACGAGAGGTATTTCAATCAAGGATGACACTGATGCTAAATGGCTAAATACCCCAAAAGGAAACTATTATATAATCCAGAGTATAACAGAAACAGTCCTCCTAAGGCTGCTAGGAGACAAAAGAAAAGTGATCTTTTCAGAACTTTGGAGTGAGATGAGTTCTCTAAATATTGAGGCTTGGGTAGCCACGCACAGTGGTATGCACCCATAATTTCAGCTACTTAGGAGGATGAGGTGACAGGATCCCTTGAGTTTGAATCCAGCCTGGGCAGTATAGCTAGATCCTGCCTCTAAAAATAAAAAAGAAAGAAAGAAAGGAAAGAAAGGAAAGAAAGGAAAGAAAGAAAGAAAGAAAGAAAGAAAGAAAGAAAGATTGGTGCTTGGAGCAGTGGGGGTGCTAATTTTGTGAGTGGTGTTTGCCTGGGGTTCAGTCTCAGTCTGGAGAACTGTACTACTGATTGGTAGAGCCTAACTGGCAGGAAGTTAAAAATGACATTTGGGAAATGAAGTTGGCAAACTCCCAGACCCAGTACCATAGAGCAAAAAATATGTAAATATTTCATAATACCCATATATCAAAGATTTTTCACAATGTGTACTTAATTTCTTCATTTAATACAAAGAAACAAGTAAAGACCACAACACCAGATATAATTCTTGACCATCTATAAGGAACTTGAGCACTCATTCCAGGGCCTCTTTCATCTTCAAATGAATCCATCAAGGGGCATTTATAGCAGAGACTAGGCCCCCAAGATTATAACTGTGTTGATTCAATAGTGATCTAAGTCAATGTGGGCACTTTTATCACCACAACAAAGGTGAATATTTATCCAGGCAAAAATTTCCACTCTTTATCCTTCATTGTAATATTGCCTCTCCTTGAAAACTCCTCATGTTGATTCAGTAGTGATCATAATTTAGTGAGAAAATAGAAGATTTGGTACTGACTGATTAAAACTATGGTGCTCAAATGGTGGTAGTGTTCACCAGGGTTTCGAGGGGGGCAAGACCCACATCATAGGGATGTGGCAAGCATTGTTGGGGGAAGGGCATACCTCTAATCCTTCTTAGGGAGAGGCAAAGTTATACAATGTATCCAAAATGTAAAAAAAAAAATCTTTTGCTGGATGGAGGGCAGGCGGAAGGGGGGAGGAGTGTAGAGTTACATAAGGTGAGCCGTGCGCGCCACCTGGGGATTGGACTCACTTGAAGTTCTGGCATGTGGGGGGTAGGGGTCGTGGGGGCAATGTATATAACCCTAACAATATTTGTACCCCCATTATATGATAAAATGAAAGGAAAAAAAAAGAAAACACAAGATTGTAGAAAGATTTCAATGAAACAAAAACTTACAGGAATAGATTTTTCCATACATACACTTAAAAAGTTAGGTAGATAGGCAGCTGCACCTGGGATCCCTTCAGTGGAACGCTGGGAGATCCAAGAGTTGCGATTCTGTCAATAGATGCAGAAAAAGCATTTGACAAAGTCTAACATACCTTTATGATAAAAATTCTTAACAAAATTGGCATAGATGGCCCATACCTAAAATTCATCAAATCCATTTATGACAAACCCTCCGCTAATATCATATTAAATGGGGAAAAATTGAAATCATTCCCTCTTCGTTCTGGAACTAGACAAGGATGCTCACTATCTCCTCTCCTATTCAACATAGTGCTCGAAGTCCTAGCTATAGCAATCAGACAAGAGAGAGATATTAAAGGCTTCCAAATAGGGGCAATTGAAATCAAACTCTCTCTCTTCGCAGATGATATGATATTATACCTAGAAAAACCCATGGATTCATCCAAGAGACTCCTAGATTTTATAAACGAATTTGATAATGTTTCAGGTTATAAAATCAATATACTCAAATCAGAAGCATTCATATATGCCAAGAACCATCAAGCAGAAACTCAAATCAAAAATGCAATACCCTTCACTATAGCCCCAAAGAAAATTAAATATCTAGGAGTATACTTAATGAAAGATTTATACAAGGAGAATTATGAAACACTAAAAAAAGAAATTGCAGATGATTTAAACAGATGGAAAAATCTACCTTGTTCATGGATTGGTAGAATCAATATCGTTAAAATGTCAACATTACCTAAGGTGATCTACAGAATCAATGCGATTCCCATCAAAATTTCACCAGCATTCTTTACAGATCTAGAAAAAACAATTCTTCGCTTCCTTTGGAACCAGAAGAAACCACGAATAGCCAAAGCAATCTTAAGTAAAAAGAACAAACTGGGAGGCATCAGTCTTCCTGACTTCAAGCTGTACTACAAAGCAATAATAGTTAAATCAGCTTGGGATTGGCACAAGAACAGAAGCATCCATATCTGGAATAGATCTGAGATATCAGAGATGAAACCATCAGTATACGGTAACCTAATCTTTGATAAACCAGACAAAAATATACAATGGGGAAAAGAATCTCTCTTCAATAAATGGTGCTGGGAAAACTGGCTAGCTACATGCAGAAGAATGAAGCAGGATCCCTACCTCTCACCTCTCACAAAAATTCACTCAAGATGGATAACAGACTTAAACCTAAGGCATGATACCTTAAGAATCCTAGAAGTAGAAGTTGGGAAAATCCTATCAGACATTGGCCTAGGCAAAGAATTATTGAGGAAGACCCCCAAGGCAATCTCTGCTGCATCAAAAATAAACAAATGGGAT
>VBSM01003039.1:10980906-11032732 GCA_008086735.1 Cheirogaleus medius
GGTCATGGTAACAACCCAAGTGCCCGTCAATTCATGAGTGGATAACTAAAATGTAGTATATACTCACAATGGAATATTATTCAATTCTAAGTAATGACAGTGAGCTAACACTGTTTATGCTATCCTAGATTAAGCTTAAGCCCATTATCCAAAGTGAAGCAACACAAGATATGGAAAAAGGGCTCCACATCTACTCGCCATCAAATTGGTACTGACTGTTTAAAGCTATGGTGCTCAAATGGTGGTGGTGTACACCAGGGTTTTGAGAGGGGGGGCAAGACCCACATCATAGGGATGTGGAGAGCATTGTGGGGGGGAAGGGCATACCTTTAACCCTTCTTAGGGAGAGGCAAAGATATACAATGCATCCAAAGTATAAAAAAATAAAAATCTTTTGTTGGATGGAGGGCAGGTGGGAGGGGGGAGGAAGTGTAGAGTTACATAATGTGTGCCATGCGTGCCACTTGGGGATTGGACTCGCTTGGAGCTCTGGCATGTTGGAGGGGAGCAGTGGTAGGGGCAATGTATGTAACCCTAACAATATTTGTACCCCCATTATATGATGAAATAAAAAAAAAAGTTAGGTAGAGTTTATGTGATCTGGAATGTAATCTTTACTGGAAATTAAAATGACCTACTATTTATTATATAAACATATAGTCATGGATTTGGCTTAAATAAAGCATATTGATAGAGAAGCTTATGATAGTCTGGTTATATCAAAAACAAATTGTGTTTTTCACACAAGATGAAAAAATAAGCCAATACCAGGAACAAAAACACATTAATCAGAATTATAAAATGGTAGGACATGGATTGGAAGTATCTAAACAAGAAAAGTTTCAAAAATCAATGCATTTAATTTCCTATGTTTTGCTCCAACTGTATAATATTATTAGAATGATAAACCCATTTGTTTCCTCCTATGGCTGTAGGCTAAGCTGAAATAAGTCTTTGTAAAAGAGCTGAAAATTATGGTAAAATTTATTTTTAATAGTTTATCAACCTGACTTTATTCTCTTGTCTTCACATTTACTTAGGTCCCCTGAAAGTTTTCAAACTAAGCCAAACTCAAGTTAAACAGCATTTAAAAAGTTTTTGACACAAAATATTTTGAGGATACATAGTCCTAATAATTAAACTCTGTACTGCTTCTTAATGTAATAATTGAGTTCTGTCATTGTTTTAGGTATATTGTACTTGACACCCAATCCAAAGAATGTGACAGTTCCTTTTATTTTTTGTATATAACATTTATTTATTTATTTATTTATTTCAGCATATTATGGGGGTACAAATATTATAGTTATGTATATTACTCATGCCCCCCACCCCCCTCGAGGCAGAGCCTCAAGCATGACCATCCCCCATACATTGCACACCTCACTCATTATGTTTGTATGACAGTTCCTTTTAATCTTCATTTGGAGGCTGGAGACCAATAAAACTATGAGCAGTTATCCAAATTGTTTTCCCTCTTACTGGACCCTCCAAATAGGACAATTGTTGATTACTTGCCTTCCTGTTCTACATATCTGCTGAGATAATTTTCTCCTGTTTGGGGGCCCAGTGCTTACCACTTATGATTCCAGTTAAATACTTTACCTCACTTGTCAAGTGAAACTTTCCTTTCTTTCTTGGTGAGTGGCGGATGCTAAGTCCTGAGTCTGTTCCCTCAAATTTCCACCTACACTTACCTTTTATGTCTTGTGAGTTTAAAAATTAATAAATAAATAAATATTAAAATAAATACAAGCACTCCATGCTAGAGCTGTATTACAGTTTGAAAGCTTTATGCATTTTAGAACTAAGTTAATCTTTTTCTAGAGAGAAAAAATTATTCACTTATTTTAATATTATTCTAGAGTTCAGAATAGATTTCTAAAGAATAATACATCTTTTTTTGAGGACCTATATGCTGAAGGTATTGAATGTTGCATTATACCTTGAATGCTTGGCATCTAGTTGAAAGGACATCATTTGGTGAATGTGAAATCAGAGTATTAAAAGTCCCTTCAAGCGAATGTGTGACAGCATCAAGTTGTCATGGCATTTGTTATCTAGCATAAGATAAACAAAATGCCTGCCATATGGATCAGTACTGTGCTGCCTACTTTGGGTCATTCTGTACTAGATCTTGACAACAATTATCTGCTTCTTACCCATAACCTCCTTTTTTTTTTAATCCATAGTCTGGTCATTTGACTGTCTCTCTGGCTATTTTCCACTATCCCTCATGTTGAACCATAGGTTCCTTTTTAGTGATTTTAATTGCTTTCCTTCTGACAAATGCTCTTCTTCCCTACCTCACCTTCTTCTTCAGAATTATTCATACATACATTTATGATTATTTCCAGGGGATAATCTCCATTTATTTCCCCAAAGCAGAGTTTGAATTAGCCACTCATCTGCTCCTGTGACAACTTATACATAGACTTACCATTGAACAAATCATATGGCTTCCATTTAAAATTTAGTATCTCCTGTGTTCTAAATTGTTAACTTTTGAAACTAATGTCTATATTTTATTACATTTAGAATGTATTTTACATTGAATTTGCTTCTCAACTTTCTATTTCCAGAGACTAGTTATTATTAATGTACTATTTACAGCTCAATCTTTTAGTTCATCTAATAAGTAGCTTTAAATCTGTAGATCTAATACTTTATTCAGATATACCACTGTTTTGATTGAATATCACTTTTTGATAACTTTGAAATAATTACCAAATTTACTTTCCTTCATGGCTGTATCATAGATATTTTACATATTCAACACAATCATTCGCCATAAAAAAATCCTCCAATAATTTTCAATTCGACAGACATAGTTTTAGCAAAGTTTATTTTGGGTTTTTAAAATTCTTTTCAATCTTTCTCTTTTTATGTTGAAATTCTCAGGGGATTAAATCTGTTAAAATGAAGCTCATCTTCAATTAGCAAGAAGAACATATGTATGCTCTTCATTAAAATCCCCAGGTATCATGAGTTGCAGTTCATTTTGGGTTTTCAGATAATTAAAGCCTCATACACATTTTCTGATACTCCATCTGGCATTAGAGTGCATTCAACTATAGACCACTTGAGTTAGCAGTCTTATGAAAAGCTTAATAACAAACATTAATACTAGGAATAACTCCACTTTGCTATTGTACATGTAACTGCATTATTATAACCTCAAATATTTTTACAAGAAAAAACTAAAGGTATTGGATCTTATCATCTTTGATAACCTTCTTATATTAGCAATTAGAAGTCTCTTAAAAGTTTCAGTATAAACAGATCTTAAATGGCTGCTAAATGAAAATGAAGATATGAAATAAAGTTTGAATATGAATTTCAAGAAATATTATTTCTATTTAACTCCCCAGCTATATTACCCCCACTCTCATAGCTATTACAATATATATGTTATAAAAGCAGTGATCTTGTGACACTTGTTGGCTGAGTAAAGTTTAGTACATAATTGGTACCTCATAAATATTTGTTGGCATCAATAAATATCACATATCTGTTCCTAACATTTTGAAGTTTAAGGTAGTCAGTCATGTTTGTTATTTTATACATTTTCTAATTATTATGATTAAATATTAAATATATTATAAAATGTCCCTGATAATTAAAAGTGTATTTTATAATTACAAACTATCCCAAGAAATTGGATTTCTTGAGTCAGAATTTTTCATAATAAGCAGATTAGTTCCATATACTACATGTTTGTTATATATTTATTTAATCATGAACATCTAGAGAAAACTGAAATGATCTTTCATTCAATGTTAAGTACCATCATCTGATGAATCATTATAAACTCATAGCTAAAGTCTCTTTTCCTTTATGTGGAATATGAAGAAATTAATAATAATGGATGTCTAGATGTAGCCTCAAAAAATGGGAAACTATTATTTTAATGTATGTCTTAAGACAACAGTCATTTTACTGGGTATATTTTCATGAGTTAGTCACATTTACCTAAAAGTTTCAGAGTTTTATTCTAGAGCTTGCTGTGCTTGCACATTGTGGTCTGCAGGTTTCTCTAGCTCACACCCTTTAGCAGGGATATATATATCTACCAGGGCAGGCTTCTTGATATTCTTCCTCCTCTGTCACTTTGGTTGGTAGATATGTACTCACCATGGTCAAGGGTTATAGGGGGAGCCAGATGATGCAATAGTGTCTCAGTCTGGTTTTTGCTACTACAACAAAATACCACAGACTGGTAACCTATAATGAACAGAAATTTATTGGATTATGGTTCTGGAGGCTGGAAAGTCCAAAATCATGGTGTGAAGATCTGACAAAGACCTTGCTGCATCACCATGGCAGAGGGTAGAGGATCAAGAAAGACCCTGTTGCAGATTAATAGAAATTTTAAGAGAGAAAGGCTGCTTTTGTTGTTAAGAATATCTGTCAGAGATTTACAGCGTTTTTTTTTTTGGGGGGGATAATTTTCACTTAAAGTAACAAAGTACTACTTCCGTTGATATTAAACCATTCTTAATTTACAGAGATAACTATAAATAAACATTTTTTCTCACTATTGATAATGTATTTTGGAATTAAAATTCCTATGGAAAAGTTGAGAGTACTTAATTCATTGATGATATTACAGAGGAATATTCAATTTAAACTATAATAAAATATAAGTGCCTGCATACAGAAAGGTTTATATTTTAATATATAATACAACACATGTTTACAATGTTATCAGCAAAAGAGAAAGATGAGTTCTAAATTCTGATTTTCAAGAAGGATACTTAAAGATTCCAAGCAATAAACTTGCAAAAACCAATTAGTAACAGGAGGGAGATCCTAACACTATTTAAATAATTTTATTTTTAAGTAAAAATAAAGGAAATATTTATTTAAATTTTTTAACAAAAATATAAGTTTTGAATAGGAATACTAAATTGACATAAATATGAAATATGCTCATTTTTATAAATTTACATCTGCATAAATATACTAATGATATTTGTTGTTTATTGAGTATTTCTAATTCACTAAATACAAACTTTAAAAACTATATATATATATACCTGATTTTAATGATAGTTTCACAATCTGGCAGGAAATGTGTCATTTTCCTTACTTCTCAGGTGAAGGCATACAATCTAAGCTGGCAATGGACTGAATGAGGATTTAAACAATGTTCTTTTTGACACTAAGAACTGTACATTTAACCACAATTTATACACAAAAGAGTAGGAAAAACATAGTTGTTTTTGTGTATGTGTGTGTGTGTGTTCTTTTTGTTGTTGTTGTTGTTGGTTTTTTTGCTGTGTTTCTGGGCTTTCTGATCAGTATGCATTGCCCCAAATGTATTACTTAAGAAGTTTTGCTTCCTGGAATGAATCTGGCCCTGCCTGGCATGCTATAATCCATTTTATCAACTTCATGTAGACAGGTTTAGTGTGTAATTCTTTTCCTTCCCTCCTTCCCATATGTCTTTTGAACAACAAGTACCCCAGTAGTGGAATTTACCTTTATCATCTGCTGCAAATCTTTAGGGTTGGTGAAAAATTTGTTCTTTTCCTATGGCCCAATTGAAAGGGATATGAATTCAAATCACTTCCTAGTTTAAATTGGATTTTCATTTATGGAGTCCTTCCTCACATATTTGTCCTAGTTGATGGCTGAGATTTTTCATTGTTAAATGCTTTGGCTTTCTTCAGAGGAAAAGGACTAAGTGCAAATTGTTACAATTAATATTAAAATAAGATTCATTGGGCTTAAAAGAACTATTTAAAAGAAGCACAAGGAATTGCATGCTGAAGGCAGCATGTGGTTCTTTGTATTTTTGCTTTTTCACAAGGTGGACATGGTTTTTCAATATTAGTAGATTTTAGAAGAGAAACATAAACAAAACTACATATCAAAACATACAATATTAAAAATTCTTACATATCAGAAAGGAATGCGACAGTAAAGATATTTTTCATATTACATGCACTTTTAATTTAAACTGACATAGAAATTTCACTTTTCTCTATTTCATAGCTTTTATAACTGATCAAGCATACTTGACTGTAACTATAAATAGTATTGGAAGAAGTATCTTAGTAAGAAGTATCTTATTGTTCCATAAAATGCAGCAATGATAGAAAATGAGGCAAAGAGAAAAACACCAGCATAACAGCAACTGTTTCATAATGTTTTGAAAATATTAAAATAGTGCTTATTTAATTCTGAGTACTGTCTTTGTTCAATATGGAAATAAGTTCCTACTTTATGAATACAAAAGAAATGTAGTGTTTTGAATAATTCAAAGTTTATACAATGAAATTATATTTTATTCAAATTTATCTTTATAGTTTTTGAATTTGGTCAATTTGTACAATAATAATATGGTTCTTTAAAAGAAGACATGAATAAATCATGCTCAATATAGCATGTTTTCCTAAAGAAATTACAGTACATGATTCCATGATAAAAATATTAATAAAATGTATCTTGCTTTAAAGAATAAGAAATACATTTTTATTATGCATCACTCTTTTCTTATCTGCTTATTTATTACCTACCTATATGTAAATAACTATTGCTGCTACATTTAGCTGTTCCTTCAAACAACATAGCTCTCCAACCACTGAATAACATGATTCATGACATCTGACAAGCAATTATAACTTTTCATAGAGAAAATGTCAAATAAAATTACAGGTACTATAACAAACATTTTAATGTGATATTTGAAAATTTTAATCTAATCAAGCCATTGTAGGAGCCAAGGGATAACTTCCCTTTCACCCTCTAAAGTTTCACTGAAAATTCAATTCACAAATGGCAGATTAATAGGAGAAATGACATACAAATTTATTAGCACATGTGTGGGGAAAAATCACAGAGTAGTTGCCCAATATCCCAATGGATACAGATGTTTATATACACTACTTCTTAGAGGAATATGTGGATGATTTAATGGAGGAGCAGATGATTCTTAGGGGAATTCAATGGACTTGAAGAACATACAATGGCCTGGGACAAAGTCTCTTGGACCCATAAAGCAGACAAACTTTTGTGACAAAAGTCTGTCCAGATTTGTTTCCTTATCTCCCTAAAGACCAAAATCATGAAAGAAGAAAGATTGAACAGACTTTAATCTTTCTTCCTGTGATATGAATTCAGTTAATGAAAACTCAGGGAAAGAACCAGAGGTAATTGTTTTCTTCTTTCATGATTCTGGTCTTTAGGGAGATAAGGAAACTTCAGAGAACAACTTCATCCTGTTCTTCAGGAGAGACAGAGGATTGAGAGACAGAACGAGGGGTGAGAGAAACCTTGAGGTTTCTTCTTCAGTTCAGCATGTCAAAATGCCATATTTTAGGGTGTCAGTTTTGGAGCCCCAACATAATGTTAACAGTACTATATTATAACTTTTTATATTAAAGAACTTTCATAAAATTCCATCCATTGGACCTACATGTTAATGTTTCAGAAATAGATTTTATTTATTCACAGATGTTTTATTATTTTGATGTATTGTGAATCTTATTATTTATTTTTGAAATCTCCAAAAACACAATAGTTTGGGAGTGCATGTATTACCCAAAAAAGTAATCATCTGCATTTATACAGAAAATGAATGTAAGATAAGGATTTGGTAGTGAATCTCTTTCCTCTTCCTAAATTGATATTTATGAGTCTTATTGAAATAGATCTCCAGAAACAGCTTTTCAGAAAACTTTTGACTCACGATATTTTCAACTTATGATAGGTTTGTATGAGACATAACCCCATTGTAAGTTGCAAGTGTCTGTGTATATGAAGTATACATGTTAGTAAACTTTGGCTTGGTTTTCTCCTGTTAATCTATCTTTTGTTACAGTGGTTCATTCTAACAAAAACCTACGAGGGCTGAAGAAAAAAAAATTTTTCTTCCCCTTCACTAGATTAATTTACTTCAGCTGCAGAAGCATATTTCTAAAAGTACATATTTCCAGTAGTAATATATCATTTAAAATTACCAATGAAGTCTGTTTATCTTTTGATTTAAAAAGTACACACTCAGATATGATTTTCTACATTCTGTTTTCTGATAATGTTTCCAGGAATGAATTGTATCACTTTTAAAACAAACAACAGTTTAGTAAAACAAATTATTTTTCCAATGTTCTTATTTTGAGAATTATGCATGTAGGTGAACACATACAAATTCATGAAAGGAAATTTATCTGAATTACCTTTTGTAGTGCTTTGTTGTTGATATTTTTGCTTTGTGAGATATATGTGTGTATGTGTATGTATATAGGTGTGTGTATATGTGTGTATGTGACACACGCATAAATATGTCTTTCAAATATATAATGAGTATTTAAAATTTACTTATGAAAAGATAAGCTGAACAATCAACTCCCCTTTTAGCACTATATATTCACTACTCTTTCATCCATGTTTTAATATCTGAAATTTATTTTAGGCTTTCACTTATTCAAATCAATTTCAACTCTTTGGTTGCTTAAGCAATATATAGAAAAGCTTATTTGACAGCTACATAAACTATAAATGTTGTTCTTTTGTGTATGCATGTATTTATCTACATGAATTTACTAACTAAGTGATACACAGAACTTTTTGTTCTAGTAATGTTATCCATGAGAAAGGCAGGGGCATAGAGAACCAAAACAGGTTTCCATATTGAGGCTCATAAACATTAGTTACAGTGAATGAATGGAGACTACATGTCATAAAAATTCTAATGTTTTTATTTTGTAAATGTGCCAGATGTTGAGTCATATAATGTGGGAAGTTTAAAATTAATTATTCAAATTATTTCTTCTTCATTATGTTCTCTGGTGTCACACAAAGTAGTAGCTGATAAATACAAATAGCTAAATAGCCCTCTCTGAATATTAATTTAAGACCCTTGTTTAAATATGTGAAAGAAGAAATTTAAAAAACTTGTACTCTAGAGAGCTTATTTAGGCAATATTCTTGAAGGGTGTATAATTTTGTCAACTTAGCAAGTAATAACCAATTAAAATAGGTACCATAATCTCTTAAACTCACCACTATGTGTAACAGTGCAATCTATTGTAATAGAGGACATGTAAATATTAGGACTGTATGTGGCATGTTTAAACATCAGAATTAATTTAAATGAAAATATTTATATGATATTATAGCCTAATCAGTTACTGACATTAATTTCAGATCATATTTGATATTAATTATCAAAAACTAGTTATAAAATGGCAGTTAGGAAACAGCTTCACACATCCTTTTAGAAAATTTTCTTTCATTTTTGTAAATGGCATATAAATGTATTCAGATGAAGATCTTTAAATACTCATCTTCTATATGTGTGGTTTTTTTTTCCTTACTTAGAAATTTGATCTTACTCTTGTGAAATGTGTTTCAGACAAAGAACATGAGAAAAAGCCTTTTCCTTTCTCTTATAAAACAAAATACTAGGGATTCTCCAAGGAATAAAGGGAGGCTTTCTTAGACTAATACTTTAGGTGAAATTGAAATAATTATTAACAAAGATGTTGCTACAGCCCTCAGTGACACAAGAGCCATCCTTTCAACCACCCTTTCAACCACACTGTCTGTTTCCCTCCCTCAGCATAACAGCAAAATACAAATAGTTGGCATTTCGGATCAATGGATGACAGTGTACCAATTTCTTCTCATAGCCTTTCAAATCAGTGGACTCCAGGGTTCTCATCAGTTTCTATTAGCCCCTTCAGCTCCCATTAACTTAATTGGCTGAGATTTCTGGAAGCTCACAAAGCTCACATCTCTTTCTCTCAAAAAGGGGAAATGTATTAATGTTGGAAAAAACTATTATAGAGGGAATTCTGGAGGAACCCACTAAATACTCCATCCCTATATTTTTAGTTCTTGAAAACAAGGAGAAATATCTCCTAATGAAATATTTCAGGACCAACTAACCTCTATCCCTAAAAACTTGTGGTCTCAATGCGCCACGACCATTGGATACATTCATTCAGCAACATCAATTAAAATACAAACACATAGACCAAAAGACTTCCAAATATTAAACAATACCATTTGTGCCAGGAAGCCATTAAGTGAATCAAAACAATTATTGAGGATTACCTCTAGCAGGGGCTAATCTTTCCATGCAGTAGCTCAGGTAATAAGGAAGGGACCAGAGGTAATTGTTTTCTTCTTTAGTGTTTCTGATCTTTAGGCAGATAAGGGAACTTCACAGAACAACGTCATCCTGTGCTTTGGGAGAGAGAGATTGAGAGATTGGGAGGGGGAAAGGGAAGGTCAGAAAGACTTTGAGGCTTCTTCTGTTCTGAATATCAAAGTGTCATATTTTGGCCGGGTGTGGTGGTTCACACTGTAATCCTAGCACTCTGGGAGGCCGAGGCAGGAGGATCATTTGAGCTCAGGAGTTTGAGACCAGCCTGAGAAAGAGTGAGACCCCATCTCTACTGAAAATAGAAAGAAATTAGCTGGACAACTAACAACATATAGAAAAAAATAGCCGGACATGGGGGCACATGCCTGTAGTCCCAGGTACTTGGGAGGCTGAGGCAGAAGGATTGTTTGAGCCCAAGAGTTTGAGGTTGCTATGAGCTAGCCTGATGCCACAGCACTCTAGACCGGACAACAGAGTGAGACTTTGTCTCGAAAAAAAAAAAAAAGTGTCATATTTTGAGGTAACAGTACAAATAACTCTGGTACAAAAGCCTAAATAATCAGGAAGATGGAGATTTTTCCAAGACTTAAGAGCCCTCAGTAAGAGTGTAATTCCCCATTATCCTGTTGTATCTAACCCACATACATTACTATCAGCCATGCACCAGACAGTGAGGTTTTCATTGTGATTAACCTCTGTAGGGCTTTCTTTAGCATTCTGGTTGATCCCGATAGCCAATATCTTTTTGCCTTCATGTGGGAAAGAAAACAATATGTCTGCACGGTAATGCCTCAGGGGTATACTGAAAATCCCCCGTCCCTCTCTCAAGTCTTAAAAGCAGATGTAGCAAGCTTTTAATTTCCTTTACATTATGTTCTTATCCAATATGTGGGAGATATTACTTTGCTCCTTTATTCTAGAGGACTCCATAGAGGACAGACACTACCTATTAATGAAATTAGCTACCAAGGGCTATCCATTTTTAAAAGAGAAGCTACAATTCTCTCTCCCACAAGTTAAATATTTAGAACATTAAATGTAAGGACAAAGTCTTTTGCTTGATTATCAAAGAATAGAAGCAGTCTTGGCTTTTTTTGCCCATGTGTCCAAAAGATAACTCAGAGGGTTCTCAGGATTAGCAGGATACTGTTGGGGCTCAGAAATTGATACTTCGAAATATGTCACTTTGACATGCTGAAGTGAAGAAGTCTCAATGCCATTTTGACCTTCCCTCTCTACCTCTCCACTCCTATCTCTCAATCTCTCTCTCTCCTCCTCCCTCTCAAAGCACAGGATCAAGTTATTCTCTGAAGTTCCCTTATCTTCCTAAAGACTGGAACCAGCAAACAACTAAATAGTTACCTCTGTCCCATTCCCTGAATTTTTATTAACTGAACTCTTATCATAGGTCAAAAGACTGTGGTCTGTCAACATACCTGGGCAGACATATTGCAAACCATTGTTTGCTTTGCAGACCCAACAGACTTTGTCCCAGGTCATTGTATGTTCTTTAAGCCAACTAAATTCCCATAGAAATCATTTAATACCCTCCCCAAGTCATCCACCCTTCCTCATTTCTCTTTCCCCTAAGAAAAAGGGTATGTGACCATATGTACCTCATTGCATGGTAGGGTAATCACTCTGTGATTTCCCCCTGTGCACATTAATAAATTTGTATGTCTTTTTCCTATTAATCATCTTTTGTCAGCTGATTTTTCAGCCAACTTTCAGAAGGTGAAGGGGAAGTTTCCCCTCATCCTCAACAATACTGTGAATAATGGATCCCACATTTCTCCTCACTGACTCAACTTCTATATTCCCTCCTAAAAGTTGATCATCCCAAACCTCTGTAGTGGCCAGAAGAAGCCTCCTCCTCTTTTGAGAATATTAGGGAGATTCTTCTTGAGCCTGATTTATTAGGACATTCTAATTACAACTTTTTCTTCTCCCTTTTTCTTCGTGAACAATGTGGAATCATCTTTAGGGTTCTTACCCAAAAGCATGGAGACCATCAGAGACCCCTCAGATGTTACAGCCAACATTTAGACCCTGTGGCAAAAAAGACTCCCACCCTATATACAAATCATCACAGCAACTGCAAATTTATTACAGGCAATCTAAGAATTAATTATGGGCTCTCTGTTAACTGTCCATGCCTCTCACTCTATTGAGGCCTTACTCAGCTCTCATTACACCTAGCTTTTCTCTGCTGGGACACTCACTTCTTACAAGGTCCTTTATTATCACCTTCTACTCTAACCATTGCTCACTACAGCTTTTTGAACCTGCCACTTTACTTCCTCTTCCTTCTGACAAGATGACACATGACTGTATAACTCTGATACCTTACCAATTCCCAGATAGGATCTACAGGAAACTCCCTTTTCAAATGCTGAACTTGTTTGTTTTACTGATGGTCTTTACCTTCAGGATAACTCAGGGAAATATCAAGCTGGCTATACTGTTTTCTTACTGTCTGAAAGTATTGAAAGTGTTTTCCTAACCGAAGGTCACTTCTGCCCAACAGGAAAACTCTTTACTCTCTGCTGGACCCATATGATGGCAATTAGTAAGACTGCAAATATCTATACTGATAGCTGCTATGCTTTGGGGGAGGCATATTATTTTGACATATTCTGAAAACGAAGAGGTTTTATGACCTCTATTGGCCAAAAGATAAAAACAAAAACAAAAAAACAGTGGCTATGTCCTGGAATTACTCAACGCTAAATCTAAGTATTTAGCAACAACTAAAAGCCCAGGACACTTATCAATGGATACTGAAGAAGGTAAGGAAAATTATTTGGCTGACACAGCTGCAAAAGCTGACACAGCTTCTTCGAACAAACCATTCATAGCTCAATAGCCCCTTAAGCTCTCTAATAGCTAATTTGACAAAAAAACTGCATCCTCAATGCAAAACAAGTATGCCCCAAACAGAAAAGAAAAAAAGAAACAGAAATAGAAACTTGAGGATGTTTTCATAACCCTAAAATCAATTTATGGTATGGTCGCAATAAGAGACCAGTCTTACCAGACCGTCTCTAGATCAAATATTAGATTATAGTCATTACTTAACTCATTGGGAAGTTGATAAAATGATTCTTTGAAAAAAACAATATTACTGGAAACTCTCTTCAACAGCCACTTAAGTTTATTAGAGATGCTGAGTCTGTCCCAAACACAAACCTGGAAAACCTATTCATGTATATGGGGCATCCTCCTTTGCATTCATAACATTATGAGACATGGCAGATAGATTTTATCCAGCTGCCACCATCTCGAGAATATAAATTTATCTTGTTTATGATTTGTGTGTTTTCCTACTGGGTTGAAGTCTCCTGTTGCAGAGCCAGAGCCTCAGCAGAAACTAAAATCTTATTAGAAGAAACAATCCCTACATGGGCCTCCCCTTGGAACTGCCTATTGACTGAGCCACTCATTTTACTGGATAGATTATACAATCAATATGTAAGATTTGATCTATTCTACATTTCCACTGTGCCTACCATCCATAGTTCTCTGGGACAGTGGGACGTACTAATGGAACAATTAAGATCCAATTGACAAAATTAGTCAAATCCCTCAATCTGCCTTATCTGAAAGCTCTGCCTGTAGTTCTACTTAATCTTAGATCCACTTCTTTTGGAAAATACAGGCTATCCTTATTTGCAATAAATACTGGAAGACCCATGTGATTAGACCAAGGATTTTATGAAACAAATCTAATTAAAGGTGGAGTGCCTATTTATTGTAAAGAATTGATCCAGGTGTTATAGAAAATAAAAATATCGGCAGGGCTATCTTTCCACAGCGTGCTGCTGGGAGACACAGAGCAATGCCATTGTAATCTACAACTAGTGATTTTATATGCTGGGATGGCACCTACATGGAGATACCTTACAAAAAAGATGGAAAGGACCTTATCAGGTACTGTCAACCAGTCCTTGGGCCATTAAGCTTAAAGCATTGATTCATATATGCATAGTTCTCATTTAAAAAAGGTCATATCTCCATAATGGATATCTCAATTTTATGATGATTTGAAGGTAAAACTGACCAGAAACTATTCGGCTCAATCTTGGAACAAAGGAGCAGACAACATCAGAAGATGACAGTTGTCCCAAGACTCTGGAGCAGGCATGTATATCTCTTCAGAATATTGTTTACTCATTATTATTCTTACACTAATCTTAATCCTAATTATCGGAATAATTTATTTTCCTTAAGATTTTACAAGGGCCATGACATCATTTTCTACCTTCATCCTCCTACATTTGTCAAAAATAATGGATTTTCTAAAGGAATATTTATAACTCAAAATTTAGAATATCAACTAGAATATGCTCCATTGCTGTGGTATTTGGCTTACTCTTCTTGATTACTTCCTTTTTAATGTTATTAGCCCTTTTATGCCAAGTAAAATTGAATTAGGTCCTGCTCTTAACTACTTGCAACTCTTTTTCATTCCTTTTGGGCTTTCTTGCTAATCCTCATTACTATAGAAATCATTATTAAATATCTTGACCTTTCAGAATTCTTGTACTGATTAGGACAATCTTTTGAGGATATCTCTGAAGACATATGGCATCTTCCCAACTCTTCTCTATAATGAAGTTGAATTACCTCTGTTTTCCCTTCATTATTTGCTATACCACACCCTGAAAAAATAATGTCACAATCCAATATTTATAGTTTATAGCCATTTCTGGAAATCTCTCTGAGTGTTGGATTTGCCATATTTCCCCAAAAGGAACTTTCTCAAAAATCAGTGACCCAATTGTTGTTCCCATTGTCCATGTTTCTTCTCTACTTAATTTTACAGTGTCATGCCAAAACGAGCCATTTGATGCTGCCTACTGAATACAACTATATTGGCTTCACTAGTCCCAGTTCTTCTTTCTTGCTAGCTCCTTCAGTTATCGTTGATATACAAACTTATTAATATCTCTGAAAACACAACTATCTTCTCAATTCCCTTTTCCACATCTTTTCTGGACACCACTTGTAAATGTGAGATTTAAAACACTACCCTCTCTGCAAAAAAGTGGGTTCTGTAACACGTATGGAGATCGGGGAAGCTTATTGTAGTGCAGGTTTTCCAATTCAATATCACCAATCAAACTTGGACCTTACCCCACACCTACTCTTGGTGCCATGCTATTCTTTCTAGTCTACCCCAAAATGGCTCCGTTAATTTACAAAAGCTGTCAGGCCTTCTTCTGTGCTCAAAAGGGCTACATTTTTGTTTGCAGCCAACAGGAGGCTTCTTGGGCATATGAATGCAAAAACAGAAGGAGAATGGGAGGTGCTTGCCTTGCAGGCTATATTTCCTCCCTTCTTTTAGTGTTGAAAGAAATGACCACTAAATCCACTCCAAACCCCATAGAACAAGAGGGGCTATTTCAGTAATTGATGATTACTCTGAAGAAGAGTGCTCTGAATATGAAGATAAAATCACTTGCAAGGCTGTAACCTTTCTGGTGGTATTAATCCCAGTGAAGGCAGACACATAGTACAATTTTTTGGATTTTTTCTAGGTATAGGAACATTCCAGAATGAATACATGATTCAGATCCTCTCCAATACTGTAAGTCGAATTACTTATTCCACTATTATAACCATTAGAGCTCAACAAAAATCCTTAAACTCTGTTCCCCATGTGGCTCTCAACAATCACATTCATTTATACGATTTACTGGCTGCCCAAAGAAGAGTCTGTGCACTTGCAAGTACTTCTCGTTGCCCATGAAAAAAACATATCCTATTAGGTCAAATTAGAAACTTCAGCTATATTAAAATTAGCCAAATCTTTAAAAATAATACCTTCACAGAGCTTTTCTCACTATTTATCACAGATTTTTCTGGCTTCCCAAAGGTGTTGGCAGCATCTTCAGAATGGAATACAATTATTAATAATTGTTATCTCTCTTCTAATGCTTATTATCATTCTTTGTAATGCTTGTACTGTCTATATTTCTCATTGCTGTCAGATTGCTCAAAACATTAAGATCATGATGTTATAATATTTAGATATAATTAATCAAATGTATGTCTCTCCTGATACACTGTCAATCACCATGGATTGAGTTGGACCTCCTTGTTAGAATGGCTCCCGGTTGCTCAAATTTGCCCAATTTCTGAAGCCTTCGATGCATGTTGACTTTCAAAAACCCCCTCTGTGGAATATGATGCTATAGAAACAGGAGTTTCTAGCTCTGAGGGAAACAGATAACAAATCATTGGTCATTGATCAGCAATGATTCCTCACTTTGGATCTTGATCAAAAATGAGAAATATGAAATGTGATAAATAAAATGGCATCACTGGTTCAGAGTTCTAAAGTGGAGTCAGGAGGCCATTCTAAGAAGGATTGCCTGCACGACTTGCAGACTTGCAAAACACAAACAAACACAGAAAAAAAGGAATTTGATTTGAACCATTAAACTGGGCCACACCACCACAACCACATCATCTTGGAAGATAATTGAATTTTGCCAGTGCTGCAACTCCTGAACAGTGACAACCAATTAATTATAGACTCATGTACAAAGCCATCCACCTTTACCAATGACAATTATTTCAAAACATCTTGTGTAACCATCATTAGCTTCCTTTTAAAACCCCTACTCTCTTCCAAACACAATATATGGCTTCTAGCTGAATCTGTGCCTCCTGAATTGCAATTCCTAAGACTTCAATGAACACCTTGTCTTATTGCTTTGCAGTCTGGTCTTTGCCTCTTCTTAGTTAACAGTTTTAGCATAGAAAAGAAATTGTCAGACAGATTAAGATGAGTCCATAGGCATCCCTCTTCACTTATAAATTCACTTAAAATACACTACTTGTCTTCTTTCACATATAAGTCAAAGAGAGAGGCAACTAACTTGACTTTGCCTGATCAATTTATTTTCTTTAATGAATAAAGTATTGAACAATTATTCAATGAATGAGAAGTATAGAAGATGTTATATTTAGCATAGGGAAGATAGACTATCATATCAAAATACAGGTGATCTAAAATAAAGCAAAGGTTACTTATGCTTTAAAAGCAGTGGGCAAAGTAATCACCACTTTGATGTACATTAACAAAACTCCAGGCATATACTACCAAACATACTTCAAATTCACTCCAAGTAAGATCACAAATTTAATAAACATTTTAAAAATTAAGATTAGGTTGAAAACAATGTTCTCATCTAGTCTCTAGGCAATTATTTGTGGGTACAAAAAGTGCTGGCAAATACTAACATGTAGCACATTTTGGAGTTACTGTTATGAATGAGGAATACTGAAACCTTGTATTTTAGTAGTAGATAAATATCACTTTTTTAATGGAGGTTTGTTTATTGCAGACAAAATGTTACTAAGGCAGTCATTTGTTACTATAAATATATTATAACAATATGTCTCCATTTGCCTAAAGTAAAAAGTTTTCTTTAATTAATACCTGCGGCTTATGATTAAAACATCAAACACTACATATGCCAAGTTCTCACACCACGTACAGTACTAACACATGGACTGCTTGAAATTTTAACTACAGATGCTGCTCTGGTCATCAGGGTTTATTGTAAATCCCTTGAAAAAGAACTGTTTCATCTCTTTTGTGCAAATGTTCAGTTGGCATTTATCTTTAATCGTATTTGAATAAAACATATTACAAGAAAAATATATTAAATTTTGGATTTAGCCTTAACATATTTTGAAACCACACAATGTCAAATACTTGTTTTAAAAGAATGACTTCTGCATGAAATATTGTTAGCATAAAATATAGATTATTTTTATTATTTTCAGTAAACAATTTGAAATTTGAAAATGTCATTAATATTTACATTACAGTCATGAGAAAAGAGAATTAGATAAAATGTAAATCTTTAGCTTATTTTTGAATTTCAAATCCATACACAGGCACTATATGAAAAATTAAAGATGTCAGAATTCTGAGGGCATGGTTACCTAGAAATAATTAATTTACCTATTTCACCAAAATTCACTAAATATGGACAATTGAAAGAATTCATGGGCAGCAGAAAATAAGATTGAAATCCTGTCAACCAATTATAAAAATATTTTCATTAAAAATGCAGGTTACATGAGGTCAGGGATAATGTTGGGAAAATAGATCATTAGTATGTAGAATTTTTTTTATTTTTTTTACTTTCAAAGCCTCAATATTTACTGAGGATCCAGAAGGTAACTAAATTTACCTAAAAGAAAAATCATAACTGTAGCATGAAATTATTTATATTTAAAGATGATAATTGTGATATATTCTCTTTCTTTCACTCTCTGTTGGCTTTCTCCTAATTTTATTTTGGCTTATATATAATATCAACACTTTTGAAATCTACTCCCATGGTTATATTCATCATTCAGAATTTCTCTATTTCAGGAATCTTAAATTCAATATTAATGCTTTTTTCAACACAGATTCACATCCCTTTAATGTTATAAAACCAGCTAGGTTCAAATATTAAGCCCTTTCTTTCCCATGTCTATAGTTATCCCCTTAATGATTCTTCCATTTTCATGTGTTTAAATATCATTTATATGATTAGCACTCTTAGATACATATCTACAGACGGGAAAATTTCCCCACCTACAGCTGCTTACATAATATATCCAGTTTGATATCCAATAGATATCTTGAAATGCTGAGGTCCAAAATTTGAGTAGGTCTTAAATCCTTATCTTACCCACAAACCTTCTCATACGTAGTTTCCTTTGTAAAAATGATGACAACTCTATCCTTCTAGTTTCTTTGGTTGAAATCATGTGTGTCAGTCTTGACCCAAAATCCAATCTAAAAATCATTCAGAGTAATTCTTTCAAAATATGAGACAGATTGCTGCTTCTTTTATGCTGAACATTGTTCTATAGTTTCCCTTTCACATTCAGGAAATGTTAAAGTCCTGTGATTTAAATAGCTCCACAAGACTTATCAGTTCCTCTAGCATCTCTCTGATGTCATGATTTCATAATATATCATTGTTATGGTTCTAGACACACAGACCGCTTTGTTGACCTAGGAACATGGCAGTCTCACTCCCAGTTTAGTACTTTTTGTTGGCAGGCTGTTCCATTTAGAATATTCCCCAAACAAATATCCACATAGCTAAATTATAGTTACCTCAATTAATATAAAAGTTACTACTTAAATGGGTGTACAGCTATACACCCTTGGGTGTATATCTCATTTTTTGAAAAATTTTCTCAAATATCACCTTATTATTGAGTCACACTGACTGATCCACCTATTTAAAACTGCAAATCATTGCCATCTCTGGGTATTCTTGATTCCTCTTAATGGTTATTCTTTTTTCTGTAGTAATTTTCATCTTCTGACACCCTATAAAAATTTACATATTAATTCTATTTATCATTTACAGTGTATCCTCTTTCTATAATGGGAGCTCTACAGGGCAGGGGTAAAACTTAGTCATGTGACCTCACTACTGCTAAGGAAGCTGGGCAAAGTATTCTAGCTGTGTGTCCAGGAAGGAAAGGACATGGAATTTGTTGATCAGTTGTCTCTGTTACATTCTGCCTTACTTGTTACCAACTATTCAATTAAAATTTATTCTCACATGAAAGGAACATTCATTATCCAATAAGACAACCCAAGATTCCAGTCCCTATATATAGATCAAAATGTAGGATCTCTGCCTGAAGAAGAGTCCTCTGAGACTTGTTCAGGTGGTTCTCATAGTCTGGCAATTAATGGATTCCAGTGTTTTTAACTTTACCTACTAATAATGTCCAACTGCTAATACTATTGAATTATGTGTTGAGGAGTATGAGATTCAGTGATTTCTAGCTCTACCTGATAATGTTTCCACCTACCAGTAATTTTTACTTACTACTACTAATAAAGTTTGTGATGTGATACCTCATCACTCATACTTCAGTGATGCTTTCACTGAGGGCTTAAAGCATTAGGAGCCAGCTAACTTCTGTTTCAAATATTGAGCCTGATTTTTTAAAAATACCGTTAAAACATTAGTATAACCTATTTGTTTCCAGTCCTATCTATGTTTTACATAAGACTCAAAATTTATCTACAGAAATGATTATCAAGTCTTCTTTGTTTCTTTGCTTTTTACCCATTTGCTTCTTTATTTCAGTGGTTGTTAGACATTGGTGTTAGGCCACACTTTTAATCAAATTTTTGGTACATGGATGATCTGTGTAGGCCTCTCCAGCTCAAAGCTATTTTAAAAAATAAAAATAATATTTAAAAATAATATTTACAATAGTCATTTTAAAAATTATTTAAAATATTTTATCTCCTACTGTTTGAAGTCTAGGTAAGTTGACTTTTCCAAACCCCCCAAATTTGGGATCTCTTAATTCCCTTCCATTATTGCCTGCAATCCAGCTATTTCATGCCTTGCTAAGCCCGGCCTATAACAACTAACATAATTTCAGCTGTACCTTTCCTAGAGCCACAAACTTAATATATAGTCCAACTCAGCTTGACTTCCATGCCATAATTAGCAACATAATTAGCAAGTAATTTCTCCTTTATAGTATTTATCATTGTTTCCCAGACTCACAAATATATTTCCTCATTGCTGCTACCTGATAGCAATGAAAATGCTCCCTACTTTAGGTTGTTGTAAAGCAGTACATCCCTCCAAGTAACAATTTTTATATTAATTATGGTAGGTATAAGAAAATAAATTTTTGAACAAAGGAACAAATATAAGAACTTCACTCAACTAGAGTAACTTTACTTTTGCCTTTTGAAAACCTCCATTACATGTGTTTTATTTCTATACTGAATTTTTTTTTTCCTTTTGGATTGAGTAAGCTTTTTATTGTCTCATTTTACATTTCAATCCTCATCTTAGAAATGGAAATACTTTTATTTCCTTTTTTATTTATTTCAGCACATTATGGGGGTACAAATGTTAACGTTATATATATATTGCCCCTGCCCCCCCCTCCCTACTCGAGTCAGAACTTCAAGCATGTCCATCCCCCAGATGGTGCACCTCTCAATAATATTGTATGTATATACCCATCCCCTCCTCCCACTTCCCACCTGCCTGACACCCAATATATGTTATTCCTATCTGTCCACTCTAGGAGTCAACTATGGGATATGTTTGGCTTTAGGCCCAGAGTCAGTGATAATGGACATGCCCTGCCTAGTGAGCTCAAGGATGAATAGTTCCGGGCAGGGTTTGCTTAACAAACAAAGTTGTTTGTCCAGGTGCACAATAATAACCCCGAGAATGTTTGCACATAAAGAAGAGCTGCCCAGCCCCACAAAAATGGAGTTCTGGAGGCCATGAGAAAAACATGTTGTTCCCATGAATGCTGCTAGGCCCTGAAAGATGGCTGGTTAGTCAGAGATGGGTAAGATTCCTCAGGGAGGAACAACCTAAGACAGGCACAGCTGCCAGGGAAGCCAGCAAAGAGGAACTGGGGGATAGAAACCCCACTCCCCTGTGGCTGCCTTGTTTCCCATGCATATCTTGGTCTGTAATCTGGGCCTGGCGCCTTAAGCAACCCACTGACCCTCCTTGTTGCTATGAGGTCAGTAACCATTTGTCTCCTTAAATGATCCGGAATGAAACTAGACACATTTTCCTCAGAGACATCTGGGAAGTCATGTACCAGGAAGTAGCTGTGGTTTCTGGGGTATAAAAATAAAATGACTGGTGCTCATGGCACTGCAGTCCTGTACCATCTTTGTGAGTGTTTGTGTCTTTCTTTGTATGTTTCTTTGTTCTGTGTTCATTCCCTGTCCTGCAAACAGGCCACTACAGTCCACTTAGGTGTTGATCAGTTAATAACAATTTGCTGGTGAGTACATGTGGTGCTTGTTTTTCCATTCTTGGAATACTTCACTTAGTAGAATGGGTTCCAGCCCTATCGAGGAAAATACAAGAGGTGCTATATCACCATTGTTTCTTAAAGCTGAATAGTACTCCATGTATACATATACCGCATTTTATTAATCCACTCATGTATTGATGGGCATTTGGGTTGTTTCCACAACTTTGCAATTGTGAACTGTGCTGCTATAAACATTCGAGTGCAGGTGTCATTTTTGTAGAGTGTCATTTGTTCTTTTGGGTAGATGTCCAGTAGTGAGATTGCTGGATCAAATGGTAGATCTACTTGTGTCGCATAAGGTATTTCCATATTGCTTTGCACAGAGGTTGAACTAGTTTGCAGTACCACCAGCAGTGTAGGGGTGTTCCTATCTCTCCACATCCATGCCAACATTTATTGTTTGGGGACTTATGGCTAAAGGTAATTCTTACGGGAGATAAGTGATATCTCATTGCAGTTTTGATTTGAATTTCCCTGATGACTAGAGATGTTAAGCATTTTTTCATATATTTGTTGGCCATTATTCTGTCTTCTTTTGAAAAGTTTCTGTTCATGTCCTTTGCCCACTTTTTGATAGGTTTGTTTGATTTTTTCTTGCTGATTTTCATGAGTTCTAAATAGACTCTAGTTATCAACCCTTATCGGTGGTGTAGCATGTGGAAATTTTCTCCCATTGTGTAGATTGTCTGTTTGCTCTCATGGCTGTGCAGAAGCTTTTTAGTTTGATCATGTCCCATTTATTTATTTTTGTTGCTGCTGTGATTGCCTTTGGGTCTTCATAAATTCTTTGCCTAGGCCAATGTCTAGCAGAGTGTTCCCAACCTTTTTCTCTAGAATTCTAATTGTTTCATACCTTAGGTTTAGGTCGGTTACCCAGCGTGAGTTGATTTTTATGAGAAGTGAAAGGTGTGGAACCTGCTTCAGTCTTCTGCATGTGGCTATCCAGTTTTCCCAGCACCATTTATTGAATAAGGATTCTTTTCCCCAGTGTATGTTTTTGTCTGCTTTGTTGAAGATTAGACGGCTATATGAGGATGTTTTTATATCTGAGTTCTCAGTTCTGTTCCACTCATCAATATTCCTATTTTTATGCCAATACCAGCTGATTTAATTACTATAGCTTTGTAGTATAGTTTGAAATCTGGCAAATTGATACCACCCATTTTTTTTTTTTTATTGCCTAGAATTGCTTTTGATATACGGAGTCTTCCCTGGTTCCATACTAAGTGTAAACATTTTTTTTCCTAATCTGTGAAAAATGATGTTGGTATTTTAATAGGGATTGCATTGAATTTGTAGATCACTTTGGGTAGTATAGACATTTTAACAATGTACAGTCTGCGGACCCATAAGCATGGTATGGATTTCCATTAGTTTATATCCTCTGCTATTTCCATCCTCAGAGTTTCATATTTTTCCTTGTAGAGATATTTTACCTCCTTAGTTAAGTATATTCCTAGGTACTTTATTTTCTTTGTTGCTATTGTGAAGGGTATTGAGTCTTTGATTTGGTGCTCAATTTGACTGTTAATGGCATATAGGAATGTTTCTGATTTGTGTGTATTGATTTTGTATCCTGAGACTTTACTAAATTAATTTATCAATTCTAGGAGTCTCTTGGATGAATCTTTGGGATTTTCTTAATACAGTATCATATCATCTGCAAAGAGTGAAAGTTTGGTCTCTTCTTCCTCCATTTGGATGCCTTTAATTCCACTTTCATGCCTGATTACTACCAAACAGAAGAAATAATCTCAGAGATTGAAGATAACACCTTCAAATTAAATAAGTTACACAAAGATAGAGCAGAGAAGTTAAAGACAAGAGCAAAGCTTACAAGAAATGTGAGATTATATGAAGAAACCTAACCTCAGGTTGTTATGGATTCTGGAAGTGGAAGAAGAAAATACACAAGGGTTGGATAAGCTATTTGAAGATATAATTGATGAAAATTTCCTAGACCTTTCTAAAAAGCTAGATATCCAAGTACAAGAAGCTCTAAGGAGATTCAATGGGAGATTCAATGCAAACAGGAAGACATCTCGACATGTAGTCATCAGGCTGACCAAAACATCAACTAAAGGAGCCCTTCTACAAGCTGTAAGGTGAAAGAAGCAAGTTACATATAAAGGAAAGCCGCTTTGAATAATGCCAGACATCTCAACTGAAACCTTACAAGAAAGGAGAGACTGGAGCCCCATTCTCACTCTTCTGAATCAGAATAATTCCTACCTAGAATCTTGTACCCTGCAAAACTAAGTTTTATGTATGTAGGAGAAATAAAGACATTCTCAGATAAGCAAAGACTGAGGGAATTCACCAAGACAAGATCAGCCCTTCAAGAAGTACTCAAAACACTGCTACACATGGATCAGCATCATAAACACTCACAAATGTAAATTCATTGAAAAGCCAAAGATTAAGGACCAGATATCACAATGGCTTAAGAGGGAAAACAAAGTGTCAAAGCACAACCCAACAGAATGAATAGAAATCTGCCCCATCTATAAGTTCTCTCAATAAATGTGAATGGCTTAAACTCCCCACTCAAGAGACATAGGATGGCTTATGGATAAAAAAAATACAGTCCATGTATCTGCTGTCTTCAGGAAACACACCTAACCTACAAAGTTCCATATAGACTAAAAGTAAAGGGGTGGAGATCAGTATTTCAAGCAAACAGAAGCCAAAAGAAGGCTGGCATGGGAGTTTTGATTTCAGATAACTTCGTTTTTAAACCAACAAAAGTAATGAAAGACAAAGAGGGCTTTATATAATGGTGAAGGGTATAGTTCAACAAGAAGACATAACAATTTTAAACATATCTGCACCCAAATTAGGTGCACCCAGATTCATAAAGCAAACCCTACTTGATCTAAGCAAATCAATAAACAGCAACTCCATAATAGCCAGAGATTTTCAATAACCCACCGACTGCACAGGACAGATCCTCCAAACAGAAAATTAATAAAGAAACAATGGACTTAAACAAAACTCTAGAACAATTTGGCCTGACTGACATTTACATGACATTCTACCCAAAATCCACTGAATATACATTATCCTCTTCAGCTTTTGGGGCATTCTCTAAGATTGCCTATATCCTAAGAATTTAAAAAAATAGAAATTATGTCATGCATCTTCTCATATCACAGTGGAATAAAAGTAGAAATCAATCCTACAGAAACTCACATTTCTATACAAAAATGTGGGAATTAAATAACCTTTTGCTGAACAATTGCTTCATAATCGAGGAAAACAAGATGGAAATCAAAAAGTTCTTTGAACTTAATGACAATGGAGACACAAGTTATCAAATTCTGTGGGACACAGCTAAAGCAGTCCTGAGAGGAAAGTTTGTCTCCATGAATGCTTATATCCAAAAGTCAGAAAAATAACATATAGACAACCAATGAATCGACTCAAAGAGCTGGATAAAGAAGAACAGACAAATCTCAAACCCAGTAGAAGAAGTGATAACAAGATCAAATCAGAACTAAATGAAATTGACAACAGGGAAACTATACAGAAGATTAATAAAATAAAAAGTTGGTTCTTTGAAAAAATAAACAAAATTTACATGCCTTTAGCTAGACTAATGAAAAGCCGAAAAGAGAAATCTCTAATCAACTCCATCAGGAAAAAATGGGAGATATTACAAATGATGCCATGGAGATACAAGATATAATCTATGAATACTACAAAAACTTTTATGCACACAAACTGGAAAATGAGGAGGAAATGGACAAATTTCTAGAAACACACAGCCTCCCTAGGCTCAATCAGGAAGAAATAGAATTCCTGAATAGACCAGTATCAAGAACCAAAATAGAAACAGCAATTAAAAACCTTCCTAAAAAGAAAAGTCCCAGACCAGATGGTTTCACACCTGAATTTTACCACACCTACAGAGAGGAACTGGTACCTATCCTGCAGAAATTGTTCCACAGCATTGAGAAGGAGGGAATCCTACCTGATTCATTTTATGAAGCCAACATCACTTTGATACCAAATCCAGGAAAGTATGCAACAAAGAAAGGAAACTACAGACCAATATCCCTTATGAATATAGATGCAAAATTTATCAACAAAATCCTAGGTAACCGAGTCCAGATGCTCATCAAGAAAATAATCTATCACAACCAGGTTGGTTTCATCCCAGGGATAAAGGGATGGTTCAACATATGCAAATCTATAAATGTAATTCACCACATAAACAGAAGCAAAAACAAAGACCATATGATCCTTTCAGTGGATGCAGAGGAAACATTTGGCAGAATTCAACACCCTTTTATGATAAGAACACTTAATAAAATAGGCATAGAAGGGGCTCACCTAAACATGATACAAGCCATATATGACAGACCCACAGCCAACATCATACTGAATGGGGAAAAATTGAAAGCATTCCCACTTAGTACTGGAACCATGTAAGGTTGCCCACTATCTCCACTTCTATTCAACATAGTGCTGGAAGTGCTGGCTACAGCAATCTATACTGAATTATTAAACTTTCCTATAATTAAAGTATAATGTACAAAACACAATATATGATGAAAAATAAATATAAAACAATCATGCCATCATACACAATGAATAACATTGACATTTTATATTATCTCACAAAATTATTTTTTACTTGAGAAATTTATTAGAAATAACACTTGATTTCCTTATGGTGATATACTTCCCTCTTTATAAATCATTTGAATATATTTAATATGTTAAAAATGAGCATCTTTTCAAATATTTATAAGCTAACTATAATTCCGTTTCTATAAATGACCAGGTCACATCCATTGCTCATTGCATTACTGGTCCTAGTCTAATGTAATAGCACCTTTTTTTTATAGAAATCAGTCCTTTTCTTATGATAATTACTGCAAATATTTACATCCACTTTATCAAATTATAACTAATATTTTTGTGTGTGAATAGATCTTTGATATTTATGGTCAGTCAAAATTATTAGTCTCAAATTTTGTAGCTATTTGTTTTTCTGTCTCACTAGAAGTAAGTATATGTATATATAGTTCTATGTGTTTTAATTGATTCACTTTTTAAATCTATAACACAGTAGAATTTATTTAAGGGTAAAGAATGGGAAAGAAATAAGCATACCTGACAGATGACAGTTGGTAGCTGCTCTAAATACTCCTATATAGGTGATGCGATTCTCCTCCTGACGTTAACAATGCACAGAAAATAAACATCTGGATAGGACTGATTGTGCCATGGACAGAACAGACCCAAAAAACCTAGATAACTTATAATCATCTCTAATTAGAGGCTAGAAATAAAGATACTATACAACCACAAAAATTACCAAAGATTCCCATGGTTTCTCATACCATACAGCAAGTAATAAATCCAACTTCATTTGGCTACATGTGTGTCCCTGGGTTACTTGGTTTGTAGCCATCAACTGGAGTAAGATACGAATTCAAAGCTGTGATTTTTTTTTCCTCCCTATTGTTCCTTATTGTATCAACATCTTCTATAAATGCTTTCTCAGCTCTAGAATACAAACGGGTACATATGTAGGATCAGTAATATATTAAAGGGTAAATAGAATCAGGAAGTTAACATTAATATCTTATAAAAATGTAAAACTGAGTAATTGATAAATAGTCTGTAAATACTTGGGTACCTCTGAAAGAGGAAAACAAACTTTGGTAATAATACATAGTTTTAACTTACCCTTATTCTTTTGCATTATAAAATAATGACAGAGTAACAGAATGTCCAAATGTTTTTGGAGATCTTATGATGTATTTATATTTTTGCTACTCTAAATTTTATAAAGATGACATAAATGTATGCTCAGGGAAATATATAATGAAATAGTTCCCGATTTTCTTTCTTCTAGTTTTCAGTGATGAAAATAAGAGTAGTGCATTCCAGGCCATGGCCTTTCCTCCTTGAAGAAGAAAAGAACTTGGTTTCTTGCAGAGAATATGAGATTATGTGTCTATAGCTAACTATAAGTAAGTAAGGAATTAAGATAGATCAGATATATTGTTTTTAACCAATCTCTCTTAATTCCTTATTTCCCCACTTTCAGTTAGCTAAGGAGTGACAGATCAGATGAAGCGGAAATGTCTATAGTCTATTCAGGATTTGAGGTTTTATTCAAAATCAAATGAAAAGTATTTCATTTTGCTAAAATGTAGTCATATTTGGATTTTCCTTAGAAGTATAATATGAAGTTCTGAATGTATACTCAAGATGATAAATGTTTTTCTTCTTAAAGGAATTATTATGATTTATTAATATGGTAAATTGATTAATTATACTTTTAGACTAAAGTTAGAAGCTTTAAGTTCATTATCTACTTAATCATTTTAGCAAAATCATTCCTAATGATTACTGCTATTTATGACTATGATTTCAAATATTGTCATGATAAATACTTTTATCAATTACACAATTTTAACATATCTCTCCTGAGAATTATTGATTTTTTTCTTTTCAAACTAAAGATTCAAATTCAGAATATAGAACTATTTGAGATATATATATATATATATATTTTTTTTTTGCCTAAAAAGTCTTTGGCTTTCCTGGAATGACTACCAGGTAGCAAAGATTTATTTCTAAAAGAAAAGATAACAGAAGTAATTAAGTTTTTCTTGACATTCTCCAGAGTATTTAACTTAAAACTATTGTAAGAGCCCTACTATTTATCAAATTTACCATCAAAATAGAAAGTGAGTCTTCTTGGGTTAAATCTATGGAATTAAATGAAAACATATATTCCAATGCTTTTCTAATTTTCAGCATTAAAAATAAATCTACTCAAGATCAACCACAAAAACTGCTACAATAATTTATGCATGTATTTATGTGTGTATTTATCTATCTTAGTTAAACATCATTATCAATCAGGAAAAACATGGTAAATTTTTGTCACAATTTTGTGAAGGTATATATTATGTCAAAAAGCAATATCCTCACTGTTTATAATATGTTCCTGATCCAAAAAACATACCTACATATTGTATGTTAAAACTTAAGAGATAATTTTGCACTCTTCTATTTTTGCTAGTGGTCATAAATGTGATACATTAGTCAGAGCTATTTAGCCTTTTACCACAATAAATATACATTGCCCACTACGGTCAATTAATATTTGTGTAGAAACTTTAGTAAAATTTTTGAGACTGTCTCTGATGCATGTTTTATCTGTCACAATCATTATTCTGGTAAAATTATAAAGGTGAAATGTTGACAATATACAAAATATTGAGATTTTTTTTGAACGGCTACTAAATTTCATGCAACTACCTGCAATATGTGTTAAATATATTGCTATTATTTTGTGTTTATTCTTAGAATTGATTGAAGCTTTTCTTTGCTGGAGCAGTATTGTTCTAACAATAATAAAGAATTAGAATTACTTGATTTTATGTTCTCAACATAGGACATTCGAAAATAACTCTTTGATGACAAAAACACTCATTTTACCAGGATTATTGGTAAATGTCTTTGCAAATGTCTTATAAATAATAAGAAATTTAACTATCCCTGTCACTCTTGATCTTTGGAAAGTATATTAAGTACATACGGAATTCTTAAACTAAAACTGGCAAAGCCTTTAGAAATCCTTAGAATTTCTTGGCCTAAAGTATTGCTATTGCCTTTAATTCCAGTGAGATCAGTACTTTGTGGGTTCATCAGTTCCCTTAAAATTTACATAAAGCCTTAGAAGGCCATCATATGTTTCTGAGAATAGCACTGACAGTTCATCCTCATACTCTGGGCTTTGTCTTTGTGCCAATGTTTGTCATGTAGAGACATAATTAATTCACAAATGATTTGAACATTGTTGAGATTAGAAACATCATGCTGAAGAGTCTTAGAAATTTTCCAGAAGCAAATAGTCTTCAAGATGTAGAGAAAACCCTAAAGACCCCACCAAAAAGACATTGATTTGATAAACTAATTCATTAAAGTTTCAGGGTACAAAATTAACATACAAAAATCAGTAGTATTTCTTATTTTTTTTTTTTTTTTTTTTTAGAGACGGGGTCTCGCTCTTGGTCAGGCTGGTTTCGAACTCCTGACCTTGAGCTATCCACCCGCCTCAGCCTCCCAGAGTGCTAGGATTACAGGCGTGAGCCACCGCGCCCGGCCAATCAGTAGTATTTCTATTCAAAGAGAGAATCAAACCAAGAAGGCAATCCCATTTACAATATCATAAAACAAACAAACAAACAACAACAACAAACTAGGAGTATATTTAACCAAGGAGGTAAAAGATCTCCACAAAGAAAACTCAATAACACTCATGAAGAAATTGTAGATGACATAAACAAATGGAAAATCATCCCATGCTCATGGACTGGAAAAATTAATATTGTTAAAATGACCATATTGCCCAAAGCAATGTACAGATTTAATGAAATCCCTATTAAAATACCAATGTCATTTTTCATAGAAATAGAAAAAAAATCCTAAAATTTGTATGAAACCAAAAAAGAGCCCAACTTGCCAAAACAAACTAGATAATAATTATAAAAGAACACCCCCTAAAACTGGAGGTATCACACTAGTTGGCTTTAAATTATACTACAAGCCTAAAGTAACCAAAATAGCATATTACTGGTATAAAAATAGACACATAGGTTAATGGGACAAGATAGAGAACCCAGAAGTAAAGCCACATATCCATTGAAAAGAACATACACTGGAGTAAAGGCAACCTTTTCAATAAATGGTGCTGGGAATATCAGATAGCCATATGCAGAAGAATGATACAGGACCCCCTGTCTCTCACCATATTAAAAAAAAACTTGAGATGGATTGAAGACTTCAGTGTAAGTCCTGAAGCTATACAAATTTTAGAAGAAAACTTTGGGGGCCCTTTTCTGGGCATTGATCTAGTCAAAGAATTTATGACTAAGACCTCAAAAGCACAGACAACAAAAGCAAAAAGAGACAAATAGGACTTAATTAAACTAAAATATTTCTAGACAGCAGAAGATTGAACAGATAACATACAGCATGTGAGAAAATATTTACAAACTATGCATCTGACAGGGGACTAATATCCAGATTTTATAAGGAATGCAAACAATTCAAAAACACCACCAAATAAATAAATAAATAAAAACCCAAATAACTATATTAAAAAGTGGGCAAAGGCCATCAATAGATATTTTCTAAAAGAAGTCATACAAATGACCAACAAGCATATGAAAAAAATCCTCAACACGACTAATCTGTGAAATACAAATTAAAACTACAATGAGAATCATTTTACATCAATTGAAATGGCTACTATTAAAAAGAAAAAAATAACAGATATTGACAAGGATGCGGAGAAAGAGGAATGCTTATGTACTGTTAGTGGGAATCTACAACCTCTATGTAAAACAGTATGAATATTTCTCAAAAACTAAAAAATAGAACTACCACTGGATCCAGCAAACCCACTACTGGGTATCTCCATAAAGATAAAGAAACCATTATATCTAAAAGATACCTGCACTCATGTTAATATTAATAGCAGGACTATTCACAATAGCAAAGATGTGGAATCAACTTAAGTGACCATTAACGAATGAATGGATAAAGAAAATGTGGTGTGTGTATATATATACACAATAGAATATTATTTAATCAAAAAGAGTATGAAAACATGTCTTTTGTAGCAACACAGATAGGACTGGAGGCCATTATCTTAAGTGAAAGAACTCAGAAACAGAAAGACAAATACTGCATGTTTTCACTTACAAGTCAGAGCTAAATATGTGTACCCATGAACATTGAGTGTGGAATTATAGTCGATGGACACTTAGAAGGATGGTAGGGTGGGAAAGAGGTGGATGATTTGAAATTACTTAATGGGTACAATGTATATTTTGGGGTAACGTATATACTAAAAGCCCTGACTTCACCACTAAGCAACATATCCATGTAAAAAAATTACACTGTACCACATAAATTTATATCAATAAAATAAAACAAAATAAGAAGCAAAATTTAAAAAAAGAATTCTATAGTTTTCATTCAAGAAACAAGGAACAAGACCCAGGTAGCTAGAACTTCATGTTGTCACTCTTTAATATGCATGTGCATTTATATTTTCCCCAGCTATTTTCTTTTCTTTTTGCTAGTTTAAAGTTTTGAACTATTAATACACAACTATTACCTATATGTCCCACATTACTAAAATTGCTTTTTGCATCCTTTTTCACCCCCTGGTATGAGTCAATACTTACTTGGCATTAACTCATGATTTAGTCAAAGTGAATCAAGTGATTCAAGTGAACAAGTGAGGAAACTCACTTCTTGGGTCTGTGAACATTTTGTTTGGCAGCCACTCGGCTTCCTTTGATACCAGTTTCTATTAATAATCAGTTTATTTCCTGTGTAATTTGGCTTAACCTTTAAGTGATTTTTTACATGGAAAACACCATAATAAGGTAGACATCCAGGAATTTAAAAGTTTAAGTATTCAGGGGAATTCTAAGTTGCTTTCTAGTCTCCTTAAGCCTCTTGAATTTATTCTCTAAAAGAGGCACACACAGTAGGGAAGATAATACTGCCTCAGTTCTGAGTATAGCAAACAACTAGGTAAAGCTGCCAGTGCTACAGAACTCCCAGCCCAAATGGCTCATTAAATTGGATATTTGTTAGTTTGGAATAGGCCTCCATAGAAATAATATGACCTTCTCAGGATGGAACATGTGCTGTTTAAGGATGAGAATATTGTACCTACCTCCCTACAGATCTTTTTGATATTTAACTTTCTAAAAAGATCTGAGAAGCAAAAAAGTCATAAATGTAGGTACTTTGGGTAATAATGCCATATGTTTGTGTAGGCTCTTTAGATTGGAGTTAACGTCTGTTCTCTTGGTATAATTTAGGAACTGGGCATTGGGTTACTTTAGGAACTAGTCTTTGGCTTAAAAAAGTCACAATACTTCTGTTATTATTTTCTGCATTGCAGTGTTTCAGTGTGTAATCTCCAGAATTTTAAATTCTCCTGTGCAGTTGCTGTCCTGTCAAATGATCCAACTAGTGCTTCTTCAAATAAAAGAAAAGGAATACCTGACACTCACGGAAGTTGAAATAAATATCTTCAAATATTTAATATGTGATCATGATACTTCATAAGAAATGTACTGAACATTTCCCCAGATGTTGATGCTCTATCCTTTAGCTTAAACTGAAAAATGATGGCAAAGGATAATTGATACTAAGAATCAAATCATCTACACCCACATAGCTTTATGTCTTCATTAACATAATATTATTATTTCATTTCTTATGTTAATATAGTCATATGATTCTAGAAAACATTTTTTAAGGAAGATGAATTTGTACCTAACTTGTATTATTTGTTCCAGAAACTTCCTTAAAGCAGTCAACTACTTAAAATAGATAGTTCAACTAGTCTCAGTGACTCTACAAGACTTGCCTCTAAGCCCTGGCCATGAAACCCTTGATTTTCTTAAGCCCTCATACTGAGAGACTCCTCTTAAATAAGAATCCCTACTCAACCTGAAAGATATTCCACCTATATTCAACCCCTTTTAAGATGCTGCTAAGATTCTGACACAATTTATCTCAAAAATGATAAGAAATAAATTCCACTTTGCTTTAATCTATAGATTATTCTGGAAGTATTGCTAGAGAGCCAACATTTGGCATTTTGAATGCTTTGATGAGAAAAAAAAAGTGAGGAGTCCAATTAGGACTTTCATTGAAGATTGCTTAAACAAATGTGGGCAAGGATGAGTAAATTAAAAGAACAAACTTTCCTTTTGCAGGTAAAACTTTTACCTGATCAAAAATTGCATATGTATTAGAAGAGAAATATCATTTCAAATACAATAATTTAGAAAATTTTGTGTATACATGCAAGTCATATACATGCACAATATACATATAGTTATTTTTTATTCACAATACATTGCTGTAAGACTCAAAGTGCCCTACTGAATCAACTCGGGGAAGGAGGGATGACTTGATTGAACAGCCTATGCAAATTGTTACATTATCACTACTCACTTTCATCTGTCTTCAAGAGCAAAAAAATGATAAAGTACTCCACAGATGCATTAATAAAATAGTTTTAAAGTAAGCATATATTCTGTTTAGTTCTTCATTTTTATTCCCAGAGCAATAAAATCTGCAAGGATAAATGGTCCATCTAAATCAAATGGAGTATCATTTAGAATTTTTTTTGCATATATCTTTAAAAATATAGCACTTGTGAAGACAAGCATACTTTTGATTAAGCTTTAGGGAAATTTGAAATGAGGTATCATATATCTCATAGAATTTTTGGTAGAAATGTATCAGTAAATTCAATGTCTAAAATTTTAAAAGAAAAACATTTTACTGTGCCTTATGAGCTTGCAACATTTTGCTTACTACAATCTTTTTTTCATTTTATATTTGTACAGATTATAAAATTTGTAAAATTTGTAAAAATTTATCATGATACACATTTATGATTTTTTGGATTTTTTGCATGTTATACTGCAATGTCAATAATTAAAGAAAAATAAGAAGCAGATTATCCATGAATATGAAGAGCATAAGCTTTTTCCCATTTTTCAAATTCACTCAGTTTCTTTGAGACCTATATGTAACAATGAAAGATATCTCATACTATGAGCTTTTGCTTGATTTATTATGTGTCTTTTTAGGTGTCCCAGCAAGGGGGATGAGCAAGAAAAGCAGATGGAAAATAGCAGGTACACACTTTTTGATGCAAGAAACTCATTCAGGATGATGATACAATTATTGTTCAAGATGTAAACAATAAAATGTAACCTAAGGTGAATAAGCAATATAAATGCAATAAATCAAAGTAAATGAATAGTACCTGTATCTGAAGAATAAAAATAGTAGTAGTGTATTCCATTCAGCTATATCTACTCTCTTAAAGGTAAAATGGGACCTAATCCCTCCTTAATAATAATGATCTATATTACCTTATTAATAGGTGTTTCTCCATTACTATACAAGCAAGTATAAAAATAATTACACTTGAAAAGTAACATCACACTTCAAAAGTTTTAGAATCATTACTTTGAAAAAGCTATCGAATTATATTATTCGTAACCTAAAAGCAGTATCACAATTGAGATATCAGAAATGGGAAAAGAGAAAAAAAAAACTGTTCTTACCATCCTCCTAACCAAGATATTTATCATGAGTTCACTATATTCCATTTGGATATGTAAATAATATTTACATCTTTCTAACCTCAATCTGTATGACCACAGATCACTATTAATTTCTTCTTATCTTTTTTGGAGGAAATTAAGAGCACTTGTTTACTATCTTTATATTATGTTCCTTAATGAAGTTTATGAATTTAAGCGGTATTAATTCATTTCCTTTCATCTTGCTTATTTCATATAGATGGTCAGCCTTTTAGTTACACGTGTTTCTATACTATGAATCCACTTCTCTTCAATTACAGAGCACAGAATTTTATATAGTATTATAGTCAAAGTCTACCCTTTGTCGAGTATAAGCAAGGAATAGTCTTATTCATTCTTCCAAATGGACTGCCTCTTCCATTCCAGAGTATTTATTTTTGACAAAATACTACATATTCAGCTCATGCTATTTTGACACTTAGGTATTTAATTCTTAACCTGATGTGGCAATTTCTTTCTATCTAGTAAGAAATGGCAGTGTCAAATAAAAACAAATCTGGACTTACATAAGGAGAGATGTTATTAGAAAAGACGACTACAATAAGGAAAATGCTTTGCATTTAGCAACTGTCAATGTCTCAAAATCAAACAAAATTGCTTAAAAATTAGAGAGGGGTAAGGATACCTAGTAGGAATTTATTGCTGTTGTTGTTAAGGAGGAAGAGGGTGAGCAGTGGAGTTGAACTGACACGATCAAGATGGTTTAACAGCAAATATTTATTTCTTCATTCAGAATGGCCTGTTAAGGGAGGATGTTAACCTGATTAAGCTTTTCTATAAGCTAAAGTTCAGGGGCTTTGGGGAAAGGGAGAAGTCTGACTAAAGTTAGGTCAAGCCAAGTAATAACAATGTTAGTACTTGCTCAGCAGAAATGCACTGCTTAAATTTAAGCCTAGTAAATTACAGAACCTGTGTAGGCAGTTAAGAATTTTTGAGACACTTAAATTAAACTTTATTATTTAAATCACAACTGCATGCATAGATGACATTTATTACATTTATTATTTAATTTATGATATATGATAACAGGTTATGTCTTCATATACTGTTTTATCATCTGTATAATTTATCATATATTATCTATATATTATATAATCTATTGTAGCAAAATTTTGTTATAAACTTATAAAATAACCATAAACATAGACATTGAAAAAGACATAAACATGCAGAGTACTTACTAAGCTTATTTCAAAAGTTAATTACATGTATACAAATAATCCACATTTTGAAATAATAGTTGCATTTTAACTTAAAATAAAATGTAGATTATTTTTATATTGAAAGCATGGTTCATCACTACCTTAGTAATTTCTTAGACATACATTTTGACTAGTAGAAATCTTTCACTTTTGGATAGAATATATGATAGCCTATAAAATAAAAAAAAATATCCTGCTCGTATAAAATAAGATACATTATTAGTTTACTATTGCTAAGGTAATTGGCATTCCTATCGACTTCAGAGTGGAAATTGTCATATAAGCAGTTTCTGTAATGTTTTAAAATCCTAAAACTTAAGGAAAGTCTTACTGAAATATCATATCCTTGAAAGTATGACGAAATCCCTCTGTATCAAATATAGTTCCTTTCAGTTTGCTAAGAAAACTTAAATATTATTACTGAAGGTGGCACACATTTAAAGAAGCATGAATTTTTGAGTTAATTTTAATTTGTGAAGGTTAATTGATCATGTGGCTCTGATTTAGGGAAAAAAGTAGAATAAGAATTACAGTTTGTTGACATTCAACGATTTTCTACAGAGGCACATAAAATATTCAAATATATCTTAAAGATAAAAGAGATGGGAGAATTTTTGCAAATATTTGATTGAAAACTCAGACATTTCCAGATACTTTCCTTTTTTCCCTATTGTAATCTTATCTTGCTAGAGAGGAAAAACAAAGAGGCAATAAAACATATCTCAAGATTATTTTGCACCTGATTAATTCATTCATCGTTAAAATAATATGCTTTTTAACATGTTTTAACCATGCTTTGTATTAGGCTACTCTTTGCTTCTCACAAATAGGAAAGTTAGTTGAAAATGAAAATTAATGAGTTGCTTTGTACTTACATTTGAATAACTATTTTCCTTACCTTTATCTGAAATAGGCTCAGTGGGAGCACTGAGATATTTAGTCCAGCCTGCTAGGCACAGCAAGCATATATACTTCTTAGATTTTAAAAGACTCACTACAGGAAAATACAAATGTATAATAGGCTCTGGCAGGGTTCAACAATCTAATTAGAAGGATATTTTATACTTGATACCATAGATCACAAGATGCTAGTAGATAAAAATCAGCCTATTGGTCTATCATTTGCTTATTAGGGAAATGGGTGATGCAGGAAATGTACAATGTATATCACTACTTTGTTTCAAAACATTTAACTGGTTTATAAAAGCAGAATGAATCAGACAAAAACCAGTCATTTCATTTCTTGGCTTGAGGTCAATTTTTAAAAATTTCAAGACATTACTAAGTAGAAAAAATGGGTCAAATAAAAATGGTTTTATACAAAAGTAGGATTAAATTTAAAGCATTAGATATTTTTGGACAATGTCAGTTTAATTGAGTAATTCTGATATTTACCCACTGAAATCATCTTATTTTGTCAATACTAGAACAGTATTGTATAGCATATATGTTGAAATTGTATTTATTGAAACTATTTTGATTTAATAATGGTTATTTTATATCAAATTAAAAAGGTTTGTTCATGATAGTTTGACAATGGTCGATATATAATGTATAAAATATTATATATCTCATAAATCATAGATTAATGCCAACTCAGTGTAAAAGATAATGTTCATAATGAAAAGTTCATATAATAACATACATTCTCCTTAACTTTTAAAGAACTACTTTTCATGATAGCAATATTTCATAATTTTATTTTTTGCTATATATCTAATATAATTTCTTGTTTAAAAATCTGGCATAAAGTATAAATAAGTAATAACTGCTTAGAATAGGTCAACAAGGAAATTAATACTTTTAAAGTTTTATTTTATTTATTTTTAATTGCTCTTTTCATTTATCTTTCACTGTCTAATTACACATACAGACACACACAAATCACAGTATTATTGTCATATTATATTTTGTTATTACATCATCATTACATCAATGTTTTACATTTTAATTATCTTCTCTTTAGTTTAGTGACTGTTTTAATATGGTAATAAATTTTTATTTTTTCCTGACTACTTAATCACTCAGGCTCCATTCTTTAACTTTCTTTTCCTGCAGCTTCTCTCATTTGAATATTTTAGGAAAGCTCACTGCTTTCTCAAACCTAATTTGATATTTCAATTTCCATGAATGGGGGAATAATTTACATTTAACCTTTTAACTACATTTCTCCCACTGCTTTCTCACGGTTCTGTAATATCCAAAATTGAGGAAGTTTCACAAATATACTTCAATGTCTTGCCAGGAATACAATGTCATCCCATTCTTGGCTTCCATGGTAAAATTGTTTTTTCAACCATGCTCAGGTGTTTAGGTGTTATTTTCTTAAGTATCTGTAATGTTATTATTAGATCAAAATCATTTTTGAAGGTCAAGATTACAAAACGTATATAAAATTAAGAAATTAAGAAAGCACATTAAAACTCACCTAATAATAAATTGCATAGAAAGAGTTATATAAATAACTATATTTAAATATAATTTGCAGTCCCACCAACAGCAAATAAGTGCTCCTTTCTCTCTTTACCCATGCCAACATCTATTGTTTTTGGACTATTAAATAAAAGCCACTCTGACAGGGGAAAGGTGATATTTCATTGTGGTTTTAATTTTCATTTTCCTGGTAATTAGTGATGTTGAGCATTTTTTCATATGTTTGTGGGTCATTTATCTTCTTTTGAAAAGCTTCTGTTTGGGCTTTTGCCCACTTTTGTATGGAGTTGTTTGTTTTTGTCTTGCTGATTTGTTTGAGTTCTTGGCAGATTCTGAATATCAGACTTTTATTGGGTGTATGGTTTACAAATATTTTCTCCCATTCTGTAGGTTGTATATTTGATGTTGATTATTTCCTTAGCTGTGCAGAAGCTTTTTAATTTAATCAAGTCCTATTTATTTATTTATTTATTTATTTATTTATTTTTGGTTACTGTAATTGCCTTTTGGGTCTTAGTCATAATTTTTTTGCCTAGATTGATATTTAGAAGAGTTTTTCCTAGAATTTTCTTCTAGAATTTCTTTGGTTTAATGCTTTAAATTTAAATCTTCAGTCCATCTTGAATTAATTTTTGTGAGTTTTGAGAGATAAGGGTCCTGTTTCATTCCTCTGCATGTGGCTATCCAATTTTCCCAGCACCATTTATGGAATAGCATTTCTATTACCCAGTTTATATCATTGTCTTCTTTGTTGAATATCAGTTGGTTGTAAGTAGATGGTTTTATTTCTGGTTTCTCTGTTCTGTTCCATTGGTCTATGACTCTATTTTGGTACCAATACCATGCTGGTTTAGTTACTATAACCTTGTAGTATAGTTTGAAGTCTAGTAATTTGATGCCTCCAGATTTGTTCTTTTTGCTTAAAAGTGCTTTGGGTATTCAGGCTCTTTTATGATTCCAAACAAAGTGTCAAATTATTTTTTATAGATCTGTGAAATACGACATTGGTATTTTTATGGGGATTGCATTAAATCTGTAAATAGCTCTGGGCAGTATGGATATTTTAACAATATTGATTCTACTGATCCATGGGCATGATATGTTCTTCTATTTGTTTGTGTCAATGGCAATTTCTTTCCTCAGTGTTTCTTAGCCCTCCTTGTAAAGCTCTTTCATCTCCTTGATTAACTATATTCCTAAGATTTTATTTTCATTGCAGTTATTCTGAATGGTATTGAGTATTTGATGTGACTCTCAGCTTGACTGTTACTGGTATACAGAAATACTCCTGATTTGTGAACATTGTTTACAACCTAAGACTTCACTGAATTTATTTAACAATGCCAGGAGTCCCTTGGTGTAGTCTTTGGGATTTTCTAGATACAAGATCATATTGTCAGGGAAAAGCAAGCTTTCTAACATACCAGAAGTTCAGAGCACCCAGACCGATTACTTATGCGTAACAACAAAATCTATGATACATGTGAAGGCACTAGTGTTTTAATTGAGCTTCATAGATATACTGTGTAATACACATTTGAGTTTTACTCATTTGAGTTTTATAGATATATTGTATACTCTAGATTATTGTTAAATAATATTAGTAATAACTGGCAACAATGACTATTTGTAATTTTTTCTTTCTTTTTTCTTTTTTTAATTTTAGTATATTATGGGGGTACAAATGTTAAGGTTACGCATATTGCCCTTCCCCCTCCCCCGTCGAGCCAGAGCTTCAAGCGTGACCATCCCCCAGATGGTGCACATTTCACTCATTATGTATGTATATACCCATCCCCTCCTCCCCCTCCCACTTGCCTGACACCCGATAAATGTTATTCTTATATGTTCACTTAGATGTTGATCAGTTAATACCAATTTGCTGGTTAGTACATGTGGTGCTTGTTTTTCCATTCTTGGGATACTTCACTTAGTAGTATGGGTTCCAGCACTATCCATGAAAATACAAAAGATGCTATATCACCATTGTTTCTTAAAGCTGAATAGTACTCCATGGTATACATATACCACGTTTTATTAATCCACTCGTGTATTGATGGGCACTTGGGTTGTTTCCACAACTTTGCAATTGTGAATTGTGCTGCTATAAACATTTGAGTTCAGGTGTCTTTTTTGTAGAGTGTCATTTGATCTTTTTGGTAGATGCCCAGGAATGGGATTGCTGGATCAAATGGTAGATCTACTTGTATTGCTTTAAGGTATCTCCTACACTGCTGGTGGGACTGAAGACTATTTGAATTTTAAAGGTATTATCTCTAGTGAGCCTTTACATTATACATTTATTAACATGTTAGTTTATTATGTGTACATTAATATTTCTTGAATCTTATCTTTTTGGAGAAATGAAGTTAAATTTTATGGATTGTTTTTTCATTATTTATTGCTAAAAATTATACTTTTATATTATTTCAATACTTATGTGATATGTTAGATAATTCATTTCCCAGAATTAAATTATTCCAGCATTACTGAAACAAATACTAGAATGAGGAGTCCCAGAGGTTCTTTCACATCTCCAGTGGTCCTTAACCCAGATGGCCCCTTAGAGGTGCTGGTCTGATTGACCTATCCACTCTTCTTTTTGGTGGTTGCTTTTCTCTGCAAGGCAAGTATTATCACTTCTTTGGTTTAACTATTGCATCTCTCCCATAAGAGTGTTTTTTGAATTAACAGATGAAATGCTCCTTCCATTTTCCATCCTCCATCCTCATCCTTTTATCTTATTTTTAGAGGATGGGTTACATCATAGTTTTATGGCCCCTCAGGGGTTTTAATTCTTAAAGCTCTTCTGAAGTTACAGATAGTCACTATCTCCCCAAGGTTAATTATTGATTTTAGCATTTGCTGTGTTACCCTTCTTAAAACCAATGATCATTGGATCATTTAAGAGTATTAATATGATTGGTTCTCTATACCTTGCCATTTCATCTTACTAACATACATCTTTCTAATATTTCCTGAAATGCTATCTTTTAGTTCTTCAACTCTTACCTTTATCTAAATAATTTCTATTCCAATGGCAGATAAGCTTCATCCTTAATTTTTTTTATTTTGATAGGCAAACTGGGAATTGGTAAAACAGAGAACTTTAGTTCAGCCATTTAACCTATCCTCCTAAAACAACCTGCAATGAGGAAAAAATAAAAGGTACATGATAGGTATTTTATTTAAGTTTATTTATTTTTTCTTTTTTGCTAGATCAAGATGCCCAACATGCTCAGTTACAAATAAAATTTCTACATATAGGACAAGTAATTTAAGCTTATGCAGAGTTTTTGTTAAAATAATATATTAGATAAATATTATAATAGCTAGAATTGTTTCAGTTGAGAACCTCTGTGCCAGAAAGAGTTATATAGAAAGTTCAATTTTTTAAAATAATTATGCATTGCATAAACCTAAATATCTAAAATAAACTTTCTGTATAACCAATGCAAAAAAGGAAACAGAATTGTGCATATTATTCAACTATAGTAACTTAACCCAATAAAATATTCTTCTTTGAAAAATATTATCAGTAAAATATTTAAAATTATTAAATAAAATAAGATTTTATTTCTTTATATAGACTCAGAAAAAAGTACTATCATAATAAATATATCTCAAGTACTGACAAAAACTTTTACAAGCATGTTATATTTAAAATTTTACAATTTTTACAAGCATGTTATATTTAAACTACCATTTAAGTATATTTCCTTTTTCTGTGACAAAGATCAAATACTATGTGCTTTCACCAGCAACATTCACCTCCCTTTGTTCTTATGTCAAGCTGTTACTCAGTGTCTTGTGCAAAGAATAAAAAGAGTGGCATGAGTTAGCTCTGTCTATAAAATGTTGTCATAGTTTCCCTTTATTCTTTAATTTATAGTGGCTTAGCATTGTTCTTTCCTAGTCAGGAAGGGGAAAAATAAGACAGGCAGGGAATGGGTATGCATTCCTACATGCTCATGAATATACTTCTGTCAGTCAGACATGAAGAGAACAAAGTCCAACCTTAGAAAACCAGTGATAATTCCAGGTGAATAGCAACAAAATTCCTCACCTAAAGTGAGCCACTGTCACCCACCCTATTATTCTTATTTGTAACATCTATAACAGTATGAAAGGGAAGCAAGGAGCTGTTGTACCAACTGAAATTCCAGTAAAATCTTAATTATCTCAAAGTCAAAAACTTTTAAAAACAATATCTGCTTGAAGGAATAAAAGAAATACAATTATTGTCTAGTATAAGAATACTGGTTTGGGGGTGCTTCAATCATAGGTAATGTTGCCAAGGTATCATTACAGTCTTGCAGATTAAAAAGAGCAGGGGTAAGAAACAGAGCACACTGATCCTGAGATTTTATCCACATGTGGTTTTATAAAAGAAAATTTTTTGAGTAACAGACTTTTGTTAAACAGTGGGTGCATGAATTCTTCTAAACTCTTTTCCTTTTAAAAGAATATTAATTAACCAACTTGTGCCTTAAAAATAAGATAAGATAAATTGATACAATGGAATAATTCCTTGACTGGAATTTAACAATAATGAGTCATAAAATGGTCCTTGTCTGTAACAAATTGAGAAACTGTAATCAAGGGATGTTTGCATGTCAAAGAGATCAGCATAAATCCAGACTGGAAATACATTGTTGATATCTAGCAAATGAATCCTGAAAAGTATTAATCAAGAAAAGTAGTATTTCCCATGCAGTGCTAGAAATCACTCCTTGGTATAAAATTATTCAAAGAACATCCCAAACCTTACAATCTGGAGTTTGATTCCTGAAAATTCAGTCTGTACTCTCAGCTCTTTCCAGGAAAAAAGAAGAATTCATCAATACAAACTAAAATTGAGTAATAGAGGTGTTTATAGCATAACTTTATTTCTTCATCGCTTGGTAAGACATGATCTCAAGGTCACATGTGTTACCTTATCTTTGTGCCTGGATCAATGAAGCAAAATTGGAGTAAATCAAAGTTGTCTGAGATAGTAGTATGAAATGAAAAAGTAAAGTATTTTTAAAAGATTAAGTCATTGAGTTTAAGCTCAAATATATTTGATATTAACTTTCTGATTATCTCATTTCATTAATTTTGTGATCTCATTCTAAACCACTGCTTTTCAGAAATGTTTGTATTTGTACAAAAGTAAAATGATAATTTCAATAACTTAAATGATATAATGAGTATGTCAAAATTACTTAATTTTTCTTTAGCCAACACAGTCTTAAATATTTTCTAAATAAAATAGTTTTATTTACAATATCAAGAAAGTTTACTCAAAATATGAATTAAAAAATTATAAATTTTAGTAATCATAATGTGCCTTAATATTTAAATGTAGGTAACTATAAAATGTTTAGAATATTGTTTAAAATCTAGTAAAAATAAAATATGTAGGACATTTTTGTCTTTCAGTTATTTATCTCTGAAGACAGAAATATTTCTGAAGAAATAAATATCTGAAATATATATATTTTCTATATTTATTTCAGAATTTCAGGAATTTCAAATTTCATTGAAATGACATATTTACCTCTATATTTATATTTCATTTGCATTCTATCAGATTTTGGTACTTTTATTAGATCTTTTAGAATTTTACAGAACATCTAAGAGAAGACCAATTGGATTCATTTTACTTTTCCAAAAATGCCTAAATATTTGAAGAACCACTAAGGTATTTGAAAAATGTAAATCCAGAGAGCAATTAACATTGTCTATATTATATAGGTGATTACATCCAGATGAATTTGAAAACCAATGAAAAAATAATTTTTGAGGATTATCTCATTCTATGATATTTTAAGAGATGGATAACCTTTAAAAATATGGTTTAAACAAGGAAAAATTCAGGTGAGTAACACACAGAAAACTGTGACAGTCCCTGGTAATTGATGTAAATGTCCACAAAAGAAGTTTCTGTGTTGGAAATATTAATATATGCAGTCATCAGACAGAAATAATTGTTCATATAATTGTAAAAATTAGCTAAATTGTATCAAGCTATTGTCTTCCTTTATTTATTTTTAAAAGGTCTATTAAAGAAAATTTATCTGAGTCATTGAATAGTGAATCATGTAGAGAATCCCTTTCCTTATAAAGCCTACTTTTCAGTGTGGGGTGAAGCCAAGAAGCAAAGGAATGAATACCCAGAAGTTGTTATCAGATTAACAGATTACTAAACAAGTACGGAAAGCACAAGTACAGGTGGTAGTAAATGTTGCAGGGAAAAAATATAATAAAGCAAAAGACTATATAACTTGGAACATAAAACTTATTTTTAGATAAAGTGGAATGATGTTGTAGATCATCTCTATACAGATTTTAATCCTGTTTCCAATTTTATTGCATAATTAGCCTCAGGAAAACTGTGGAAAGCTAAATTCTATACTATGACTTAACTAGAGTAGTAGATTATGTTTGGTAATTTCCATTCAGAGCACTATAATATTTTTCCTACTTCATTAAAAAATTGCTTAATTTCTTCATTTCTGTATATGTGCCCCAAGGGAAAAATCCCAGAATGTACTCTAGAAGAAAATATTGTCTAGGAAAAGCTACTAAATTTACATAGAAGATAAACAAAACAACTAAATAAACAAAAATGGTCTATTTCAGAATAAATAAATCATAATTTTTTCCTTAGTATAATGTCAGTATTATTCATTTTCTAAATAGGTGAACATGCCTGTTATAAAAAAATGGTTTAGTCTACCAAATGATGAGAAAGCAATAATGACAATTTCTATTCTTATATTTTCAATTTTTAAAAAATTATTTTAGGGTTTAGGATAACAATTTCTATATTCAGTAAGTCTTTACATCAAATTTTCTATACTATTATATAAATACGGAACAAAACATTTGATTGTAATGAAGAGTTCTTTAAGAAAGCTCGTTATGGCACTGCCAATATTTCAATATATCAATAAAATGAGAAAATAGGCTGAAAGAAAGTCAATAAGTTTTACAATACCAATTTGTTTGCAAACAAAACTCCAAATCAGTGAAAAGTGCATGCAAATGACTCTATTAAGCTTAATCTAGATTGAAAAGAGAGTATGCTTAAGGATGTAATGAAAATTGAAACACTTCTTTAATTATCTGCATAAATTACTTAGACATCAGTAGGAAAAAAAATGTTCTAATGCTTTTTGGTTAATAATCAAGTATTTAAGCAAGACAACATGACCAGGTTTCTACTGAAAATTTAGGCCAAAAATATCACCATATAAAAATTTGATGAAGCAATTATATAGAAGATAAATTGCAATGGTATTTCACTCTTGGTGATGAGTAGAAGATGATCAAATATTGAATACCAGTATAAGTTTAATGTTGCTATAATATATTTTATTATAAGTACTCAAAGCATTATTTAAAATCCAATGTGAGTACAGTTTTTAATGCTCTAAAAATCTTACATGCTATTGAGTAATTTACAATATCATCTTCTCAGGTCAAAATTAGTACAAATCCATCCTTATATACTCCATCAGGGATTTCAAAATTATACATACTCAAGGGTTATTAAACTAAGTATATCACAGGATGAAAGGGAAGAAAATAACATTATTGGTGGAAACATTTTATTCTTTCTAATTTAAATTAATTCAAGTTATTACAACAAACTTTCATAAGTATGATTTAAGTGGGATGATATAGACTGATAGGATTAAATAATTTTATAAAATTTTAAGATGGTGTTCTTCAGGCCGTTGAATTAGAAAATAACTAACCTCAAAGGAATTCAGTCTTTAAAATGTTTGAAATATATAGTGTTTTTAAAAAGATGAAATATAGTTTGAAAACTATTTGGAGGTGAGATAGGAATATATTATAGCAAGATAAATAACTTCATTTTGTCTTACTTTTCTTTTTTTTTTTCTTTTTGGAGACAGAGTCTCACTGTGTTGCCCCAGCTAGAGTGCCATGGCATCAGCCTAGCTCACAGCAACCTCAAACTCCTGGGCTCAAATGATCCTTCTGCCTCAGCCTCCTGGGTAGCTGGGACTACAGGCATGCATCACCATGCCTGGCTAATTGTTTTTATTTTTGGTAGAGACAGGGTCTTGCTCTTGCTCAGGTGGGTCTCAAAATCCTGAGCTCAGAGGATCTGCCCACCTTGGCCTCCCAGAGTGCTAGGATTACAGGAGCGAGCCACCACGCCCAGACTTATTCTTATATATCAACTTAATTCATTTAATTTAATCAACTTCAATACTATAGAATTAAGGTATTTATAATAATGAGAAGTGTTGAAAGAGAGGATGCCAACATTCAAAAACATTCAAGTAATTTCTCTGAATATGAGGTGCTAGGCAGTTTTTAACCCTAGGTTAATTCAAATTCAAAATTCTTCCCATATTACACTGCAAAGAGCCTAAAGACCAAAGTGACCTCTGAGGGGTGTGACTCTTGTCCCTTGAAAATCCTCATGTATGCATTTCATTTGAAATAGAATTTTGAAAACACAGACCCTTCTACTCTGAGAAAAAACATGCTATCTTTCAAAATGATCTATAAAATCTATGTACCATATAATAATAGAGCTTCCTTATTAACCATCAATAGTGTCAGATAACTTGTAATATAATTCACTTTTTGATCTTACATATGAGGAAAACAATTCACCAAGTAGGTGACAAGGACATACCAGAAAAAAAGCACAGACTTCCCACAACAGCATTTTTATGTATTGTCTATTACTTAGTCACTTGATTTGTATAATGAAAATCAGAATACATATTATATGTCTTGGTCCTCCATTCGTCTGCTGTAACAAAAGACCTTACACTGGATAATTTATAAATAACAGAATTTTATGTCTTAGAGTTCTCAAGCCTGGGAAGTTCAAGGTAAAGGCCCCAGTTGGTCTGGTGTCTGATGAGGGCTGCTCCCTTCTTCCAAGATGTTGTCTTGTTGCTGTTCTTCCAGAGGGAAGGAATGCTGTCCTTTAACGTGATGGATGGGACAGAAGAAATGAAAAAGAAACAAACTCCTTCCATCAAGCTCTTTTATAAGAGCACTTAATCCCATTCATTAAGACAGAACCCTCATGACACAATCACCTCCTAAAGTCCATACCTCTTAATATTGTTGCATTGGAGATCAAATTTCAACATGGATTTTAGAGGGAACATAACAATTCAAACCACAGCATCACATAATCCATAGCACAGTCCTAATTAATATTGAAGATTAATAAATGACAGTATTAATTTTATTTGGAAATCCCTCCTATGTGTAACCCAGATTGTTTTTCCAAAGTAATATGTCAGTCTGAAGACTCTGAGCTTCCTCTCTTTGTCTTACATTGTAATGACACAAAAATCCAGAGGCCCATGGACAAGTAAAAAGCAGAATACATTTAGAAATGAATGGAGGCCTCAAGAATGGCCAGGAGGGGCCGGGCATGGTGGCTCACGCCTGTAATCCTAGCACTCTGGGAGGCCGAGGTGGGCAGATTGCTCAAGGTCAGGAGTTCGAAACCAGCCTGAGCCAGAGCAAGACCCTATCTCTACTAAAAATAGAAAGAAATTAATCAGCCAACTAAAAATATATAGAAAAAATTAGCCGGGCATGGTGGAGCATGCCTGTAGTCCCAGCTACTTGGGAGGCTGAGGCAGAAGGATCACTTGAGCCCAGGAGTTTGAGGTTTCTGTGAGCTAGGCTGACACCACGGCACTCTAGCCCAGGGAACAGAGTGAGACTCTGTCTCAAAAAAAAAAAAAAAAAAAAAAAAGAATGGCCAGGAGTGGGGTAGAGAGAAGGTGGAGAGCATATGATCCCAGGTTGCAGGAAGAAATCCTTCCTTTCTGAGGTCTACTATACTTACCACCTTGTATCTTACTTGAGAAAGCACAAGATAGGTGTATCAGTCTATTTTCTGTATCTCTAACAGAATACCACAGAATGAAAGTTTATTAGCCTTCTGGTTCTGGAGGCTGGGAAGTCCAAGAGCATGACGCAGAGGGTCCTCTTGCTGCATCATAACATGGTGGAGGGTATCACATTGCGAGATGGCAAGAGTGTACCAGCTCAGGTCTCTTGTCCTCTTATAAATCACTAGTCCCATCACGAAGGCCCCGTAACAATGACCTTACCTAATTTTAATTACCTCCCAGAGGCTCCACCTTCAATCAACATGTGAATTTGGTGATTAAATGTCCAAAACCTGAAATTTGGAAGACACATGCAAACCATAGCAGTAGGGCAAGGAAAAAGTTAGACTTAGGAGTAGAGAGGCCAAAAGGGGAAAAAAGGGAAAAATCACAAGGAAAAATACTGAGACACCCAACAAGAAGAAGCCTTATGGGGGGAAAAATCTACCATAGAAAAAGTAGAATTAATGGGAGAAAAGTAAACTTTTAAAGATCATATACACTATCTTCAGACTGATAAGAAGACATTAGAAATGTGAAAAACATAAATGTTAAGCTAAAGAAAGCAGTATTATAATAACCTGGGTGCGATAGTGCACACTTGTAGTCCCAGCTACTTGGGAGGCTGAGGTGGGAGGATTGCTTGAGCCCAGGAGTTCAAGACCAGCCTGGGTAACATAACAAGACATCTCTAAAGAAGATAAAAAGAATCCATTGTTGTTAAAATGAATTAATACAATAGCAAAAATGTGATTCACTGGAAATCAGGAACAAAAACTCATCCAGAAGATATAAAGAAGGAGGATAGGATAAAAAATAAAATACAGAAAATGTGTTAGAAATATTAAGCAACCTTACAAGTAAGGATGGTATCAATAGAAGGGAGGCGATATTTGCAAAAAAAGTAAACCATTTATGAGAATTTTTAAAAATAAACTGATTGAAAGTACATAAGCTTTGAACAGAATGGATTTTTTAAAAATGAGTAACAATAAATAAAAAATGAAAAAGCCATATCAAGACCTCTAAATACACACTGTAAAATTTAAGGAATTAAAAAAGAAGAAATCCCAAAGTATCTTGGAGAAAAGAGGATACCATTTATAGAAGGATAGTATATATATTAAAATATATCTATCAAATATTTAATTGTTAAAGAATGGCAATGTGGCAAAATCTGTATAGATTAACAATAACATAAAGGAAATCCAGAATTTTATATAAATCCAAGCCAAGTGTCAGTATACTATGGCCCACAAGGCAAATCTGTCCTGCTACCTTTTTTTTGTATTTAATGTGAATGCTTTACTGCTATAACAGTGGAATTAATTAATTGAGAGAGAAACCGTATGGCTTGCAAGGCCTAAAATATTAACTATCTTAACCTTTACAGAACAGATACTGACCTCTGGCCTAAGCTCTCAGTTGGATGTAGAAGTGAATTGTATGTATTTTCGAGCAATATGAATCTCAGGAAAATTACCACAAAAGAGATAATTTTTTAAATTACTTTGGGATTATTCTCAACAATAAGAGTAATTAATGTAAATTAGAAGCAACAAAACATGGAAAATTAGATTAATACAATTATAATAAAAAAATCTATTGATGGTTGAATTTTTAAAAAATGACCAAATAATAAAAGTATTAACATAAAAATTAATGTATAATATTTCAGATGAAATGAATATTGGACCAATGGAAGGAGAATGAGAAGAGCAATAAACCAGAGGAATAGACAACATTCTTGTTCTAGGGAAAATACAGATATTGATAAAGTTTTGACATCGACAAGGAAAATTGAGTTTGAGTCTTTATGAGCTACTGCTGTCCATCATAGAAATACAAATTAAATGGGCATTTTTTTGAAGCAGGCAGAATAAAATGATATGCATATATATTAACAAATGTGAAGAAGAAAAATAAATATTAGTTTAAAGAAAAATATAAAAGAGTATTTTAGGAATAATTTTACTGGGTTATACTTAATAATTGAAAATAAATTCTTTCAGATTATATGATGAAAATAACAAAGACAGTCAAGTAATATACTGTCTATAAAAGACATATTACAATGAATAGAATAAAGTATTGTTGGAAATAAATAGGTAGTAAATACATATATATAAACAACCAAAATAGGGTGACAGATAATAGTGCAGTAGAATTTAAGGTAGAAATCAAAAGGGAGTGCTTACACATGTAAATGGATTAACATCTCAGGAAAATATAACAGAGATATTTAATTGGTAGAACACAGGGAGCTATAGATATATCATTAATATTTTTATAATAGTCTTATGGAATATGAATGTACAAAAAGATTAGAAAAACTATAAATTAGAATAACATGACACCATATATACTCCTCATTAACAAAAACTCTGTGTGAAAGATCTAATTTGAAGAAAATTATATTTAGAGTTATATTTTTATAAAAATAAACATCCGTTACATGCAGTTAAAGGAAACATTTCAGTCTAATTAACAAAGAATAAAAGTACATTTTATGGAGTTGTAGAATATTGATAGAATTGGTAACTTAGTGTTATACAAAGCTTCAGTACATTTCAGCAAATCTATATCATTAAAAATTTCTAATTAAATTAGAAAATTAAACCAGAAATCTTGCTCAGCACCACTCAAAGAGATAGTGGGAAAGAGAAAATAAAAATTCATAAGTTCATAAGATATGGATAAAATATAATTTAGAAGAAAATTTGTAGCTTTAAACAAATTTGGGAAGAAAAATGGCGGAGTAAAGGTAAACCCCGGGATTCCTGCTCCCAGAGAAGGAGACATAGATCTTAGTCTCCTACACGCGAGTGGATCTCCCCCCCTACAAGGACAGCATCGAGAATCCACAGAGGTTCAGCGCAGGACTCTCAAAACAGGATAAAACAAGGTGATCGGGAGATAAGATCTCGTTCTCTGGAGACTGCAAAACAAACAATAAGGCACGTGGGAGGGTGCTGGCCTGCTGGGCCACGGGGTGAAGTGGGATCAGACCCACAGGAGAACTCCTTCCTTCCCCATTGACCTCCACACTCACCCAGCCAGGGTCCTGCCCGAAACGGGTGGCAAATTGCGGCAGGAAAAGAGGGTGCTGGAGAGTGCCATCATTAGTTGAGACTCCCCGGA
>VBSM01003039.1:11036876-11066258 GCA_008086735.1 Cheirogaleus medius
AACAAGAACAAAAAAACAAAAGATGGTTTTGCCACAAAAAAAAATAAACAAATTTGTCAGAAAAGAAAACACTATTCAACTAAAGAAATATGATTTTATAATAGCTATAAAATCATTCTTTCACCAAAAATAACCACTGACTGCTTTAAGCATGTACACAAATTTCCAGGAGGATAAAAGTGTGTCTCTAGATTTTTTCAAAAGCATGAATTATCAAACCAAAATAAATCAATAAAAATATTACATATGAAAACAAAAAAGAACTATTACAAATCGTGTCCTGAAGTAGATTTTATTTTGGGTAAGTTCCATCATCTAGTCAATAAATATATGTATTTTAAATTAGTTAATAAATATATGTATTTTAAATAGTTAATAAGATTCAAGATATAGAAAAATATGAAAAAGTCCCAATTTATTAATAAAGCTAAGATAATCCTGACACTAAAACTTAATTGGAAAGGATAAAGTAAAAGAGAAAAACAAAACTCTGTTGTAATTACTACTATTGATACAAGTTATAAACAGTGACAATAATCATTATTATTAATATATGTTGAAAAGTAATAGTTCATAGACAAATATGTAGTACCTAAGGAATAAAAATATGAATGAATAGTAAAAAATATAATACCAAAATATCAAATATATAAATTAAAATAGAAATCCAACTAACATCACAAATTTGTTCACTCTGATGGTTGCCAAACATCAATTCTTAAAATTCAACATGCATTCTTAAGTAAAAATGTAAAGGAATTTTAAATGTATATTTCCCCCCACCTCTGTCTATATCTGGTAGGAGCTAATGAAGAACCAAAAAATCTTTAAATGGAACCAAGAAATACTCTTTTTCTCTCAACAGGTGAATTTAGCATGAGTAAATTTATAGCTTTGCTATAAAACTAAGAAAATGTTTTCTAATTTACCCATATCCATTAATCTGTTGGTAAAATACAATTGTGTAAATTTATTTTAATCTAGCTTAAATAAAAAAAGAAATAACACTTTTACTCTGAATTACTTATTTCTATAATAAAATCTACTCAAGTAACTTAAAACACTGAAGAAATTATGTGTCCTTCATGTAGAACTTATAAATTAGACATGTGTAAAAACTTTAGAGAGGAAATGCAAAATATTTGAACATATGTTGTCAAAATTTTAATTGTTAAGTGTCCTTGAACTATATCAGCTTTCTTACTTAAGAGTCTATTAGCATGACATATATTCAGACAATATCCCGAAGACTAGAGAACAGAGAATACCTTTGCTTGTAGAGATAATTCATGTTTTTTTAATTTAATTTCTTCTGTAATACAATTAATTAGCAAATATTCTATGAATTTCAATTTATAAAAAAAAAAAAAAGACTTTCAATTTGTTTCCTCTCCTTAATGACTATTTTGGGTGTGTAAATTAAGATATCAAATCTGAATTTACAAATACTTTTGCAAAAATACAAATTTGTATAACTTTATAAACTACAAAGTGTTTAATATGATCTCTTAACTGTTTCTCATCATAATCCTAAGAGGGAATATTATGATGTTTCCTCATTTCAAATTAGAAAAGTACTGTACAGTGATAAAGTCATGCAGTTGAGTAGCAATAAATCTGCTTATATATTCAGATGCAAATTTCTCAAATATTTCTTTAACAATTGATCTCATGAAAGAGCAAAGAGAGTGTTGCCTTACTTCATCCTGGCTGTAATGCTCACATGTGTTTGTTCCTCTGGGATCCAATTGATTTGCTAACTTGTTTCAAATAGTAATCTAAGAAGGAAACAGTCATAAAATAATGACTATTTAACTGCAATAAAGTATTGTTTAAAACTGCAATAAAGTATTGTTTAAAACTGCAATAAAGTATTGTTTAACTGCAATAAAGTATTGTTTAAAATAAAGTATTGTTTAATTCAAGTATTGTGAAACTTGAATTGTGGCTGTGAGCAAAGGACATTTGAATCACTACTAAAAAAGATAATTAAAATAAAATAGTCCAACACTTTAATGACATGAGATCAGTAGGGCAATTGTTGCTTAGATAATTGGTAATGACTGATGACATTCAGGTACCATGACATTTTCTTCTTTGTAGCTCTGCAGCCTAGTAGAGTGCTTTGATATATAACAGCTTCCTAGTAGATTTTGTTTAACTCATGAATGAATGAATGTCACCACAACACTATATGATATTGATATGTTAGTAATTGCATTATAAAATATTATGGCATGCCATAATTGTAACTAATATGTTAGTAATTGCAAACATTACTCCCTTTATTAGCCCTACCTCTTAATTAAGGGGTGGGATGGTACTAAACAAAAAGATAGAAAATATTTATATTTGAAGTTAACTATTTTAGATTCAGGAGTTCTGATAAAGCTAGAGGAGAACAATGTTATAATGTAATATAGAGAGTTTAATTTCTGAAGTTAAAACACTAAAATTCCAAACTTGGTTCTGTTATTTACTGGCCAGCCTGGCAAGAAACTTAGTTACCTTGCTTTTAGTGAGATACATCCAAGATAAACAGATGTTTGAAAATCATTCTGTCAAGGATTAGCTACTGCTATTACCTGAAATATTTGACTATTGACTCAAAATTCTGATGCTGAGCTTTACTTTTTACGTTATTGGAATCTGTATCTGAAAATAGAATTTCCTTGCTTCAGTGAATCCCATACCGATTTACTTTCAATTTTATTTGTTTTTTAAATTTGTTTTTACAGAGAAAACACATTAAGCATATTATTGCATAAATAATATTCATTATGATTCTTCTTCAAGTTAGAATCATCTATTATGCATTACTGCTGAAAGGGCAAACAAAATTTCTCTGTTGACTCTATAGAAAAACAAATTGTGGTCAATACTGAGATAAACTATGTGTATAAAAACATATGAGTACTTATGAAAAATACAAAAATATTCATCATTTATTTTAACAAGTATAAATCAGAGTTATTTTACTATAATACATTTTACAATTATTTTCTCATTTAATAGCTTTCACTGTTATGGTGTTGCATATAATGAATATTATTTTCTCATAATAAGTTTGCCAGCAATATCAGAAGTTGTATAATCTGTAGAGTATGTTCTTTATTCAAGAAAGTTCATCTATATATTTTAGTTTCATAAATTCATTTTATTACTATGAATGATAAAGATTACAATTATTTTAAAGTACAGTGCTATTTATTTTACACAGTTTATGTTTTTCATTAGCCATTTTATTGTGTCCAAATTAGTTATAGTATTATATAAATTTGATATTGCCATACATGCAGAATAGTTTTTGAGATAAGAAAGTTAGAACTGTGTGATAAAGTTTATCTTTCCAGCATTCCAACAATTTAATAGACTGAATGTCTCTTGTGACTTTGTTTGAAATCATAAAACATGTATGGAGAAGAATTACAAGAATGTTTAAAGAGAAGTATGTTAGGAATGCAAATAAATTCTAAGATTCAAGAGATAAAAAAGTATTCACTTGCAACTCATCTTTAAAACAATTTTTATGTTTTATATCCCTCATATAAAAGGCAAAGTGTAGAGGATATTGAATTTGATTTGTATGTAAAACATTTAGTTTGACTATAATTGTGGGTTTTAGACCAGTAATGCCGATGACAGTCATTAATGGATATTCTTATCTCTTAAAATTCAAAGCTTGAGGGAAAATTATGTAATAAGTAATCTTTGAGTAATGAATATTGGCATCTAGTATATTTTAAAAACTTAGGAATCTCTGCTTTGCCCAAGCTGCCCAAGGAAAGATTTTATGTAGAATTAAGATCATACTATAGTACCATTGAAAGTTACATTGTGATAGAGGAAAAAGTGAGATTTAACACAGAAAATGGTGTAGTCAATATATTAAACGTTTTTAAAATTAATATCACTGAGATACTAATTTTAGTCTTTGTGAAATATTCACTGATTAACTGATCTGAGATTTTATTTTTACCTTGTTTTTCTCCACTATTTTCAGTTTACATAATGTGTTATATTCTATTGATTTCTTCTTGATTGTGCATTATAGAATATTTTAACTTCTTAATGCAATCCTAATCATCTCATCATTGGACTATTTTAATAGAAAATCTTCTCTATTCTATGAAAGAATAGTGTTTCACTGTTCTTTATCCCTATTTTAACTCTAATATTTTATTTTAACATCCATCTGTTTACAGGTTCATCTCATTTACCACAATATACATTTATAAGTATGAAATATTGAGTTATATTTGAAAGAGAACACATGGAGTAAACTCATGTATCATCAAAAAGTATCTTAGAAAATCCTTTAAAACACTCAAAGAACAGAATAAAATATATGTAATAAATTTAACACCATGTATTTTTCCTCATGTCTTGTGAAATACAGATTTTTGCTAGGATGGGAATCAGATGACGTAATTGCTTTACATTTAGGGTTTATGATGTATAAAACATGCACATACCTTAAATATGTGCTAAATTAATGTTGGTTGATACAGTTGATTTTGCATAAAGTAAATATGTATCTGATTTGACCTCAATGCACTTCTCTTTTATATTCATTAGAGTATTTTATTTGAATGTTTTTTCTTGTAGTGTAATAAATCTTTATGACTTGTACATTCCTAAAGAATGTTCCTACATGAAATTTCTACTTATTGGATATACTTTTATCTAAAATTTCTCGATGTGCCTATGATGGTTAATTTTATGTGTCAACTTGACCAGCTAAGGGATGTCAAGATATCCGGTAAACATTATTTCTGGGTATAATTGTAAGAGTATTTCTGGAAGAGATTAACATTTGAATCATTAAACAGAATAATGAAGATCTGCCCTCACCAATGTGGGTGGAGATCATCCAGTCTTTCTCCTACCCTCACACATCAGCACTCCTGTTCTAGGGTCCTCAGAATGAAACTGAATTATACCACCAGGTTTCTTCTTCAGAACTAAGGTTCTCTGTCTTGCATATGACAGATTGTGGAACTTTTTGCCAATTTGAATAAGAATTGAGCCAATTCTTATCATGTGAGCCAATTCCTATAAGAAATCTCTCTCTCTCTCTCTCTCTCAAAAAAAAAAAACAAAACGAACAAACCAACTATATATATACATATACATACACACACACACACACACACATATATATATACACATACATATATATTCTCTGGATAATACTGAATAATACAATGTTCTATAATATAAAACATTTATTGAGTGCTTATCCCATATGGAACAGGTTTCTAGCTACTCTAGTTTATCTTATTTAATCCTAACTGTAAGTTTGTGGATAAGCACCATGTAGACTCCATTTTACAAGTAGGGGAATTAAGGATTTCAGAGGTTATGTAACTAGCCATAGGCCACTTCATTTTTGGAGAGGAAATTTCAAGCTCACTCATATATTCTGATTCCAGAACTATCACTAAACTACTGCACTATAATCATTTATGTGTCCCAAAACAAACTCACAATCAATGCACAAACATGCACTTTTCACTTGTGTGTTGCATTTATTTTTGTTCCACAGCTGTGCCTTTTGAAATCTTACCAGCAACCTTGAATGCAATCTTTAGAATCTTGAAATTCTAAAACTCATACAGTCCAGCAAATGCTTTATGCAACAACTGTGAATTTAATGTATCTGTCCAAATTTCATAAATATTGGCGGAACTAAAATGGAATCCAAATTTTCAGATGTCAAAATCACTGCTTTATCTTTTATCCACATTATTATTTTATTATTTATTATATCATAGAATCAAATATAATACAAGCTAGATTTATTTTTATTTTTGTTTTGATAATATCTATAATAAAAGGATGGCAAATTCAATGATTATTCAATCACATATACTTGAATACCATTTGTGTAGAATATAAATATATTTATCACATATTTATTGAAAATATACAGTGTACTAGGCAAAGTGAAAATAATACTTTAATAATCCCTGTCTACATGGATTTTACTTTAATGATGTGAAGGGAAAGAAAAAACACAATGAAAAATTTCAAATAATAAAAGAGTGACGATTTCTTAAGTTAGAATAAATGATATAGAAAAAAACAAGCAGTACATCAAAATAAAAGGAAATTAAGAGTTTTGTGTGATCAAACTAGAAAAATAAAGTTTGGATAAATACATGAAGAAAATGATTTCATTAATTATAGAAATATCAAAGAAAAGACTATTCTAGTCATAAACATGGCTAGAGAAAAAAAATAAGAATGTAGCACAACCAGCATATTCAAGAAAAAATAAGTATACCAATGTGGTTAGAGCAGGGAAAATGAAAAGGGAAACAGTAAGAAACAGAGTCAGAAAGGGAATGGAGTGACAAGATTATGTAGAGTCCAGTATAAGGACCTTGGCTTTTATGTAGAATGAAATGTGGAAGCCACTGCTAAATTTTGAGTTTCAAAATGACTTGTATTTTAAAAGGACTGCTGCAGTCCTCTTTGGTTGAGAACAAACTGCAGGGCTAAGGATAGAAGTAAGAGCATTAGGAGCTACTGCAATCGCCCAGAAGAGAAATGGCTGTGGCATAAACAAAGATGGAAGCTGTGCATGTGTGAGAAGCGGTCCATCTCTGAATATACTTTTAAACCACCAGTATTTCCTCTGGTTTAGATATAGCATAGGAGGGAAAGAGAGGAGTAAAGAGGAACACAAACACTTTGACCAAAACAGTGGAAAAACAAAGTTTCATGAATAGACATAAGGAAAAATGTGGGTGGAGCATGTTTGGAGAGAGAATCAGCAGTCTAGTTTTGTTCATGTAAATTTGAGGAGTCTATACTAGACACCCAAGCATTATAGCAGTAATGAGTAGGCAGTGGAAATTGTGTGTGGAATTTGTGAGAGAATTTTGGGCTAGAGATGTGAATTTGAAAGTCCTTGGCATCAATGTGATATTTAAACTCATTTCACTGGATGAGATCATTAAAGGAGACAGAAAAGATAGAATAAATAGATCAAAGATTAATATTGGGGCAGTTCTATATTAAAAAGTCAGAGAAAGAAAGAAAAATTAGCAAAGGAGATTGAAATAGTACAAAGTAGGGTAGAAATAAAGAAGAGTGTGATCTCATATAATCCAGAGAAATACTGTCTTTTTGAAAGAATAGTGAACAATGTCAAATGCTGCCAAGAGATCAGATAAGAATATTAGGACTAGCTAGTGAAGGTAGTAATGTGGAGGCATTGTAGACATTTGTGATCTGTTAATAGGGTGAAAACCTGATAGAGGTCAATTTAAGGCAGAGTGGAAGAAAAGCACTGGAAATAGCTCATATGGGCTACTGCTATGGCATCATTGCTGAAAATGTAAACAGAAAACTAGAACCACAACTGGAAGAGGAAGTGGGGTTTGGGAATGTAACTTTCTGGGACTCTTTGATTAATGATTTTTTAAAAAAGAATGTAATTTCCAATACAAGAGATTCGTCAGAAAATGTGATGTTTACACATTTGAGATGAGCTGTTTCTTATGCTTTTTGGTTTTCTGAGTTTATTATCATTTAAGCATACTTATTACAGAAAATAACTTATTCACACTTACTTGGATACTTTTTTTCAAAGAGCAAGTGTTAAAACATACAGTGACTAAAATATACATGGAAGGCAGACCCTCCTCCTCTATTCTCTGTCTCATTCTCTCCTCAGTTCTTCTTTTGGAAGGCGCAGCAGGCCTGGTCCTTTAGATCATCCAACATCCCTTGACACAGAGATGGAGCTGGAGAGAGACACTGCAACGAATAAGGTTGATTGCAGTAACCTCCACGGATATTACTGAAGTTATTAGTAAAAGGGCAATTCTCTGTCAATATTTCTTTCTCTCTCTTTCTCTCTCTATCGGACACTTTCTCTCTGGCACTTCTTTACCTCGAATGGCCATCTGATTGTTGTAAAAAGAAAAAAATAAAGGACTAGCAAGAGCCGATTATGCAGAGCCCACATGAAAATAAAGTAGATCAACAGGAAAACAGAACCACAGAACACTTAACAGAAACTTATTCTTATTAAGATAATTTGGCACTCCTCCCTCAAAAAGGAAAGGCTATAGAATATGTGAACAAATATACTTGAATACCATTTGTGTAGAATATAAATATATTTATCACATATTTATTGAAAATATACAGTGTACTAGGCAAAGTGAAAACAGTAATAATCCCTGTCTACATGGATTTTACTTTAAAGATGTGGAGCAGAATGCACATTGTTGAAAGAAATAGAATGCATATTTATAAAAAAAAACACACAAATCTAGCTTCCAAAACAAGCATTTTATTACTTGATGGTTTCTAAATTTATTTATCCTGAACAACTCTGTGAAATCGCAGTAATGATTGTTGAAAAATAATCATAATCTATTTCCTATAATAAAGCTGTTACAAGTCACATCATAAACTTGACCTTAGGGATAAAAAAGCAACAGGGAATTTCAAAGGTAAATTGCTAAAATGCTAACACTGGTAGGCTTTCTACATGATTGATGCTTTTGGTTTGCATTTCTACTTAGACTTTAGAACAAATAGGAAAAGTACAATGGCCCACTCTTGACTTTGAGAATTTTGAACTCTATATTTTGGATCCCTTATATTTTAGAAATCTTTATAGACCAGATGCATCTTCTCACAACTGCAGGGAAATATTAATAGATCCTATCTACTACCACTTCAGGCACATTGGGTGAATTCTATCTTCTCACTTGTTTAAGGATAATCTTATATTCTGAGCTCATACCTCACAGAGGTTTAACCATACTCTGTAGCCTCAAATCTAATCTATTTCTTTTTTTTATTATTTTTTAGAAAACAGTTCCCTAGAACTTTGAGTTTACTTTCAATGTCAAATTTCCAACATCAGAAAAAATGGGTTTTGTCAAATTCCAACGGAAAGATGAAGCAGAGAAAAGTGGCTCCTGATTCACAACCAGAGGCCAGATTACTAGCAAAATAACTTTAGAACTATTATGTTTCTTTACTCATTTTAATAGCATTTTCTTCTACTTTTCCTTAGGGAAAAGTTAAGTGTAGGGAAATATTTGATGGCATTTTCCAGAAGCTCCTTTTCTTTGAAATCAGGGCTTCAAATTCCAATATAAATGTGTATTGCATTTTTTTTTCACAAGTGAACTCCTTTACTTTCATCTGGGTCAACACCTTAACTCAGTTGTCTTAGGTATGGCAACATTACTATTGCTCAGAAGCTGCCCAAGAAGATAACTTGTTCCTTTATGATTATATGACAGACAAAGTCAGGGTCTCAGAGATAGAATAAAAGTGTTGAGAGGCTAGAAGGAGACATTGTTTATTTAGGCATACTGCTGTTGAGACTGAAGGCCTACTACTTTTAAAATAATTATTAAAAACTCGTTTACTTTGCAAGGACAAATAGTTATCAGTTTAATTTGATTATTTAAATCACAAATAATAAATCATTTGTGTCATGATGATGAACTATTTATTTCTTATTCAAAGCTACAAAGTCACCCTTCTGATGTTTTTGTAAAATGCCAGGTACAAAAGTTGATCTTGGCTATACCTCTAATAGCTTCCTTCTCCAATGAATGTAAATGCCTGCAAAAGTAAGAAAGAAGAAAAATTCTAGGGAAGGGCTGGGATAAATTCAAATGTTTTACTTCTGGTTTTCATTGGGTTCACTGGCAGAGTTTCTGCACGACAGTTATGATTTATTTCAGTCTCTCACTATAATGGATTATGAGAGATTTGGTTCATGTTATGTATTGCTCGGTAAATAAAGCAGGTGACCTATTCAGGCTCATAAATCAAAAGTCTAGCTTGAACAAACACTTTAATTGAATTGTCCTATATTATAATACTAGTGCAATTATAGATGTAGTAGCACACACACACACACACACACACCAGAACACACAAAACTATTCAGAAATAGATTATGAAGGAGGCCACGTGATGCAGGAAATGATACCTAACAATGTTTTGTCTTTTATTTTTCAGTGCAGTTTTACATTTATAGGAAAATGTGAGTTTAAATTACAGAGAGTTCCCATATGCCACCTTAGCCCACTCCTCCAGTTTCCCGCACTAATAATATCTTGCATTAGTGTGGTATATTTGTTAAACTTGATGATCTAATATAAGTAGATTAAGTAAAGTCCATAGTTTATATTAGGATTTTCTTCTTATGATGCACATTCTGTGGGTTTTTACAAATGTCTAATGACATGTATCCAACATTACAGCATTATATAGAATAGTTTCACTGCCCTAATAAGTCCCAGCACTGTTCCTATTCATCTCTCCCTTCTTCCTCCCCAAAGCCTTGTCAACCACTGATCTTTTTAGCGTCCTCTTAGGTTTGCCTTTTTCAGAATGTCATGTAGTTAAAATCATACAATATACAACTTTTCAGACTGGCTTCTTTTACTTGGCAGTATGCATTTAAGCTCCTTCCATGTCTTTTGTGGCTTGATAGCTCATTTGTTTTTATCAGTGAATAATATTCCATTGTATGAATATATCATAGTTTGTTTATCCAATAACTTAATGAAGAACATCTTGGTTCCTTCCAAGTTTGGCAGTTATAAATAAAGCTGCTATAAACACAGGTGTGTAGGCATTTCTGTGGACATATATTTTCAACTCATTTGGATAAAGACCAAGAGACATGACTGCTGGATTTTGTGGTAAGAGGAGGTTTAATTTTGTTAGAAACTGCCCAACTATTTTCTAAAGTGGGTAAACCATTTTGTATTCCCAACAGCAATGAGTGAGAGTTTCTGTTGCTCCACATCCTTGTCAGCATCTGGTGTTGTCAGTATTTTGGATTTAGGCCATTCTAACATGTGTATAATGTATCTTTTCTTAGTTTTAATTAGCTTTTCCCTAATGACATATTATGTGGACAATCTTTTCCTATTCTTATCTGCCACCTGCATGTCTTCATTGGCACCTGCATATCTTCTTTGGTGAAGCATATATTCAGTTCTTTTGTCTAGATAAGTTGACTATATTTGTATGTGTCTATTTCTGAACTATCTATTATGTTTTACTGACCTATTTGTCTATTATCTTGCCAATACTACACTATTTTGATTACCATAACTGTATAGTGAATCTTGACATCAGGTAGTATAAATCCTCTAACTTTGTTTTCTTCTTTAATATTGTGTTGGCTATTCTGGGTTTTTCATCTCCATATAAACTTTAGGATAAATAGGACAATATACACAAAATAACTTATTGAGATTTTGGTTGTGATTGCATTGATCTATAGTTCAAGTTGGGAAGAACTGACATGTGATAATATTGACTCTTTTTATTCATAAGCACGGAATCTCTTTCCATTTATTACATCTTCTTTGATTTATTTTATCAGAATTTTATAGTTTTTCTCATATAGATCTTATACATATTTTGTTAGATGTATACAAAAGTATTTTATTTGTGTTTTATTTAAATGGTATTTTGCCCTTAATTTCAAATTCCAATACTTTCTTGTTGTTATATAAGAAAGAAATTGACTTTAGTATATTAAATTTATATTCTGAAATCTTGCTGAAATAATTTATTAGTACCAAGATTTTTGATTGTTGCTTCTCTTCATAAAAAAATTATATAATCTACAAACATACACAGTTTAATTTCTTCCTTCTCAATTTACACCAGTATTAGGGTTGTCCAGAGAGACAGAACCAGTAGGATAGATAGATATAGATAGAGGTACTGCTATAGATATAGATAGGTATATGAGATGGAATCCATTGGGGGAATTGACTCATGCAATTATGGAGACTGAGAAGTCCTACAATAGGGTGTATGTAAACTGGAGCACCAGGGAAGCTGGTAGCATAGCTCAGTTCAAGTCTGAATTCCTCAGAACCAGGGAAGCTGATGGTGTAACTCTCAGTCTAAGGCCAAGGGCCTGAGAAACTTGGTAGCTACTAGTGTGATTCCTGGAGTACAAAAGATAAAGAACCTGAAGTTCTGATATCCAAGGATAAGAAAAAAAGGGTGTTCTAGCTCCATAAAATAGAGAGGAAATTCACCTTTCCTCTGCCTTTTTGTTCTATCTGGGTCTTCAGCTGATTAAATAGTGCCTGCCCAGATTGTGTGAGGGTGGCTCTTCCTTACTCAGTCCATTGACTCAAATGCCAATCTCTTCCAGAAACACCCTCACCAATATACACAGAGATAATCCTTTACCAGCTATCTCAGTATACCTTAATCCAGCCAATTTGACACTTAAAATTAACCACCACACACACCGTATATTTTCTTTCCTTATCTTATAGCATTAGTTAAAGCTTCTAGTGTGATGATAAATAGGAATGTAAAGAGTGAAAATCCTTGCCTTCTTTCTGATTTTGCAGGGAAAACATAAAGTTTCTTCTTATGAAGTGTAGTGTCAACTATAGACTTTGTAGATGTTATTTATCAAGTTGAGGTCATTATCCTCTATTTATATTTTGCTCAGAATTTTTGTTATAAATAGGCATTGGACTTTATCAAATGATTTTCTACATCTATTGATATGATCATATGATTTTTCTTCATTAGCTTATTGATGTGAAGATTTTCGAATGTTGAATCAGCCTAATATGCTTGGAAAAAAAAATTCCACTTGGTTATAATGTATAATTGTTTTTAAGCATTTTTTAAGTCAATTAGCTTGTATCTTGTTGAGGAGTTTTGTATCCATGTTCATGAAAGATATTAGTCTGTAGTTATGCTTTCTTATAATATTGGTGTGTGATTTTGGTATTAAGGTAATGCTGGCCTCATAGAATGAATTGCAAGCGTGGTATAATTAAAAAAATAAATTTTTACCTGTAAACTGTAATCATCTTGAGCTAGATGTTGTCACAAAGTTCAAATATAATGAAATATCCTTAAATTTAGATAATAAACCAAATTTTGGAATGCACTTAATCATTTACTTGTAATGCCTTCTAAAATTAGTTTTCCTACCATGCGTTTTAAAACTTATACTGAATTTAAAATCTCTGTAAAAACAATTTCAAACAAAAATTAGGATGCTCAACTTTTGATAATTTTTTACTTAATTAAGTTATGACATCATATTTTAAATTCTCTGTTGGAAAATTGTTTATGATAATTGATTCTCCACTATATTTAATAATTAGGCTTATTTCTTCAAAGTGATTGGCAATTTTTGAATTACCATAAATTTAACTAAATTCTTTTGGTGTTTTTCCTCTTTTATCTTCTCCAGAATAAACCAATATTATTAACAAAAGTTCTTTTCTGTTTTGTATCAAATACCCAGATTTAAAAAATATGTTTAAAGTAGATCTGTCTAAAAATATAAAACCTTATAAGTAGGCTTTGAAGCCTAAAACTAACGGAATTGATAGCAAAGACTTGACCTTCTTGCCATTTTATTATATATAATGATATAGATGTTACACTTTGAATTGAGTTTATTTCATTTCAAGACTCAGATCATTTTCCAATTATTATGACTGTGGAGAATGGAGAATAAGAATAGAAATAACTTTACAAATGGAAGCTAAATAAAAATCACAAGTTTTAATATTTTCAGTAATAGAAGTTAACAGTTTAATAAATTATATAATAGAGAAGAAAGTCACCTCCTTCAAATATCTCATTCAATTACTTAAAAAATTCAATTTCCTAAATTAAGAAAATTTTAATCCATCTTTTCCACTTGCTTAAGTGGATCTAATTTTCCAATACAATCATTTCCTGAAAAAAATACATAAATAAAAGCCAATAACAGGTATATTGGATCAACATATGGAAATGTCCAAGGCTACTTCTATTTTCAAATTCATTTTTTTTAAATCCCATTATGGTAAAACAGATTTCTAAGATCATTCCCAATGATACCTGTCTCCTGGTACTCACTGCCTTGTGTATCTACCCCTCCCCTTGAGCATAGAATGAACTTAATGATTCACTGCTAACCGATAGAATCTAGGAACGGTGATGGAATGCCTGCCACCTCTGTAGTTAGGTTACAAGAGATTGTGACTCTGTCTTGCTATTACTCTGTTTGTATTGCGTTTTTGGGAATTGTCACATGAGAAAGGTTTGTGCTAGTGAGGAACAAAAGGTAAGCTCCGCTAACAGTGTAGAGAACTGAGGCCATCAGCTCAGCAACTCATGAAGAACTGACTGGTGACAATTTTCAGAGACTATGAAATAAATGTGTTTTGCTTAAGTCTAAAAAGTGTTGGAATAATTTGTTATCAGCAATAGAAAAATAGTAATCCAGTTTGGCCATCTAACTCAGAAAATTGTATTTGTATTTGCCTCAGATATCTCATTTATCTGTTTTGAGTATACTTTGTCAGTAGACATTGAGGACGGTAGGATGCATTTCTCTTGGATACTAAAAATTGTAGATATATCACTACCCATTCTCTGTTTTAAAGGAGTGATTTAGAAAAAAATTTCCCTAATACAAACTGTCTAAAATCATTTATTCATTAGGAATTATATGACAATTACATTAAACATGGAAAAATGGTTTATTTGAAGCTAATATCAATTTTTTTCTTTATTAATCCATTTTTATATGTAGCTGTTGTAGTTTCTCTGTTAGTTTTTTGTTTATTTTTAACTTAAAATATATATTTTGGTGATCAAAATGAAAATTTTAAAATATGGTAATTCCTCCACTAATATAATACTTGGAAAGTCTTTCTGAAACCCAAGATTATACAGTGTCATATATGTATTTTTACAAATAACTAAAAGAAAGGTAAGTACAGATACTCATAGGCTTATAATTATTAGCATTATATAATCAAATTATATGGTCTACATAATATGAATTAATTAAATTAGAAAAAGCAAAGATACCTATAATACCAAAACAATTATCTTTATCTTCAAGTATTTTCATTGATTCTTTTCAAGTAGTTGGTTAATGATTGGTTTGGCTCATAACAGAAACAAAAGCCTTAGAAAAACTTTGATTATTCAAATTTTAATAAGGAAAGAATAAATCCTCATTACAATTTTAAGTTAGTGTCACAAAAATTACTCAGAAACTCAATCATAAGTGAGATTAAACATACTTGCCTCAGGACATCAAACTTTGCAGCTCTTTCTTTCTTGAGGATACAATTACAAGGAGTTCTTCATGCTATGGTGGAAAATCCAAATGATATAAAATTATCTAGTTAACACACAAGCCAGATTTGCAAATTTTAAATTTATTTTCAATGGCCCTAAATTAAAACATCTTTATTAAATATTGTATATATCTGCTATAAATAATTATTATTTATTAACTTTATTTAAAATGTTATATACATATTTATCTTATTGCCACTGGAAATTGGTTCAGTAATCTTAAAAAGATGCAGTGAAGACAGATGGCTTTTTAAAGATATCAATTCAAGATTTTATCTACAAATGTGCACTCCTAACAAAAACCAAACATGCTTTGGTTAAGTGGCACTGCAAATACTGTGCACCACACCATTATGACAAGGAACAGAAATGAGCAAAAAGAACAACTTACCCAAGAGAATGTAACATCTAAGATAAAGGGCTTAGTACTGATATGCACATCAGAGAGTATTAAAAACATACAAGGCAGGGATAAAATATTCAATAGGCTTTCTATGGAGTGGTCATAACTAAAGGATTACTTAGAAGGTCTTTGACATAAAACAAGGATGGAAAGAGTCAGGAAAAGAGTCATAGAAAACAATTCATTTCACATCCAACATCTGACTCAGAATATCCAGAAATAAAAAATAGAAACAACAATATGACAGTTAGCCAGAACTAGAGATTTGTTTCATTATTTTAAAAGATTTTTCCAAAATTAAAGAAAACCCCAATAGATTGTAAAAGGAATGTTACATACATATTTCTCAAAAACAGGAGAGGTTGCTGGAAAACTGTTGAAATGCCTTCAAACATCTTTGTAAGATTATTTGAAATTGAAGATAATCAGCAAAATCATCAACCATAAATCTTAAAATGGGATAAGTATATATAAACATAAAGGAAAGATCTCTTGAAATGAACAGTATTTACTGCTTGGAATAAAATGCCCCAAAGTAAATACCTTTCAATTAGATAAAACCCAAGAGTAATCTACTTTTCATTGAATAAATTGGCTATTCGATAAAAGTGGCTATTTAATAAAGGAAGATGAAGGAAAAAAGAGAGAAGAAAACTGGATAAATCCCATATCGAATTTGAATACCAATACAGATGATAGAAACATCAATAGATATTGGAACTACAACAGAAAGAGGTTTACAGGAAAAGTAAGAGAATGACATGGTAAATCAATTTTCAGACATGTGTTTGAGGAACCTGAAGGATATAGAATTGATAATTATTTCAGTTGACTGGTGCCACAGTAGATATCAAAGTTGGAGACATATTGTAGCACTTCTTAGTTTTCCTTTAAAATATTTCCCAGACAGCATTGTTTATATTGCTCAGATATAGCCCATTTAGTTGAAATACCATGATATTTTGATGTTAGAAATTTTATTTGCTAAACTGAATTCCTCACCTTTTTTTCTGATGATTGTTTATTTAGTATCTTCTAATAGGCATTTCAAATAAACATGTTAAAACATGACCATGATTACAATCATGCCTACATGCCCTAGCACAAAGTAAAATCCTTTCTTGCTTATTTCTTGTTATCTCAATAATTTTATAATGCTCTCATTGGCTGGAAATTTAACCAAAAACCTAAGTGATCCTTGATATTATATTTTTTTCTTGATAACTTATATCTAGTGAATCAGAATATCTTGTAGGCTCTCCTGCACACTTTGGTTAAAATCATTCTTAGGTATTCTATGATGTTTGATAATAATAAAATTATTTAAAATAATTTGTTTTAGTTTTCCACATTATATTTGTGCTGGTACTTAGAAAGGCAGTTGTGATATCTCAACATTAAATCTAAACTCCTTGCTGTGTTTACATATTAATTCAAATAGTTTATTTATAGATTCTTTAGATTATTTATAGAATCTTATAGATTCTTTCAGACATATACATTCAAAAATGATGACATATTATATATTTTGTCCTTTCCAAATTAGACATTATTTTTTCCTTACTTGCCTTATTGCACTGGATACAATCTCAAATACAATATGAAAGAGGGCTAATGATCATGGATAACTTTGTCTCATTCCCAAACTCAGGACAAATATATCTAGAATAGAAGAGAATGAATATCAATATTTTGTTGGTACAAATTCTATTTCATATATATCTTTTCTTAATTTGCTAATAGTTTTATCATTACTAGATTTTGAATTTGATCATTTTTGGATCAATTGATATGATCATTTTTTCTTTTATTCTGTTTTTAGTAGATTAAACAGGCTAATTTTTCAATGTTAAACCAAACTTTTAAAAAACATACCTTACTTTTATGTAATATTTTGTTCATTTCATATCACACTGGAGCTGAATTGATAACATTTTGGGCAGAATTTTTTTCAACAATTACCATGTGTGAGACTAGGCTGTAAATTGTTTTTTTGAAATGTCTTTCAGGTTTTAGATTAAGAGTATTTAATTTATATAATTAATTGGAAATGTTTCTCTCTTTTTAAAGGAGGGCTTTCCTCTTAAGATTTGCCTTATTTACTTTTTGAAAATGGATTCCTTGTTGCAAGATTTGCTTTATTCATTTTGATTTTTTTAAACAATTTAATTATTTTAATAAATGTTTTTTAAATTTTAAATATTTCAATATTTTTATGTTTTTTAGGATATTCATATACACACATATGTATAATATGTATATATACACACCAACATATTTATAACATTGCTATCAATTTTTAACACATACTAGACTATTTATATTTTGTGACTTTTATATTTAATCTAAAAAAACTAATCATACACAATAAATTCAATATTGAAATATTAAAATTAAAAGATAAAAGAAGATATATAAGAAGTTATTCTACATCAAAGCTAGTAGATGGCATAATTTAGATTGCAATATTTGTTATAGATATTTGCTAATACATTATGTAATCATTAGTAATTAATGTCAGTAACTCAGAAGTGTCTAATTTCTGTTAAATAATAATTGTAAAGATATATCAGAAATAGCAAATACATAAATTATGAGATATAAAAATGAATGAGGACTGAATATGTGGCAAAAAAACTGTTCATACCTACATGCCAAAAAAACTTTGATTCATGCTTCATGTCATATGCAAAAATTGGCTCAAAATGAGTAATACATCTACATATAAACCTAAAACTATAAAACCACCAGAAGAAACAGAATAGACAATTTTTGTGATCTTGGGTTAGGAAAAGATTTCTTAGCTATGGCACCAACAGCACAATCCAATGAAGAAAATTTTTAAAAATTGGAGTTTGTTAAAATTAAAGCTCTTATTTCCTGGAAAATATTTTTAAATAAATAAAATGGCAAACCAGAGGCCAGGGAAAAATATTTGCAAGTGACCAATCTAACAAATCTAGATACATGTCTATATCTAGACTATACTAAAAACTCACAAACTCAATAATAAGTAAGCAATTCAATAAAGGACTAGGTAAAGTATTTGAAAATCTAGTTTACCAGAAAAGATATACAATGGTAAAAAAATGCAAATGAAAGGATGCTCAAAAATCATCGGTCATTAGGCAAATAAGTTACCTGTATATATTTTATCTACTAGAATATCTAAAATTAAATGGTTATCAAGTTTTGGTGAAGATGTGGAGAAATTAAAACTCTCGTGTACTACTGGTGGGAATATAAAATGGCATAATTACATTTTGAAAACTTTTTGGATGTTTCTTATACAGCTAAACACATACCGTTTGACTCAGCCATTCCAATCTTAGATATTTACCTGAGAAAGGAAAGTATATGTTTACATACTATAAAAACTGTATGTGAAAGATCATAGCAATTTTATTTCTATTAATTCAAACATAAAACTAAGCCAATTGTCCACCACCATTTGAATACATAAACAAAATAGTACTCAAAGGAACAAAAAGTAATAACTATTAATATGTGCTGCAACTTGGATGAATCTTACTAATAAAATAATTATGTTTAGCTAAAGAAGCCAGAGAAAACTCAGTATCTGTTACATGATTTCATAAATGTCAATTTCTAAAAAAAAATGTAAAATGCTTATAGTTACAGAAAACAAGTCAGTGATTGCCTGGGGAGAAAAGTGGGCGAGCTGGGAACAGGATAGAGAGAGAGATTCCAAAGGCACTTTGAGGGTTATTATGGGCTAGGGTATACCCCCAAATTCCCCTGTTGATCTACTAACCCCCAGTACCTCAGTGTGTGTCTATATTTGGAGAAAGAGTCTTTAAGATGAAATCAAGTTAAAATTAGGTTATAACATCAGACCTTAATCCAATATGACTGGTGTTCTTATCAAAAGAGGAGATTAGGACACAAACTCACAAAGAAAACCATCTGAAGAGTCAGAAAGAAAGTAGCCATGTACGCCAAGGAGAGAGGCCTCAGAAGAAAACAACTCTGTTGTCATCTTGATTTTGGACTTCTATCCTCAAGAATTGTGAGAAAATAAATTTCTGTTGTTTAAACTACCCAGTGTTTGGTACTATCTTATGGTAGTCCTAGCAAACTAACATAAGGCCGATAGATACTCTCAGAATCTTGATGATGGTTTCATAGGTGTTTACAAATTTCAAAACTTCTCAAATTGTGTAATTTAAATATGTGTACCATTTAATTTTTGCCAATTATTCCTCCATAAAGCTGTCCAAAATGTAAACATTATAAAGAAAATCATTTGAGTATATATCCATCTCTCAATTTTCGCCAACATATTAAAATTATCTTTCAAAATTTTCTATAAATATAATGATCATTTTAATGAAGCCATATGGAATATAAACTAAAAGAAAAATCTAATCATCCCTCTTTGCAAATAACAGCTAAATGCCATCGTTTTGTTTAAAATGTTATCAAGTTTGTCAATATGTTAGGGTTTTTATGTGTAGTGATCAAAGCACAAATTCCGGAGCCATGAAAGCATAGTTTCAACACTCAGCCTTAACCATCATTCTTTGAACAAATGACTTTTACAGAATTCTAATTGTATTTAGATCACAAAAAGTAAAAATATCTGTCAAAAACTGTTGGAGAAACTAATTATCAAAAGGTCTGTTGTTATTGCTTAATAATAGTTTTCTTTTACCCTTTCTTCTTCCTATTACCTATCTTTTTAGCATCCTTTTTTTTAAAAAAAATTTTCTATCAAGTGCCTAATGTTTATGAATACTGATTTAATTTAATTTCCTCAGAAGAGTCTCATTATATCTGCCTCTTTTCTGTTTTCTAAGCAAAGTACATGCATATCTTTGGAAAACATTATATAAAACATTGATTAATAAGCCCCTTAGACTTTAAAATGTCATTAAAAAAAGATAAGTGATGAGAGTGATCCATTTTTAGTTTGCAATGTATGGAAAGCATTTTGGTTTATTCAATAGTAATCAACAGCCTCTGCACTGTTATTTACTGATTGCTATTACATCTTCCTAAGGGGCCTCAGTAGAGATTAAGTGCTTCGTAGAAAAGTTACACAGTCTGAGCCTGAAGGCATTGCATAATGAAGGTAAAATTAGAGAGACAGTACTTTTGACATCTGTAGGAATCACATTTTGCAAATGTAGCTTAACATTCTGGGATTTTTTTCTTTTAAATTCTGATATGCTGCAAACCTCTGCAGAGATTGTAGGAGTAAAGCTGTCAGCGTGGTTAGTTTTCTCAGAATAAATCCAAATCTCCCTCCTGAGTTCCTGACAGACATGTTTTTCATTTACCAGAGGACTGAAATAGGTAAAAACCACAACACCTTTTTCCATTAATATAAATGTTTTCAGATGACTCTTGGGTTCACATCCTTCTACAGCAAACCTAGAAAAGACAAGGAATACTCTCAGGAACAAATTCAAACTGAATACAAAGACTCATTTCTTTGAGCCCTGAAAACTTTTTTAGAACAAAATAAATGAATATCATTTCAAAATCAAGTGAAGACCAGGGATAAAAATAAAAAGCATGAGCCTGGAACACCTATATGGTAGTTTGAGAAAATAAAGACATGATCAAAACAAAGAATAAACAGAAAAATAAGCTTAATGGAGGTATGTCAAAAGTTATACATTTTAGTTAAAAATTATGTATCAGTATTTCTTCACTATTCAAGATAAATGAAACATGGTGATATAAGATTTAATAATAGCAGAAACTGTTAAGGGGTATTCAAGAATAAATTGTATTTTTGCAGTTTTTCTGGAATCTAAGTTATTCTAAAATTTTTAAAGTTCATTATAAAAATGTACTTAATCACAAGAATTTTTATACCATGGAGTACTACTCAGCCACAAAAGACAGTGGTGAACTAGCAACTCTTGTATTTTCTGGATGCAGCTGGAGCCCATTTCACTAAATGAAGTAACACAAGAATGGAAAAACAAGCACCATGTGTACTTACCATCAAATTGGTACTAATTGATCAACACTTATGTTCACATATGGTAGTAATATTCATCAGGTGTAGGGCAGGTGGCAGGGGGAAGAAGGGATGGATATATTCACACCTAATAGGTGCCATGTGCACTGTTTGGGGGATGGGCACCCTTGTAGCTCTGGCTCAGTCAGGGCAAAGGCAATATATGTAACCTAAACATTTGTATCCCCGTAATATTCTGAAATTAAAAAAAAGAAAAAAAGAACATAAGATTGATCAGGTTTATTATTGAAGCTATTATTCAATAAATATACAGATATTCTCAAAAGACATTTAAAAACTGTATCTTAGTATTTTTTAGTGTTCATTTTAACAAGTGAAATTCATTATTATTATTTTTATAAGGAGTATTTAAAGAAAGAATTTATACTTATTATGACAAATAACATTTCTTTTTGCCCATTAATTTTCATTTTTATTTTCTGTGTAAGAAAAGGGCAATAACAATAGACATACATGCTTAAATTTGTGGGTTGAAAATACCTGCAGCAGAAATAAGTGAAAGTAAATACAATTTTTCTGAAGTCTTTAGAGTTTAAAATATTATTTTTCATAATTATTCTATTCACTTTGGAAGATTGAACAAAATATATGTAAAAATATAGATACTTGATTGGAATATGTAATTAGTTCAATTTGTGTCAAGAAAGTCTCTTTTCTATAGCTAATGATGCGTAGTTTCAGCAAGCTACGGTACCTTCACTATTCAGAAAAGGGATTAGGATAAAGTACAAGCTTTTGCAAAGGGTGATCCATAAAACCATAAAAAGGACATGATTCCATGTCCTTTGAAATGCCACATGCTGTATTCTTCTTTTGGATATCAGAACCACACATTAGTATATGAATAGCTCTGAGAATTTTTAAATTAACAAAATCTATTTAACATTGTTTAATGCAATAGTTCTCAAACTGATTTAACTATGATATACTTTTCCATTCAGTAGTTATTAATCTTATGCAAATATTATATTTCATGATACACAATTTGAGAAATACTGACCTGTTAGAAAATGTCTGGGCTCTAAAAACTGATAATCTGGAAATGCTAATGAGAGGCTGTTTAGAGTTGACAAAGTCAATCACATTTTCTTAGATTTAGCTTATTCAGATATAAAACAGGCATAATAATACCTATCACAAAGAATTGTAGGCTTAAATTAATATATGAAAAATATGTAAACAAAATCCTTCCATGTGTATTTATGTATTTAAGTCTTGATTATTTTAAAATTTATGATATTTTTAAATCTTGTGCATTCAAAGTATACATGCATGATAGCATAGCCATTTCAAGATTGGAAGTTAAACAGGAATTCCTGGAAATGTTACTAATTTTCATTCAATGACAGTAAGAGAACTTAATAAGTGGTATAGATTTGCCTGAGAGTATTCCTTGTCTTCTTTATCTTTGCTAGAGAACGATGTGAATCCAACAGTCATCTGAAAACATTTTTATTAACAGGAAAAGGTATTGTGGTTTTTACCTATTTAATTATCATAAAGTCAATACATGCACCCAGCATTTTTTTTTTTCTGTCTTGAACTACTATGTTTAGTGGTCAATTTTCCCAGGTGTCAGTGCTGTTTTTGAAACTGATTACAGTATCAAAGGACTTCTACCAATTGCTTGATGATCTTTGCCTTTTATTCTCTTCAACACTCCTTTGCCTTCGAATAGTGAGTATGTTATGCTTCCTGTGTTTCATTGTGATATTATCATTAAAAGTTACAATCTTCTATCAGCCATGGTGAGTGGAAATTGTTAGGCAAAATAAAAACAAGTAGCACCAAAGCCAGATATTATAAACAAAACATAGTCAGTCACTCTGAACTCATGAAATTACTAAAAGCATCTTGAGTATAATGTGCTAATAATCACTAATTGAAAAATAGTACAATTTTTCTAGTGGCTTTTACTGGCTAAAAGAATAAAAGTATAAAGAATCCATGGGGAAATATATCAAAAGTATAATATCTATCTATATATCTATCTGTCCATGTATGTATGCTTATGTATATCGGAATGTATACTTCATATTTCCCCAGATTTAGATGAATGTATACATGAGTAGATATTTAATATTCTCCTTCTCTTAGTGTAAATATCCAAGAATTGGAGTATTATAATGAATCAGGCTGATATGCCTATCTGAGATTGTGTTAAATGAAATCTATGCATACTGGTTTTTAGGATAATTTTTGTCATTTTTAATTATGTGCTAAGGAACACATTCTCGAGCTTTCAAAAGGCACAAATCTAGCATAGGATATTTGCTAATACAGATAATCCTAGCCAAAGAATTTGAAAGACAAGCTGGAGAAACCTAGAATAGTAGTGCTGGGTAAGAATGGAAATAATCAAATATACTTGTTATTCAAAGGTAAGAATCTCAAGCTCTGTTTAGTTTTATACAAATAAACATAACAACTCTTAGCTTGAATGTGTAGTGCTCTTTATGTTTATCACACTGAATTAGATCCTGAGGTGTACAGAGGTAACTGGTATTGAATGTAGCAAGAAGTGTTTATGATGAAGATACACTTACATAACTAACAAGAGAAATGGAACATTGTAATACAGATATTACAACCAAATCTGGGTGTGAATGCTGTCTCTTCCACTTAATGGTTACACATGGCTTTCATTAAATAACTTGATCCATCTACCTCTTGAATTATGGCTGTGAGGGTGAAAATAGGTACTATTTAAGTACTGTTTAGCTTAGCACAATGTCTAGTGCAAAATAAATTATAAATGTATATAATTTCTAAAAATTCTTGTGAAGGAATCCGGAGTTAAAATTCCATTTTGGTTTCATTTCTTTAAAATTATTAAAGAATAAATATAAAAATGTTTTAGAGATTATTTTTGTACATTTGCTCATTGTGGATTATATAAAATTACCTGTGATGGTTAATTTTATGTGTTAATTTGACTGGGCCACAGAGGGTGCAGCTATCTGGCTAAACATAACTTCTGGGTATATTTGCTAAGGTTTTCTGGATGAGATTTGCATTCGAATTGGTGGAAAGTAAAGCAAATTTCTCTCCCTAATGTGGGTGGGCATCATCCAATTGAGGGCCTGAATAGAAGAAAAGGCAGAGGAAGGGAGAATTAGCTCCTTTAGCCTCACTACTTGTGCTGGGACATTGATATTCTTCTGCTCTCAGACTGGAATTTACACCATCAGCTCCACTGGTTCACAGGCCTTCAGACTTTTAACATATTGCACCATTGGCTTCTGCCTCTCCAGCTTGCAGAGAGCAGATCCTGGAATTTCTCACCCTCTATCATTGCATGAGCCAATTCTTCCTAGTAAATCTTTCTCTTTCTCTGTCTCTGTCTGTGTGTGTGTGTGTGTGTGCGCGCGCGTGCACGCGTACGTATCCTACTGGCTGTGTTTCTCTGGAGAACCCTGGCTAATACATTACCTGAGGTATAGATTAAAATTATATTCTAGGTTCCTTTCAGCAGATTTTGATCCAGAGACTATGACATGGAGGCCAGGAATATATATATTTTAAATAATTACCTCAAGTGATTTTCATAATCACTGTTTATTTCAGTCCATAAATAAAATAAAAACATGTAGGATAAATTGCCAGGTTCAGTTGCCAAAAAATTCTGGGTAAAATTCCACTTAATAAACATTTAAATATGAAACTTACACTAAATCTCTTTGTATAGAACATGGGGACAATTATATCTATTTTGTAGAATTATTATTGAATTGAATTTTGTAGAACTATTATAGAATTATTATTGAATATTATTAAGAATTGAATGAGAGAAAAATAATGCTGAAAGTATGCAATACAAATTATTTGTGATATTGTTTTTGGGTAACATGGAAACTTCTCTCTATATGGATCTTTCTATCTTTCTATCTATGCTAGAATTTTCTAACCATAAATGTCTTAGTGTTTATATGATTGACTGAAATAAGGACATGTCAGAATTCCATATAATTAGGTATGAGTTATGGCTTGATTACAAAATTAATTATTACATTTTTGTTTCTTTTTTAAATAAAAGGAAAGCTTATTGAATATATCTTCAAAAATATTTAAATTAGTCTTAATTCCCAAATTCAGTTATAAAAATGTTAACATTTTGAATTCAAACCAGTTTCTTTGAATGAATAAGTATACCTTTATTCACACTATGTTTTTTATTGCCAAAGATTTAGCTAAATTTCATATTGTCGTTAAGCAAATTTGTCTTACTTTCCCATTAATTATGATGCCTCTTTATAGTAAACATTAATTACTTACAAATTCTAACGCATATTTATGTGTGTATATATGTGAATATATACATGTTCACATTAATTATAATCAAATTCAAATAACTCACAGAAAACCCATATTTGCTAAATAGCAAATATAGCAGACTAAATTCTTGCTTTATCTGAAAGCAATGTTGTATATAATAAAAGTTAAATGTACTAGCAAACATTAAATTTATTTGCTATATTAAAAATAATCAAAAAGAGAAGTCTGCATAAGTTGAAATTACTCTTTTGGGAAAAAATTATTTTAGCTGTCATGTACCTGAAAACATTATTTTCCATCATTTTCTTATTCTAAGATCTAAGTAGTTGCAGGGGAAAAAAACTTTCATCGCTAAATTGCAGTAACAAGTACAATTTAAAATATATGTTATTAGTGATATTACATTGGTATTCTTTTACTTCTTGCCCCTATGTTCAAATTCTGAAGACATAGGTCCCTTAAAGGACTTATGCTCAAAGAAGAAGTCTTTATTCTTTTGTTGTTATTTGAAATTTCATCTCTGATTCTTTATCTCCTCAGTGATAAACTTTTTCTATTTATTTTTTTGAATGTAAAATGAATAATAATTATCTAGTATCTCAATACTTTTTATTCTGAAGTAGGGACCAATTGGTTATTAACCAGCAGAAGAGATACAAGTCATGACCAACTACTCACAATTGTTGTTACTTATCTATTGACTTGGCATGACCAAAATTTAGTCAGGCATTTCTCCTCCCCATGTGTACCTGGACTTTGATTTGTCTTAAGCTTAAGTAAGAACTTAAGTAAGAAGGTTCTGAACATTTTCTTTTCCAGCTCATCCTGAGAACAAACAGGTTGATTGCAGGGGAAAACAATTCTATTAAATATTCCTAATAATGAAATCTCTTCACCTCCACCAATTATAAAGTTCTTTACAATATTCTTGCTATTTCTGCTTACTCTTCCTTAAACAAGAAAAGTTTTTGCTGGGGGTTTAATTTTGAGAGTTCGTAGATCTAGTGGTCAGAGCATTCTCCTTAGTACAATAGTCTTTTGGAATAAATTCTCTTTACTTAATCCAGACTTAACTCTTTTTATTTTTTGATAGTTATAAAATCTAATTTGGGGAAATAAAAGAATCTGAAAATATTTATGGACATGGAGAGATGAGAAGAAACTTCACAAAAGCAAATAAAACATGTGTACATACATAAAGATAAACATATAATGTGCATATATATGTACACACACATAGAGACTTATGTACAAGGAGAGGGAGACCAAGGGAGAAAATAAGGTCTCACATGCCTGGATTTGAGCTGAAGGCTTTAGGAAAATTAAAATGTGAATGTTTCATAAGTAAACATGTTGCTTTATTCATGCTTTATGTATATTAATTAAGAGCTCACAACAGTTCCATACGATGTGAACTATTATTATCTCTTTTTATTTACATGTGAATAAAATGAGAAACAGAGAGGTTAAGTAACTTGCCCAAAGTTACAGTTCTGAATTTAGATAAAATTTGAACCTGAGCTTCCTGGCTTAGGATCTTTCCCCTTAAACATCATATTTTTTACAGCATTCTATTGGTGATTAGAAAATGTAAGTTTTAATCACCAGAACTTGACAACTGATTATTTCTAAAATAGTCGATATAAAAATGGAAGCTAATTATCAATCGAGTGCTTCAGAAACACTCTGTAAACTTTGTCTCAAGAAAAGTAAAGAAATTGTGTAGTTGGATGCAGCTTTCATTTTAAAACGGAAACACAATCATCTAGCATGATTGTATCTACTGTTTTTGACAATTCTTTTAGGAACAGAGTTGCTTCTTACCACTATTATAGATTTCTACATCACCATATGACGAGCTATTGCCATGTTGATAATATACCTATAAATTATTAATGAATATATCTTTAATTTTCATGGACACTAATTATTTTGAAATATCAACAAAACCTGCTTTATATAGAATTAAGGCTTATAAAAAATTACAATGGTAACAGGAGCAGATGTTTTCATCTGATTCTTAATCTCTTTATAGGTCAATTTAAATGCTCCTGACTCTCTTAAATTCCAAAAATAATTAGTGAAAAAGTGCTAGGAAAGGAATCTAACTTTGAAAAAATCATAATCTTTTTCTTCAACGAAGTCTGACTAAGACTGAATCTAAACAACAACTGGCAATCAGTGACACATTCTGTATTTTCGTAAGTTAAAATGATGTCAACCCTTTTTGTGACTACATTTTAAAAATAGTAGTTGAAAATAGCAGACATTTATTTTATACTATTTGTTTTGTAAGTTTTAGTTTAGAAAGTCAAATTACAGTACTAAAACTCAGATCTTATGTTTCCAATTCCTTCAATCTACAAAAATAGCTGGGACTATTTTGTCTTTTAGATAAATTATCTAATATTCAAATCAACTTATTTTTTACTTTTGTTAAATAATTTTCCTAGTTTAGCATTCTGACATATTTTTCCCTCAATAGTACTATAAGATCATGCCTTATTTAAGTTAAAAATGTTTGATTAAAAATCTTAGTAGAAAAATTGAGAAAATATTACATATGGATTAGGAAAATCAGCAAAACCATTTATTAAAAGTGATCATATATACTGAAAATTAAATATGCAAAACATACTTCCTAAATTAAAACTCACCCATCTCTTCATATGTGTGTCAAAGAATTTTTAATTGTTGAATTATTTTCCATTTTTTTATTTTTAAAGGAGTTTGATCTTTAATCTCATGCCAATATCTCAGTAATTTGACCACTTCATATCTTGGAGAATTCATCTTAGTTGTAAGTACAATGGTAGTTGCCAGAGGCTGGGGGAATGGATGGAAATGGAGAGATGTTGACCGATGGTTACAAAGTTTCAGTTAGACAGGAAGAATAAATTCTGGATATCTATCATACACCATGGTGACTATAGTTGATGATGATGTATTGCATACTTGAAAATTACTAAGAGAGTAGATCTTAAGTATTTTCATCACACACACACACATACACACACAATAACTCTGTGAGGTGACAGATATGTTAATTGGCTTGATCTTGGTAATCATTTCATAATGTATACATATAAAAAACAGCACATTGTATACCATAAATATATAAAAATTTTATTTGTCAATTATACCCCAATAAAGAAAGATAAATAAACACTTTTTAAAAGAAAGAAGTTGTGCCCACTCGTTTCTGTTTGATAATAATGGTATCACTTATTATAAGTTACTTGTCTACTTCTGCAGTGCATAGAATGGGATTGAATAAACTTTTTTAAAGTTTGGAAAATGTCAGAATGTATGTAAAAAACCTCTGAATTATGCATATTCCTTATATTTTGAGTATAAAACAATAACTCTAATTATGAAAAATGTTAAGTTTTATAAGGTAAAAATAGCATCACTATTAGTAAATATTATGATGCCATTAATTTCTATACATATTTTTTTATTTTTAAAATATGTGTTATTGACCAAAAAGATAAAAACTTGTGGGGCGCGGCGGCAACGCCATTCTAAGATGGCGCCCGTATCCGGTGGT
>VBSM01003039.1:11066358-11093127 GCA_008086735.1 Cheirogaleus medius
AGAAGAACTCCAGTTGCCGTGTCTTCCTTGCTGGCAAGGCGGGCGCGACAAAAACTGTCTCAATTTTTTATAGAAAAAACTATTAAGGCATCATATTGTTCCCCAGTTTTCCTTTTCCCGGTGTCAACATTAACTGTCCTCTAATAAGCTCAACTGCATTTGTGCCTAAGGATAACTCATTTGCTTGTTAAAATTCTGAATCCTGGGCTCTCTCTCAAAGATGCTTCTTTGGTTGATCTAGAGTCCAGGAGCCACAGTTCTAGCTAGCATAATAAGAGACTCTAATGCTTTAGAATTTTTTGAAAACAACTGCTCTTACACACTTGATAAAGGGAGGCTTTTGTTCCCAATCATTGTACAGTAATTTACTAGTTACCACCATTGTTTCTCATCATTGTTAGCTCCATCCTGGGTCACTAATCTCTTTGTTACTGGCCACCAGATGAAACTTCATAATGAAATATTGTTTCTGCTGCATAGTTGTCAGGGTAAGAGTTAATGAAATAAGATCATAAGTTACTTCTGTGTAAATTTCCATTTTTATTCCCATATAGCACAATCACAAAAAGCTGCATTACTGCATAAGATTTTACTACATGCATTGTTTGAGGGTGAGCTAATGGGAATTGTACCATTTACATGAAGGTTTAATTTGATTGTCCCCATATGCCAAGCATAAAAAAAATAAAAAATAAATAAATAAAACACCAAAATCCTTATCTTTCATGAAGAGGTCATTGTATGAATTTACTTTAATATTAAGTCTCAGTTCCCTGTACTTAGTAGTACTATCTCAGTGAAGAACAGCTATTTCAAATCCAAAATACAAAGTCCGCTTTTACCCCCAAGTTTCTAAACACAAGAATTAACTCTATTTTGTGCTATAGACTGAATGTTTGTGTCTTCTCAAAATTCATATGTTCAAATACTAATCCCCAATATGATAGTATTAGGAGGTGGGGCCTTTGGTAGATAATTAGATCACAAGAATGAGAGGTTATCATGAATGAAGTTAATGCTCTTATAAAACAAACCCAGAAACCTCCCTTACACCTTCCACAATGTGTGGATACAGAGAAAAGGTGTCTGTCTATGAAGTAGGAAGTGGACCCTCACCAGATGCTGAATCTGCCACTACTCTGATCTTGGACTTCAGTTCCTCCAGAACTGTGAGAAAAAAGTTTCTATTGTTTATAAGCCATCAAATCTGTAGTATTTTGTTACAGTAGATTGAATTCTTGAAGGTAGTTTGACTTCCATTTTTATGTCTTTTTAATGACTTCAGAAGATGGGTGAAGACAGAAGGTAGAAGGGCAAAGAATCCTGAGTTAAAGATTTGGCAAAAGCTACAGAGCAAGAGAAATGTAGAGCTGGATTTTGAGCCCCAGTAGTTTGGTTTCCAAATGTGCCTCCCATAAAGAAACAGATATACCTTCTTCAAGTGAAACTTTAAGCCATTCCAATACTACCAGGATGGAAATCATGTGTCTTCCTCAATCTCACTGGCAAAAATATAGTTTTTATATTTTTATTTCTCTATATGCATCAGAGTTCTTTATTCTCTGTAGTCTCTATAGTCTCTATAGAGTTCTTTATTCTCTATAGTCCTAATTATGTATTATCTAATGTAAGAATTAATTTTCAGGTATCTTCATACACAAAATGGCTATCTTTATGTAAATTTAAATTTCCTGAAGGGTAGTTTTAAACTGAAAATTTTGTAGACTTTAGATTAAAATAGACAATCATTACATAATTGATAGGGAGCTGTGAAAAGTTTGCTTATCCTGACACATTTAGCACACTATCAGTTTTCTCTTGGTTCTTTTTTTAACTTATTTGGAATAAAATATTGTTGCTCATATTATAGCTCCTGGTGCTTTTTCTTGAAAACATATAGCTCATCATAAGTTACTACAACATTCTTGCCAGGTTTTATGAATTCTGTTTCTATGATCAGTGAGCCATACACATTTATGAGATATTAAAAACCAGAAGCAGTTTTCAGAACTTAGAATATATATATTTTTTCAGAATTTGGGCTTAATAATATAGCTATTTTTCCCTTTTACTTTTGTTGCTTTCATACTCTTCCTATGCTCTAAAACCTACAATTCTGCTCTGTATTTCCAGGGGCTCAATTATTTTTAACTCACACATATTAGTGCAAGCATGCGGTATTTATCTTTTTGTGCTTGACTTACTGAAATTAACAGAATGTCCTCCAGGCTAATTTGTGTTGTCATGAATGACAGGATGTCATTATTTTTCAGTCTGGATAGTGCTTCATTGTGTATATATCTCACACTTTCTTTATCCATTCATCTGTTGATGAATATTTAGGTTGGTTAAATCTTACCTATTGTGGATAGTGCTGTCATAAACATGGGGGTACAGATATCCCTTTGATATACTGATTTCTTTTCTCTTGGATAAATACCCAATGGTGGGATTGCTGGATCATAGCATAGTTCCCTTTTTAGTTTTTAAAATAAATGTCCACACTGTTTTCCATAATAGTTGTACTAATAACATTCTTACCAACATTGTATAGGAGTTCCCTTTTCTCCATGTTCTTGACAGCATTTGTTTTTTTTTTTTTCTCTCTCTCTCTTTTTGATGATAGCCATTCTAACTGGGGTAAGATGATATCTCATTGTGGTTTTGATTTGCATTTATCTGATAACAACAGGAGGAACCTCACTTTCATCTCTCTTATTCAACATAGCACTGGAAGTCCTAGCCAAAGCAATTGGACAAGAGAAAGAAAGGGCATCTGAATTGGAAAAGAAGAAGACAAATTGTCTCTCTTTTCAGATGACATGATCTTATATATAGAAAAACTTAAAGAGTCAACCAAAAAGCTCTTATAACGGATAAACTAATTCAGTCAAATTGCAGGATACAAAAGTCTGCATACAAAAAAAATCAGTAGAATTTCTATACACCAATTCAGAACTAGCTGAAAAAGAAATCAAGAAAGCAATCTCATTTACATAAACTAAAAATATATTGTTAGGAATAAATGTATCCAAGGAGGTGAAATATCTCTACAAGAAAAAAAACAATTGATGAAAGAAATTGAAGAACACACAAACATATGGAAAAACATCCTATGCTCATGTATTGGAAGAATTTATATACTTTTAAGTTTAGGAGAATAAGTTGAATCAATAAAATGTTTTCCCAAAACTAGGGAAGATGTAACCTTTTCCATTTGTCTTTAGAACCACAGTAGGCTGAGGACCCAGTTTATGAAAATGTGTTCTATGAATAGACTGTGCCAGAATCACCTGTGATGTTGTAAAAGTGGCAGATTCTAGGCCCCAAACCAGATTTTCTGTATCTGAATTTCTGGAATTTGATCCTGATACTTGTATTATAAAGAAGCACCTCAATTGCTTAGTTAGCATTAAAGCTTAGGGATCGCTTATTCAGAAAAAATATTGACAAATGCTTTCTGAGTTCAGAAGATTCATTCAAAACTGATTTATTAAATGTGCATCCTAGGTTAGAGAAAATCATTGTAATGATTTCAGTAATTACAAAAAGGTCTCAAAAGTATCTTTTGAAATTTTGCAGAAAAAAAGACTGATATTTATGTGTTCAGGGCAAATAGAAAAAAATTATTCAAGAAAAAGATAAGTTTCTCCAGCTCTGGAAAAGGGGGAGAGAAATAAGTTTAGTGGTTCTGAAGGCAAGCTGGAAAGTTTCCTGTGATTAAAAAAGGGACACAGGGTACAGAATTTTGAAAAATTAGGAAGTTACAAGTTATCATTTCCTCTAGCTCATCAATATCAGAGTTCAGATCGCAGAGCTGATATAGCAACTGGCAGTCTGGTTTCCAGAACCTACAGGTTTCCCCACAATCCAGAAAAAACGAATAGAATAATATCTTCAAGAACCAAACACTATTTACACTGTATTTTTAATCCTCACAGTAATCTTTAAGCCCATATCCATAACACAGGCATAAACTGAGATTGTAATTAAGGTTAAAAGAATGTCAAACCCTATGTTCTTTGTACTACTTAAACTGTCTTCTGGGAAATGGGGAAATAATAGATATGGATCGCATGATTCTGTTACATTCTGTTCTGCCTATGTATTTTATACATAAATCTGCCATGATTCTTGCCAATGGAAACTTTCCATTGACTCAGAGCCATCTTTCTTCAAAGTGGCATTTAGAACTAAGAGGTTCTCTCATAATCATCCTATTTTCATCAGCCAAAACCCCAAAGTGCCAGCAGTCCCACTATAAATCTCATCACATCTCTGCACTTGACAGGACTTTCCTTATGAATACCAGATGAGCAACCTTCCTCATTCTCTCAATCTGTTTGAGCACACTCTATATTTCCTCTTCTTTTACTTGGAAAATAATTTGCAACCTTGAGAGTGCTTTCTATTGAGGGATTTTGTATAATGGCTGTTTACTTTCTCATATCTCTATAATTCTCAGTGCAGAAGCAGGAATTGATAAACTACATGATCCATATTTATCCATATAGACTTTGGCATCTATTGTTTCCTGAGAATCTCTGATGCGTTGTGATTTCTGCCATTTAGCAATGCAGGCAAACATGCTTCCATTTTCCTTTTAGCTGTTTTGCATATTTAAAAAATAAATTTAAAAAATCAAGGAAACATACAAGAATTAGTTGAAATTGTGAGAAGTAAATAAGATTTCAACAATATAGGCCTTACAAGGATAACTTTGGGCATCATCTTAGTCTATGCCTCCAAATATTTGATAATCTAAGAATTCATTGTTCAAGCTTGATTGAAATTAGCTAGAAAATTTCATCATATTTCTGGACTATAGACTATAGACCATTAAAAATGATTATTATTCAAGATAAAAGGCAAAAAAGAAAATTCAAGATTATATTAGCAAACATTTATATAACGTCTGTGATACGCTGTTATTAAAACAATTGTTTTGTGTGGAATGACTCGTTCCATTCTAACGAGAAATTATTTTTACCACATCCACAAATCAGAGTCATTTTTTAATAAAAAGTGATGAGAGGAAACATGGAAAATACAAGAGGACATGGGAACATTAGAAAGAAATAAGAAGTCAAACTAATGTGAGGCTGGTAAACTAATAGGAGGGTATTAGGCATGTTAGACTGTGGAAAGACTAGTAAGACTTCAATTAAATTATTAACTCTTATTATTAGCAATAAAGGCCCTCTTGTATAGTGTGCATAACACTTTCTCAAGAAAAATAAAATAGAAAAATATACAAATAAAATAGAAAAATATTCTAAACTTTTTACATTTTAAGGTAAATACAAATAGATTTTGAATTGATTTAATGAAATTGGAAGTTTGTGCCAATAGTGTCACAAATGTAATCATTATTATTGCTATTACTTTAATAATTACTTTTCAAGGATGCCAACTTTTTACAAAATAACACTGTGCTTTTTAAACCTTTTTCTTATTGCTACCATGGTGCAAATTTATTCTGTAGAATTAAGGATTATTTAGTTTTTGTTGTTTTAAGGAAATAAACTATTCTTATTCAAAAAAAATTAGAAGGGGGACTAATGCAGAAAATTAAAAGGAAACATTTGCAAAATTGCATTTTCCTTTATCTTAATGATTACCACAGGCTTCTACACATCATCATAGTTTTAAGTACCTAAACTTTCTAGAACCAATTTAGACTCTTTTAGTAATATGCATACTGAGTAAGAACAATGTGCACTGAATGTTCTATGAATTAGAAATCAGTGCTGCAAAAACTGTGTTCAAAAAAAAAAAGCAGCCATAGAAACAGCTGGAAAAAAATTATGCTTATCCAGCCTTATGAAATGTATTTGAAAATGAAAGAAATGAGGAAAACACTATTCATAATTTCTTTGAGACACAAAAGAATCATATAAAAAACCCTCCCAGAGGACTAGTACACTCAATTCTCCCTGATGCTAAAGAATAAATTCCAGAAAGAGTATATAAGAATATAATAATGTGACTTGTCAAAATTGGACTGTTTTTAGTTCTTATAATTTAGAAAAAAAAAGGAAAGTCCTTGTTCTGAAATACTGAACAAAATTAAAGTTATACAAAGAATGACACAGTAGCAGCTGCAAAATCCCTTATATTATTCCCAAACTTTAATTCCCAGAATTAATCCTGATCTTATTGACTGGCTTATTAGCTACCATAAATAGCAAAGCAAAGTGTGTTTGTGGGAGGAAGTTGGAGGCATATGAGTATAGGATGACAAACAGCATTATGATAATATATTCTGCTCCATCCTGAATGGTATATTCAATTCCCAAATATATAAAAAAAGCATGTCAAAAATATTGATAATAATACCAAAAGTTTATTGCTTTTGTAATTAAATCTGAAATGTTTAATATTTTTAAGTGTACATGGGCTAGGAACATCTGTTTTCATGATTTATTACAGAATACAACAGAATATAATAGAATTGTTGTTATTTTTCCTCTTAGTAATTCTATCCTAATTTTTCCAGTGTTGAACTAGGTGTTTTTTTAAGTAATTCATGCACATAATGTTAATTGCTCACAAGCTTTAATTGTCGCTTTTCCATTTCTCAGCTTCATTCAGTCTGTGTTATTCTAATATTTAAAATTATATAATATATTACATTAAGTTTTTCATAATTTTTGCTTTGGAACTCCATTCTGGATCTCTCATAGCTTTGGCTGGTGGATATTTTAAATACATTTCCAATATCTATTTCATCTATTTTGTGTAGTTCTTGAGTATTAAATTGTAGGGAATCTGATATGCTCAGGGATAACTTACCATTAATTTTAACTAATCATTATGATCTCATACTCCTATCAGCAGATGATTTAGAAAATCAGGCCTACCAAATAATTATGGGCATTATATCCTCCCTTTTAAAGTTGTTGGTTCAGGAAAAAGCATATATTGTGGTTCTGACAATTCTGAACATTTTTTGGTGTGTCAAATTTGATTCTGTAGGTTCCAATAACTATAATTCTTTAGATTTTGGTAATGTATTAGAATAGATACAAAAATTGAATACATTATATTTTGAAACAAATAAATTTTCAAATTATTGAAAAATTGGCAAACATAAATAACTATATCTAAATAAGTACACATTTAAAAACTAGTGAGTGTTTTGCTCCTATTGCAGAATGACTTATTTCTCTATCACACTACTGACCTCACTCTAAGAAAGGTGATCTATTCACTCAGTGTTGCCAAAAAATGAATATCCTGGTCTCATTTTATATTATCCATCTACAATATTTTATGTAGATGGAAATTTCCTCTTTTGAATTTTCTGACATAATTCTTTTAGTTTTGTTTCTGAATCTCTGACCCCTCTTTTTAGTCTGTTACTCAGCCTATTATTGATGATGAGAGCCTGGGTTGATTCCTTATTATTCTCTATTTATGTTTTTTCTCACTATTATTATATGTTTTTAATTCCCAGATTTATAACTATATCCTCTATTCTGCACTCTAATTTCTTATATCCAGTTCTAAACATATCTCCCCACTTGCATTTCTAATACCATTTGAAACCTAATAAGTTACGGACAAAAATTGTCGTTCTTTCTTATAGTAGTTGATGTAATTCATGCCTAGTTATCCACTTTAGTATGTTATCACCAGCCATCCAATTGCTTCATCCAAAATTCAAAATGTACCCATGATTTCTCACTATCTCTCACATTCTACACCCAATTCATCAGTAAATGCCTTTGGGTTCATCATTAAAATAATTATTAAACTATATAATTCTCTTCAATTCTATTACCATAGCCATAGTCAATTCACCATCCTGATCTGCTAGTATTCTGCAAATAGCTTACTTCTGATCTCTCTGCTCCCACTCTTGCTGCCTTGACATCCATTCTCCACCACTGGACTAACATTCTAACATAAATCTGATCCTGTAATTATCTTATTTGAAACCCTCAAAACCTTTTCCTGACACAATGATGTAATCTAAACTCTTCATTACGCTTGCTAAATCTTACATGATGTACTTCTACCTAGCCTATGTGATCTCAGACTTATTCCAGCATGTATTATGACACAGACCCTTTGGCTGCCTTATCTTTTCTACATACAAAATGTTTGCATTTCCCTTCTCCCTTATTTTGCCAAGAATCTAGTATTTTTCAAAATGATGGGAAGAGAGAGATTCAGGATGGAACACGACTTTTAGTATGCTGCAAGAACAAAGAGTCAAATCAAAAATGCTGAAAATTAACATTATCTTGAAGGTTTTCCAGGTCAGTTTTCCAGCATATATTGTGAAAAGAATCTTTTTAATAGGAGGGAACAAGTTTTATCTTCTTTAAAATTGTCATATTTATTAAGTTTTTTAGGAAATCAAACTCAAACAACTAAGTAAAAATTGAATAGATTGGCTCCTATAGCTAGAAAGAATATCAGGCTAATAACATTACAAACCGAGCAACAAGAAATAGAAACTTAGAGATCCAAACAACTTATTCTTCCTCGTTTATACTTCTCGAGGTAAAGCAAGAAAAAAGAAAAAAAAAAGCACATGGAATGGAAAGAAACAAATAATACTATCTTTATTCACAAAGTATTTGATCAACTATATAGAAAATTCTATCAAATCTACAAAAAATTGCTAATAGATTTAAGTTTGTTCACTAGGTTTGAAGGATACAAGATCAATATAAAATTAAAATTCATTTCCATATAATGCAAAGAACATTTAGGAATTGAAATAATAATATACAATCTGTAATACTAATAAAATTATGACTAGTGGCAATGCATCTGTAGTCACAGCTACTCCAGAGGTTGAGGCAAGAGGATCACTTGAATCCAGGAATTTGAAGTCAGCCTGGGCAACACAGTGAGATACTACCTTTTCAAAAGAACAAAAGTATATATTTAAGTATAAGTTTGACTAAATATACTCAAAATTGGTATACTCAAAATGTAAAAACAAATAAACAAACAAACAGAAAACATTGCTGAGTAAAATTAGGGAAGATCTAAAAAAAGTGCTGTAGTGCTATATTATATTCCCACATCACAAGACTCATTGTATTATGATTGACATGTCAATTCTCTCAAATTGTATTATAGATTCAATACTATCCCATCATGAATCCTAGCAAGAAAGCCTTTTGTATTTATCAGATATTGAGAAACTATTTCTACAATCCTTATGGAAGTGAAAAGAACATGGGATAGCTGAAAAAACTCAAAGAAGAATAACTTAGTTGGAGAATGTATATTGTTTGACTTTATGCTAATTAAATTAAGCTACTTTCATCATGACAGAATGGCATTAGCATCAAGGTAGACAAATATATCAATGGAAAAAATAGAATGTCCACAAATAGACTAACAAATATAAGATCTGTTGATTTTTACCAAGTTGAAAATTCAATCTATGAAAGAAAGGATAATCATCTCAACACATGATTCTAGAAAAATTGCATATTTATATGATAAAAATAAAATTTGAACCATAATTTGCACCTCATAAAAATTGACTCAATTGTATCACAGATCTAAATGAAAAAATTTATAGCTGTATAACTTCTAGAGAAAAACATAAGGGAAAATCATTGTGACCTTGATTTAGACAAGGATTTCTTAGATGTAATACAAAAAAAAATCTCATAAAAGAAAAAAATTGAAAAAAAATGAATTCCATCAAAATAAGAATGGCTATAATACACTATTAAACCAATTAAAATACAATCATCAATTTTGGAAAAAAATTAGCATATTATATATCTGATCAAGACTTGTACCCAGAGTATATAAAGAACTCTTGAACTTCAATAATAAGGCAACCACTATTTTTAAAACTGGGCAAATAATTTGAATATACAACTCACTAATGAAGATATATGAGTGGGCAAATATATACATAAAACATTCTCAATAACCTTAGTCATAAAAATCAAGTAAATTAACTCACCAGTAAGATACCAATGCACAGCCACGAGCCTGATTAAATCAAGCAGACCAACTGTAATAAGTGTTGCACACAAAATAGTGCAACTGAAACTCTCATATATTGCTTATGGGAATGTAAAATATTTGCATAAAATATAAAACTTTGCATAAAATATAAACACATACCTACCATTGACCTAGCCTTCCCACTATAAAATAGTTACCTGAGTTAAAAGAAGATGCTCAATATTAGTTATGGAGGTCATGCAAATTAAATCAATAATGAGATACCACTATATACATTTTAGTAGTTATTTTTTCTAATGAAATTAACTAAAAACTAGAGAAACATTAGCATAACTGGATGTTTTTCTTTCCTGTGGATTGAGTTAAAAATTAGGTAAAATGACAGTTTTCCCCGATTTAAGAAAAAACTAAAGTATTCTTTGGATGCAATGTCAATGTCAGTATATAAATGGTTTTTGGTAAACAGGTGAAATGGATTTTTTAATTCTTTAAGGAGAGCTCTACCAATGACAGTCTTTTGTTATAAACATTTAATTTTCTGGGTATTCCAGTGGGTTTAAAGATCTTGTTGGTAAGACCATAAATGATATAAAGGGTTTCTTCATGGGAAAAATAGTCACTCAATTAGCATATCAAACACTATAATGATAGTTATATAACCACGCTAAATCTTGTAGGATAGAAATAAAACTTTCATGTGCTGGGACTGAAAAATGGAGTTGAATAATTATTTTTACACTACATTTAGCACTGGTTCATGGTGGGATAATACAAACTTTTACCTTATGGGCCAGTTGAAGCATTTTTTAATGCCTAATTACATGAAATAGATTTCATATTCAGTTGAAATTATTCTAATCAATGTCATTGAGAAGCTACTCTACTTGAGTCAAAGCTTTGAAATTTTCTTTATAATTAGTAATTCTCATTCACTAATAAGGAATGTAATCTTTGATGAAAAGCTTCCATGAGAAATAGGTGCAGACATAAAGGTTTCTGAAACTGAAGTCTGTAACAGGTGGGTTCCACACAACCCTATCATAATACATAGAGACTGGCACTGATATGGGGTTATTTGTGACAAGGATTTACATAAATCAAGTCTTTCACAACTAGAAAAAGTATTGGTCTTTGAGAATCAGATAATCACATTTTACTTCTTGAAAGAGGATTATTTAGAAGTTGCAATAAGATAAAAAGTACTGACTAATCAGCATAGTGAAAAATGACAAATATTGGAAAATGAATTTCATAAATTAACCACTCATTCACTCACTTAGCAAATATCTTAAATGACTTATTTGTAACAAGTACTGCTTTACATAATGTAGATACCACAGGGAACAATATCAAAAGCCTTCTCCTCATTAGTCTTACATCAAATAAATCTTCCATTCCAAACAAAACACACAGGTTTCTTGTCATTATACAGATTTCTTTACTGACTAAAGTATGCACTAGTCACTCTATTTTGGGAATGCTTGTTTCGGAATTTTGTAAGAAGCAATGCTGCAAAAAAATGGCCAATGGTTGCTAAAATAAGGAGCACCTGAGATACTTGTTTTACATCTAAATGTGGACTGTATCAAGAAAGGTAGATGCCAGTCTAAGAGGTAGTCCAATATGCTGTTTATTATGATTTGGAAAATATTAAATCATTTCAGAAACCAAATTGTATCACATAATTTCATGCTGACCAACTCATGTGATTCCATAAAATCTACACTCTCAAGATTATGTCTAGGTGGTTGAAAGCAGTAAAATTTTGTTAAGGAGTAGCGGATGATCACAATGGGATACTACAATCTTCTAGATGGTGGGGCTCTTCATTCTCTGCATGATGCCTCTGGTACAACCCCTTTGCCTAAATCTATCACCTGAGAAGAAGCTATTAAAATCATGGAATGAGTCAGTATACTATCACAGAAATTATATATATATATATATACATATATATATATATACATATATATGTATATATGTAGGATTTATTATCTGGTATAAGAGCAGAACTGATAAGTGCATGAAGCATTTGCACCAAAAATGTGTAAGACAGGTGTATAGATGTTATTCCTAAAGAATGACAGTATGGATTAAAAGCTACTGAAACTAAATTTATAGAAAAAAAAAAGAATGAAAGTTGATTTTAGAGAAAATGGCACAATAGGGCATAGTAGAGAGGAGGATTAAAGTCCAGTATAGCACATTTTATAAACCAAGGGGACATATTTGAGAAGAGAGGATTATGATCCATGCTAATAGACAACAGCTGTTAATGGACAGAAACTGCCAGCTGTTCTGACACAGCCCGCATTAGAGACAAAACATACTAAGATCTGCACCCTCCAAATTCTAATCTATATGTGCTTTGTTACCCACCAAAATATTTTATTGGCTTCAATATTTGTTGGGATATAAAGAACTCTAGGAAAGCTAGCTTTAAAGACTAAATTTTTAGGAGTTAATATGTCTAGTTTCTAAAAAAACATGGTTTCTGCAGAAAATCATATTGAAAATTTGAAGCCTGGGGCAATTTTGGTTTTAAACATAAAATTAAATTGTAACATTTGTCTGCATTATGAAATCTCTTGTTAGCTTTCATGAAAACCTTAACAATTTAAGAGAGAAATCAAGACAGTCAGCAAACACATTTAGAGCTTAGAATAGAAATATTCCTAAAACAATTAGATTAATTGTTTAATTAATTGTATACTGTTGTTTAAAACTATATTTTGCCTCATGTCAAAATTGTTTATCTCTACTGGATAAATCAATTTCTTAGAAGAAAAATAAAAATAATTTTAATTTAAATCCACAGGCACAAAGGTGCTAAAGGATGAGATTTTCACTGAGACCATAGAACTTCAAATCATGGAGACTGAATAATTTGCCTAAAGGAAATGAGTATTGCTTTTCCATAAGATATGGAGGGTGTTGGGTTGCTGAAAATATATTTCACAATTTGGTAGTAACCTGGAATGCAAATTCAGATTCAATAGCCATTCTTAAACAGTTAACAGTGTAAGGTAGTTGATTAGTGGAATAATAATGTTTGCTATAGGTGCCTTACAGAATCACAAAAGTAAGTACCAAAAGCAATTTGCAAAGTGCAAAACTAATGCATGGTACTATTATACATAAATTATCTTCAGTTTATAAGTTCTATATTTTTGCATTATCAATTAAATGCCCTGATTATTTAAGGTAAAATAAAAGTAATCAAGATTTGATTTTTTCAATGGATTTGAAATTATATTGCAATTAAGAAATATCACACATATAGACCAAATATTCCTAAGTAGAGTTATATATGATTGAAAGGCATTATTTTGTATTAATTAATTATGTCAAGTTTTCCAAGTCATAAATAATATTTAATGTTATTATAAGTTAATTTGCTTAAAGAGATTAGGAAGACCTACTGACTTAGTGATAGTTTTTGCATTAATTCATTTTTTCATTTTTTCAATAAATATACCTCAAAACCCAGAAGTGTGGCCGGGCGCGGTGGCTCACGCCTGTAATCCTAGCACTCTGGGAGGCCGAGGCGGGTGGATCGCTCGAAGGTCAGAAGATCGAGACCAGCAATGAGACCAGCATGAGCGAGACCCCGTCTCTACTAAAAGGAAAAAAAAAAAATTAATTGGCCACCTTAAAACAGAAAAAAAAAATAAAGAAATAAAAAAAAACCAGAAGTGTTGTGTTGGGAACAAAAAGCACAGGCAAAGTCTTTATAGAGAAGCAAGCAATAAAGAAGAATATACATAATAAGAAAACACCATTTAATAAAATAATATGTGCTATGCAGATGACAAAATGAACAGGGATAATGTCCTACAGAATGACTAGAGATAGCAGGAGAGGACTACTGGCAATGGTTATTTAGGGAAGGCATTTTCTGAGGAGATAATACTTGTTAACAAGGAGCCAACATTGAGATGGTATGAGGCAGATAAAAGAGATTAACTGCAAGATGTGAAATAATTGTTGTGATAAAGGGCAAAAAAGCATCACAGATAGATCCTCTTGAGTGGGACATTCAAGAAGAAGCCTCAGAGGAAAAAAGTAGCCTGATCCTGATGATAATGGAAACTGTAGGCCACGATCAATGGTTTTGCAGCTCATGAATAGCACAAATATCAAAAAACAGAAATGCAGAAAACAGCTTATTATACCTAGGGAATTCAAAAGGAATCAAAGTCAGAATGGAGAAGACTTCAGCTATCACTGGTCAAGACTTCACTCAATCTAACAAAAGCAGGGAATGAGGGCAAGCTGCCTACCAAGATTTATCATAAATAGTTATTCCAAATGGGAGTAAGAACCCAGAAATTAGAAATAAAATTAATGAACTCTAGCATGCAATAACAAAGTATTATATTTGAAACAAAGAGAAATAAAAACCATGAAAAGGAGGAAATTGAAATTAAGAAAGCATATAAGCAAACAGATGGCATTTCTAAATATTCTAATGTTAAAAACAGCATGGAGAATAAAAGAACTATTTAGGAAACAAAAAATAGTTATACAGACTATCTGAATTACAGAAATTTTCCTTTTTAATATTCTGACAATCACTTTGGTCTATATTAGTTGTTTTATTATAAAATTAAGCTAGAATTTTACAGTAACATTAATGTATAAAACTCAGATATTCTTAATAGGTATATATACCTCAAGATTTTTACTTTCCCTGACAAATGGAATCTTAAGTCTCCATCTAGTAAATTATATTTTTTATTTTTATATCTTATGTTTGATTTTATTTATAATTGTCATCTAATAATTTTATATAGTTATGGAGTAGAGTGCAATATTTTAATACATGTATACTCTGTATAATGATCACATCAGGGTTTGGCATATTTATCACTTTAAATATTTATCATTTTTCTGTTGTGATGACATTCACAATACTCTCTTATAGCTATGTTGAAATATACAATACATTATTGTTAGTTATAGTTACCCTGCTAAGTCATAGAACAGCAGAACTGATTCTTACTTTCTAACCGTAAATTTATACCCATTGACCAACCTCTCGCTTTCCCCCTCCCTGCTACACTCCCTAGACTCTGGTAATCACTATTCTACTCTCTACTTCTATGAAATCAATGGTATTAGATTTCACATATGAGGGATAGTGTGTGGTATTTGTCTTTCTGTGCCTGGCTTGTTGCACTCAACATAATGTCCTCCAGGTTCATCCATGTTACTACAAATGACAAGATTTCATTTTGTTTCATGGCTGAACAATATTCCATTGTGTATATGCATTAAAATTTCTTTATTCATCTGTAAATGAGCACTTAGATTGACCCCATATCTTTGCAGTTTTGAATAGCACTTTAATAAACATGGGATTTCAGGTATCTCTTTAACATACTGATTTCATTCCTTTGGATATATACCCAGTAATGAGATTTCTGGATCATGCGATAGGTCCATTTCTAATATTTTCAGAAATTGCACACCGTCCATAATTACTACTATACATTTTCACTTACAGTGTATAAGATTTTCCCTTTCTCCTCATTCTCATCATCATTTGTTATTTTTTGACTTTTTGATAATAGCCATTCTAACTAGGGTGAGGTGATATCTCATTGTGATTTTCATTTGTGTTTCCCTGATGATTAGTCATTTGAGCTTCTTGTTTTCTTTTTTCATATTCCTGTTGGCCATTTTCATGTCTTCTTTTGAGAAATGTCTATTCATGTCTTCTGCTCATTTTTAAACCAGATTATTATTATTACTGTTGTTAATAATATTATTATTTGTTTTTGAGTTCAGTTCCTTATATATTCTGGATATTAATCTCTTGTCAGATTTAGAATTTGAAAATACTTTCCCCAATTCAACAGGGTGTCTCTTTATTTATTATTTCTTTTGCTGTGCAGAAGCTTTTTAATCTTATATATTCCCATTGGTCTATTTTTACTTTTATTGCTTTTGACTTTGAGATCTTATCTAAAATATTATTGCCCAGTCCAATGTCATGAAGCATTTCCCTCTGTAAATGTTGGTCAGGCCCATTTGTTCTAGAGTTATTTTTAAGGCCATTATTTCTTTGTTAATTTTCTGTTTAGAGGATCTGTCCTGTGCTGTCAGTGGGGTGTTAAAGTCTCTGGCTATTATGGTGTTGATTGTTTATCCATTTGTTCAAATCAAGTAGAGTTTGCTTTATGAATCTGGGTGCACCTAAGTTGGGTGCATAAGTATTTAGAATTGTTATGTCTTCTTGTTGAGCTACACCCTTCCCCATTATATAGTGACCTTCTTTGTCTTTTATTACTTTTGTTGATTTAGAAACTAAGTTATCTGAAATCAACACTGCCACGCCAGCTTCCTTTTGGCTTCCATTTGCTTGAAATATTATTCTCCACCCCGTTACCTTTAGTCTAACTGCATCCTTTCAAGTTAGATGTGTTTCCTGAAGGCAGCAGATACTTGGCTTGTATGTTTTTTTTCCATTCAGTCGCCCATGTCTCTTGAGTGGGGAATTCAAACCTTTCACATTTATTGAGATAACTGATAAGTGGGGCAGATTTCTATTCATTATGTTGGGTTGGACTTTGTTGCTTTGTTTTCTCTCTTGAATCCTTGTGGTATCTGGCCTTTGATCTTAAGCTTTTGAGTGGATTTACATTCAGGTGTATTATGCTGATCTGTGGGTAACACTGTTTTGAGTACTTCTTGAAGATCTGGACTTGTCTTTGTGAATTCCCTAAGTCTTTGCTTATCTGAGAATGTCTTTATTTTTCATTCGTATATAAAACTTAGTTTTTCAGGGAACAAGATTCTAGGCTGGGCATTATTGTTTTTCAGAAGAGTGAGAATGGGGCCCCAGTCTCTCCTTGCTTGTAAGGTTTCAGTAGAGAAGTCTGGCATTCTTCGAATTGGCTTTCCTTTGTATGTTACTTGCTTCTTTCGCCTTACAGCTTGTAGAAGTGTCTCTTTTGTTGATATTTTGCTCAGTCTGATGACAACATATCATGGTGTTTTCCTGTTTGCATTGCATCTCTCAGGGGTCCTTTGAGCTTCTTGAACTTGTATATCTAGATTTTTAGCAAGACCTGGGAATTTTTCCTCTATTATATCTTCAAATAGCAATCCAACCCTTGAATGTTTTCTTCTTTCCCTTGTGTTAACCCTATAACCCTCATGTTAGCTTTCTTCACATAATCCCACATCTCTGGTAGGCTTTGTTCTTTTGTCTTATTTCTCTGCTCTATCTCTGTGACTGACTTATGTAATTGGAGGGTGTTATCTTCAATCTCTGACATTCTTCTTCTGTTTGATCTACCCTGTTCTTGAGGCTTTCCATTGCATTTTGTAGTTCCCTGAATAGATTCTTCAATTCCAGGAGATCAGTTTGATTTTTCTTTATTATTTCAATTTCTTTAGTGAATTTTTCTTCCAGGTCCTGGATTTTTTGTTGTTTCTTTGTGTTGATTACCCGTTTTTTCTTGCAAGTCATTGACTTTTTCTAAAATCCATGTTCAAAATTCTTCTTCTGTCTATTTAGTGTTCTGATTTTGGTTGATGTCCATTTCTAAAGGGCTGATGTTCCTCTTTGGGGGTGTGCTTTCCGTTTGAGTCTTCATACTTCCAAAGTTCTTTCGCTGATTTCTTCCCATCTGGATCAGTTGTTGCTTCCTCCCTTTTGATTTTCATTTGCATAATTACATGCCCTGTTTAGTTTCTAAGCCAGTAGGTGGTGTTTGTGGGTGAGATTCGACCACACCCTCTATGATGAATCAGTAGATGGAGTAAAAGGATGTGCAGAATGACCTCCTTGTTAGTAGGTGGTGCTTGCTGTGAGGAGCATGCTACTCTATTCTTTTGGGGTCCTGTAAACAGTTCTTGTTCCTCTGGAGAGGTACTCTTGTGTCTCACATGGCAGGTCGTGCCCTGGGACTTCCAGGTGTGTCCTTATTCTCCACCTTAGTAAGGGCAGGTCTGGGAGTGAGTCAGGGCAGAGCTGGGTTTGGTAAGCCTGCCCTCAAGCACCACTAATGCTGTTAGCAGGGGTCAAAAGTCTGTTCTCCGCTTCTGGGCAAAGCTGTCAGGGAGGGGCTGGAATGGCCCCACTCAGCTAGAAAGTCTGCATGTGGGAGTGGTGCTGTCTGAGACCTGCAGTCTCGAGCAGGCCTCGCTCCTTTCCACCCTCCCCAACTCCGCAGCTTCTCCTGGGCCTCTGCCAACAGGCAGGACCTCCCACCAGTGAGTCTCCCCTGGCTGTGACGAGGGCTGTGAGGTTCCCTGCACAAGATTGCAGCCTGGGCTGGGCACATGGCCCTCCTGTGGGAGGAGGGATGCCCTCAATCATGCCGATATGCCCCTGAGGGCACACACACCTTATTAAGCTCATTCACGAATATCCCTCTGTGCCCCAGGTCAATAAGAGACCTGGTTGCTTGGTATCTGGTCTGCAGGTCTGATCTCTGGGCCCCGGAATTTAATCCCTGACCACACCAGGGAAAGGAGTGCCAGTCTTAATTCAGTCACGGGATGCCCAAGCTTGGTCGATGTCTCTCAGCCTCAGGATCTGCCCCATTCTCCTGGAGTCACCTGGCCCGCAGCACCTGGCAGGGCTGGCGGGTAAGGAGCTCACTGTCTGAGTACCCCTCAGTCAGCTTCAGGGCCCCAAAAGGAAAGGTGCTATTCTCTGGAGATGCCTCCAGTTGGTGGCTATATTGTCTCTCTTGGCAGCCGTGGATAGGGAAAGGGGGGGAGAATGTAGCAATATGGCGCCTGCCGAGGGGCCCGGGTCTGTGCACATGGAGGTGCCCTGAGGGAGTTGGGGGCCTGCTACCACGTCCACAACAGGCTTATGGCTCACTGGCAGTGGCCGTCTCTGGGGTGGTGTCCAGAGGTCTCTCCAACCGCTGGGGAGCCCACCAGCAGTCCGAGATTCAAGGGAAGGGAAAGTTAACCACTCCATCTACCCTTGCTGCTGGTCTCCAAGCTTCTTGGGAGGTCTCTTCTTCCAATTCTCCTCTGAAACCTCCTCCCATGGAGTCTCCCATATTCTCAGGTACCCCTCCTTCCAACCCTCTTCCAATGTATGCTTGCCTGCTTGCTTATTTCTTCTAATTTCTTCTAAAATCTGTCTTTTTTGCAGAGACACTCTGGCTGGTGATTTTTCTCGTCCACCATCTTGCTCCACCTCCCGAAGATACAAAACAACTATTGCTGTTTTGCTGTCAGTCTCTTCTTTAAGGTTTGCTAATATTTGCTGTATATATTTAGGAGGTGCTCTAGTGTTGATTGCATATATATTTATATTTGTTATATTCGCCTGCTTTATTGACCCCTTTATCATTATATAATGGCTTTCTTTTTATTACCATTTTTATATAAAGTCTATTTTTCTGATATAAGTATAGCTATTCCTGTTCTTTTTTAATTTCCATTTGTATAGAATGTCTTTTTCCATCTCTTTGTATAGAATGTCTTTTTCTATCCTTTTGCTTTCAGTCTATGAATGTATAGGCAAAATGATTTTCTTGTAGGCAGCAAATAATTGAACTTTAAAAAATCTATTCAGCAATTTTATTTTATTTTATTTGGAGAATTTAGTTCGGCATTTAAGAATATTACTGACAAATAAGGGATTACTACTCCCATATTGTTACTCATTTTCTGGTTATTTTGTACATTCTTTTCTTCCTTCCTTCCTTCCTTCCTTCCTTCCTTCCTTCCTTCCTTTGTAGTTAAATGATTTTCTTTAATAATATGCTTTCATTCCTTGCTTTTTATTTTTAGTGTATTTACTATAGATTTTGACTTTGTGGTTACCATGGGACTTATAAAAAACAACTTATAGTTATAGCTATAGTGTTGTTTTTTAACTATGAAAACTTAACTTTAATCATAAAGTATGAAAAGAAACAAAAAAACTTAAGAAATTCTATATTTTAACTACATGTGTAGGAGCACATGTTGCCTTTTTGATGTCTTAATTTTATATTGCCTATCTTAATATATTGCTGTATTTACTATTATTTTGAATCATTTTGTCTTTTAGTCTTGATAGTAAAGAAACAAGTGGTTTATAAAGCAAAATTACAATATTAGAATATTCTGAATTTGTTAATATATTAATAGTAAAATTTACCAGTGAGTTCTATATCTTTAGCTGTTTTGTTGTTAAATTTTTGTGTTCTTTTCTTTCAGATTGAAAAAAATCTTTGACATTTTTAGTAATACAGGTCTGGTGGTGATGAAGTCTCTCAGCTTTGTTTCTCTGAGAAAATCTGTATCTCTACTGATGTGGCCCCAAGCAGAATGGGGGATGAACACAGAAAGACACAGACAAAAACACACACAAACACAAAAGACAAGACTGCAGCCTCAGAAAGAAACACACAGACACAGAGATGATACAAGACTGCAGCGCTTAAAGCACCAGTCATTTTATTTTTATACTGTTAAAGTTGGCGAGCGTCCTGCAGCTACTTTCCCAGCTACTTTCTGGTACATGATTTCCCACGGGTCAACAGCACCTGTTCCTCTAGACATAGCACAAGAGATACCCTTCAACATCTGATATCATTTGCAGGATAACAGACAACCTTGGCTTGCGTGCGAAACTATGGGTCCTTGGCAGTTTGCAACGCTTAAGGTGCCAGGTCCAAATTATAGATCAAGATATGCATGGGGAACAAGGCAGCCACGGGGGGTAGTTTCTATCCCCCAGTTCCTCTTTGCTAGCTCCCCAGCAGCTGTGCCTGTCTTAGGTTGTTCCTTTCTGAGGAATCTTACCCGTCTCTGGCCAACCAGCCATCTTACGGGGCTGAGCAGCATTCATGGGAACAACATGTTTTTCTCATGGCCTCCAGACCTCCATTGCTATGAGGCTGGGCAGCTCTTGTTTACGTGCAAACATTCCTGGGGCTATAATTGTGCACCTGGACAAACAACTTTGTCTGTTAAGTGAACCCTGCCCAGAACAATTCATCCTTGAGCCCACGTCTGGTCCTCTGTGCAGGACAACAAGACACCTGGGCTTATTTGCAAGACCACAGGCTCTTGGCTATTTGCCTGGAGGAACAGTTCTTACGCTGATCAACAAGTCACGTCCTGCTAAATTTGGGAATGAGCAATGTGCTCCCGTTATGCTGAGTTTGGGTCTCGGCCAATCTGACCCAGGGACGGTCCCCAACATCTACTTCATGTCTGAACAATGGCTTCACTGAATATAGTATTCCTGAGGGGAATTTTTTTTTCTTCATTGCTTTGAATATGTCATACCATTCTCTTCTGGTTTGTATGATTTCCAACGGGAATTCTGCTGCCATGCTTATCATAGCTCCTTTATATTATTTATTTCATTTCTGTGGATGCTTATAGAATCTTCTTTGTCCTTTGTCCTTGGAATGTGATAATTATATGCATTGGAATGATCAAATTTGAGTTAAATATGATCAGTGAATCTTACTTTCCTTTTCTTACATATTCATAACTTTCTCTAGGTTTGGAAATATTTTTTGTTATTATTTCTTTTTATAAGCTTTCCACATCTTTCTTTTCCTCTACTTTCTCTTGAAAGTAGTGTCTCTTACATTTGTTCTTTTGATGATATCAATACCTCATAGTCTTTCAGATTACTTTTTTATTTGTATTCTCTTTTATTTTTTCTCTTTTATGTATTTTCACATAGCCTATCTTTGAGCTCGCTGATTTTTTTCCTCTGCTTGTTCAATTCTCCTGTGGAGACCCTCTAATGCATTCTTCAGTTCATTCATTGTATTTTTAGCTCTATATATTTTTTAAATTATTTTCATCTCCTTGTGAAATTTCTCTGCTAAATTTCTGAATAGTTACTCTGTGTTTTCCTGAAATTTGTTGTGCTTCCTCCAAACAGGTATTTTGAATTGCCAGTCTGAGAGATCATACATCACCATCCCTCCAAGGTTGGTCACTGGCACTATATTTACTCCATTTGATGAGATCATATTTCCTTGAATGATCTTGGACATATGTTAATGCCTAGGCATTGAAGAATTAGGCATATACTCCAGTGTTCATCATCTGGTCTATTTACTCATCTTTCTTCAGAGGACCTTCCAGGAATTCAATGAGAACTATTTGGTTCTCAAGTCTTTGATAACTATAGCCATAACAGAAATAGAAGGCACCCTCAGCCAAAGTTTACTATAACTCTCTCACAGATTCCCAGATTCTGGCCCAGATGGACCTGGGAAAGCCCAAAGAATATTCCCTGGATTCATAGATAAATTTTCTTACTTGCTTCCCTCTTCTTCTCCCAGGTAGAAGGAATCTCTTTCTCTGCTATGTGCTGCCTGAGTTTGGAAGACTGATGTGGACAATCTCATGGCTGCCACAGCTGATGCTGTGCTAGGATAAACCTGAAACCATTGCCTCCCAGACCAGCACAGCATCAGGATTCACACAAGGCCCCTGGTTGCTGTGGCCTTCCTGCTGATAAAACATATTTGGGCCTTAAGGTAATTTTACTCATTTGGTAGTAAGGGGAACTGGGACTGAAGTTCATCCCAGGGCCTTTATTCCACCAGGGAAAATCTGGAAACCCCATCCATAGACACAAACCTAGATTCAAGGTCCACAGAGATGTTTTCAGCGCTGTGTTTTACTGTGGTGGGGCTAGTATGGGGTTCCCAGGAAAAGTCCCACTCATACTTCCTTCTCCTTCCCTCAACCAGATGGAGTCCCTTTCCATGCTGCACTACTTGAAGTTGGGGGAGGGGTGGTGTAAGCAATAAGAGACTATTCTTTATACTCCTCTTCCTTGTGTCTTTTATTATAAGTTTTGCTAAAACCAGATACTGTGATTTCTCACCTGATTTACGTAGGTCATGTGATGGCATTTTCTTGTGTGAGTAGTGTTTAAATTGATGTTTCCACAGGGGCACAGTCACTGGAGGATCCTATTTTACCATCATTCAGTAAGAGGAGTTTCTAGTAAGTTATTTATGTCAATGTGTTTCAACCCACGCCTGCACCTGTAATAGGTGTAAACCTATTGTCCACTAAAGTCATTATTTGTAGAAATAATGCAAAGGTGAATATTATGGTGATAACCTTTCTCTTTAGGATTCCACAATATGCAAGTAATTTAGACCCTAAAGGCAGGAGATGATGATTTTGTCATTGACATAGGTTTGAGGTAAATACAAAGGTCAATAAATTATGAAACATGTAAATGCTTGAAGAAAAATCTTGGCATGGAAAGATAAACTTTATTCTGGTCAAAATTTTTCATAATTATGGAATTATTTAATTAAACACAAAAATTAAACAAGCTTTGGAAGTATGGGATATAGCAACATTAAATCATATGTGAAATAATTGGCTTTAAAAGCAAAGTATCAGCAGCGTGATCTGGCAAAATAAAATGTTTTTTTCCTAAGGCTTTACAGGAATATAAAAGTCTCTACCACTATCAATGATATTTTATATGTCACCAATAAACAGCAAATATTTTCCAAGCATTGTGAGGCATTATATTTATGGGTTAGGCCTTGAATTCTTGACACATTTGTGACTGTTTGAGGCAGGAAATCATTGGGTCATTTTTCTCATCTATAAAAAGCAAGTAAGTATTGCAATTGCTAACTCGGCTTTAGAGAATGTTATAGCTAGAACACTAATAATTTAAATGACTAAAATGACTGCAACATTTCAGCTATATCACATTGTAATCAGTTATGTAAGAAATATATGAAGCCAACCAAAGTATCATCATTCATGAAGAAATTTTCTTGATAAACATGTTTCATCTCTTGCCAAGGAAATCATGAAGTTGTTCATAATATTTAACATCATATAAAATAGGAATGTATTATTCTGCCCTTTCTGAGAATGTTCTTGTGATTACCTTTGTTGGTCAGTTGTTATCATTTTGCTGTAACATCTGGGTTTTCTATAGTTAACTTATAGTTCTTGTTATTGTAGTTCATGTTATTGTTATCATTACTGCTACTGTTGTTATGTAGTGGGCTCTACCATATGCCAGAAAGTTTTCTATGTGTTCCTTCAGGTTGCACATAGTCTGAACCAAACTATATGTCTGTTTTATGCATAGTCCAAGTATATAACCATTAATCTGTGTTTCCTCATGGCTTAAAGCACACATGTGTTTAAAGAGCAATTCACCTGAACTAATGTTTCCAAGAATATATTACATTGGAAGTAATATATAATATTTATGAAAAACAGAAAATCACTACTATTACAGCCTACTCTCCCCTTTCCTGCCAGCCATAAAAAGAAATGAAAAAGAATAGCTTTTATGCTATAGGACAATGCTCAAGGTAGAATGATAGAAGTGAATTTCAAGCCATTCTTGGGGTTTGAAAAGCAAGCAGCAAAAATTCAATAAAGCCACTGTCTGAATCAATTGCTAAAAACTGTACTTGGAGTGAACTTTGTACTTTGAACATTCACTGGTTATAAGTAATAAGGAAACACCAATAGAGCCAGTGAACACTTCAGTAAAGTAGAGCCTGAAAAATTTACAGTGAGCAATACAAAAAGAGATTAAAAGACACGGGACAATTCAAGTGACACAGTCAGTCAACTAATATATAAGGAATACATAATATATGTAAGAAATTGTTCTAGATATTAGGGAAATTCAAAAACCTAAAATCTCTTGAGTAGATAAAGAAATTCATAATTAGAGCAACAATGGGTTATAACTACACAATGAGAAGAGTAATCAGGAAAAAATAAAACTAGCAAAATGAACTACTGCTGGTAGAGACAAGGATGAAATAGAGAAGGGTAATTTCATAGATCGATGCTAGAAATGTAAAACATTACATAGCTTTGTTATAGAATAGTCTAAAAAATATATAATATAAATATATATATGTATTTATAAGTATGTATGTATGTATATGTGCACATACAAATGTATTCAAACTTTGTAATGGAAAGATATTTTATATCAATTTAATAAATAATTGAAAACATTCACAAATGATGGTTAGTGCATACCGTGGAATATTATGAAAACTTTATATAGTTGGAACATACGGGAAGTTGTGTGCCATGTTATACACTGAGAAAAGTTTACATATAAAATCCCTTTAAAACAAGAGAAGATAATTTACCAGTGCATATGATTATATATTTGTTTACATATTATTATGTGCATGAGAAGGATTTGAAATACCACATAAATTCTTAATAAATAGTAAGAGCTTGGGGTGTCAGAATGGAATAAGAAAACAGGAGAGTTTTGATGAAAGATCTATAAAATACACCTCCAATACTAAACAGCATTATGATCTCATTAAGTTTCAAAGCTTCAAATACTTTAAAATAACTGAGTTATTCTTGGCACACTCAGTAATTTGTGCTATTATACCTAAAATTTCACCTGAATTTCAGACACTTATGTCTAAATATGCTTTTGATTTCCATTTGTATATATAATAGTCATCTCACTTTTGATACGTTCTAAGCAAAACTGTTGGTTTTCCCCTAAAAACCTATTCCTCTCTATCTTTTCCACATGAGAAAATTGCAATCCCATACTTCCAGACCTTAGAGATCCTCTCAGAAAGTCCTTCCTACTCCAACTTTGAATTGTATCCTAATTCTGATTATTTTCCCTGCCTTGTAGGAGCAACTATGCAGAATCAAAGTGCCATGAATTCTCACCTAGACAATTGCAATAACCTCCTGGCCTTTCTCCTAGGTGTCATTCTTGCCTTCTTTAGAAGTAATTCTCTAAACAAAGACATAGTAATTCTGCTAAAAATTAGGTGATGTATTAGTGTTCTGCTAAGTTCTTACCATGGTTTTCAATTTTATGTGGAATAATGCTCATAGATATGCCAAAGGCTTAGAAGGTCAGCTTGCAGATTTTCTATATGATCTCATTTTGTAAAGCACTTTTGCTCTCACTCATTTTGGCCCAACCACTCTGGCCTCATTGCTGCTAATCAAACTTGCCAAGCATATTTAGACCCACACCAAGGTCTTAGTGCTTATACATTTCATTTGGTATATATCCATTACCTTCAGATTTCTGCTCAAATTTAATTTTATGAGAGTGGATCTCCTTTTTGAATTTCATAAAATGGATCCTCGAACTCACCCCTCATATACCTCACCATTCTTTCTATCCTATATTATCCATGTTTCACACACACATACAATATGTTAAAAATTAAATAAATCTATTGATCAATTAATTGATCAGTCAATTGTTCTATGAATAGATAATTTGTCTCCCCCTCCACCATGTCTATGAGACAATTTTTTGGAAAAGAAAATATGAAATATTAGACTTTTTTGGCTTAATATGACATAAATTTATTAACTCACATTTCTGTACACATGAAGTCCAGGAACAGCATAGTTAAGCTGGTTCTGTTGCTTAGAAAGAACCAGAAATAAAGGAATTCAGCCAAGCAGAATTCCTCTCTGGAAGCTCAAAGGAAAAAATCCTCTAGGTGCATTCAAGTTGATAGCTGAATTAAATTCATGAGGCTGTGAGACTAAAGTTCTCATTTCCTTGCTGCTTGTTGGTTGGAAGTCATTCTCAGCTTCTGGAGGACTCTGACATTCTCTGGCTACTTGTTTCCTTCAATGCCACCAACTGTGCATAGAGGCATTCTCATGCTGGAATTATCTCTGACTCTTCTGTCTTATCTCCTCCAGCATATGACTTCTTCTGTATCTTGCTGTCCTTTCTGCTTTTTTTTTATTCTTCTTTTTTTTTATTTCAGCATATTATGGGGGTACAAATATTACCGCTATGTATATTGCACATGCCCCCCTCCCCCCTCGAGGCAGAGCCTCAAGCATGAC
>VBSM01003039.1:11093227-11127003 GCA_008086735.1 Cheirogaleus medius
GTTCTGTTCCACTGGTCAATGTTCCTGTTCTTGTGCCAGTAAAAAGCTGTTTTACTTCCTATAGCCTTGTAGTATAGTTTGAAGTCTGATAAATTGATGCCTCCTATTTTGCTTTTATTGCCTAGGATTGATTTTGCTATACGGGGTCTTCTCTGGTTCCATACGAAGTGTAAAATTATTTTTTCTATGTCTGTGAAAAATGATGATGGTGTTTTAATAGGGATTGCATTGACTCTGTAGATCACTTTGGGTAGTATAGACATTTTAACAATGTTGATTCTGCCGACCCATGAGCATGGTATATTCTTCCTTTCTGCTTTAAAGGGCCTCTGTAATTGCATTAGGCCCACCTGGACAATCTGTGCTACTCTAGCTTAAGGTGAATTGATTAGCAACCTTAATTCCATCTGCAAAGTCTCTTCATAGCAGTAGAGTACTTTAACTGAGTAACTGGGGGACAGGAATGTTTTAAGATTAATGTATATGGAAGTACTTTAAAAAATACAAAGGAGTTTTTAAATGAAAAAAAATTGATTTTTACCTCAACCAAACAATGACTGATCAGCTGCAAAATATTTTAATTAAAATTATCATTAATGGAGAAAAGTCCAAACAATCTGAACCATTGTTTTATGTACAGTAAAATACATTTTTGAAGTTATGTGAGAGCTAGAGATAACATCATTTGCATTTGTGACAACTGTTAAATTTGCTTTGGGTAATTTCTATTTGATTTTAATAACCTGTTTCTTTATAATACATCTTTAGAGCAGCATATAGATTGAAATTTGAGTAAAGAATCATTTTCCTGGTTATTGATCCAATGAAATTCAGCAGTTTTTTGAATTATGCAAAATTCATCTTGATTGATTTTCCAATATTTTCAGTTCAGCAAATTACACATTTTTATTAAATGAAAAATGTCAACCATACACTTCTGATTAATTTTCTTTAGCAAAACATATCAATATGCTGTATTAAATCAAGAAATTAATAGGCTTTTTTCCTAAATTTTTTTTTCCTAATTTTTTTTAAAATTCAGGACACTATGGGGGTACAACTATTTTGGCCACGTGTAATGCATTTGCTTTGCCCAAGTCAAGGCTACAAGTGTGTCCTTCCCCAATACAGCATATTTCACTTCTATTAGTTGTGGGTTCATCTTCCAACCCTTCACCTGACCAGCACCCAATGAGTATTACTACCATGTGAACAACTTAGTGTTGGCCAATTAGTACCAATTTCATGGCGAGTACATGTGGTGCATGTTTTTCCATACTTGTGATAACTCGCTTTGAAGGCTGGGTTCAATCTCTATCCAGTATAATATACGAGGTGCTAGATTACCATTGTTTTTGTAATTGTGTAGTATTCCATAGTATACATATACCACATTTTATTAATCCATTCATGTATTGATGGGCACTTGGGTTGTTTCCACATCTTTGCAATTGTGATTTGTGCTGCTATAAAAATTTGAGTGCAGAGATCATTATTGTAGAATGTCTTTTTTTCCTTTGGATAGATGCCTGGTAGTGAGATTGCTGGGTCAAATGGTATTTCTATTGCTAGCTCTTTGAGGTATCTCTAAATTACTTTCCACAAGGGTTATACTAATTTGCAGTCCCACCAGCAGTGTAACAGTGTTCTAATCTCTCCACATTTATGCCAGCATTTATTTGGGGACTTTTTGATAGAAGCCATTCTCACTGAAGTTAGGTGATATTTCAATGTAGTTTTGATTTTCATTTCCATAATGATTAGATATTGAGCACTTTTTTATATGTTTGCTGGCCATTATTCTGTCTTCTTTTGAAAAGTTTCTGTTCATGTCTTTTGCCCATTTATTGATCAGTCATTTGATTATTTCTTGTAGATTTTCTTAAGTTCTATGTAGATTGTTGTTATCAGCCCTTTCTTTATTGGATGTGCAGAAAGTAAATATTTTCTCCGATTCTGTAGGTTGTCTATTCGCTTTCATCATAGTTTCCTTGGCTGCGCAGAAGCTTTTTAATTTGATCCGGTCCTATTTGTTTATTTTTGTTGCTGCTGTGATTGCTTTGGGGGTCTTCTTCATAAATTTTTTACCTAGGCCAGTGTCTAAAAGAGTCTTCCCAACATTTTCTTCCAGAATTCTTAATATTTCACACCTTAGGTTTAAGTCTGTTATCATCATGAGTTGATTTTTGTGAGAAGTGTGAGGTGGAGATCCAGTTTCAATCTTCTGTATATGGATATCCAGTTTTCCCAGCACTATTTATTGAATAGAGATTCTTTTCACTACTGTATACTTTTGTCTGCTTTGCCAAAGACTAGATGATAACATGAGGATGGTTTTATATCTGGGATCTTCATTCTATCCCAAATGTCTATATCTCTGTTCTTGTACTATTCCCATGCTGTTTGGTTACTATAGCCTTATAGTAAAGAAGACTGGCAGACTGAAGCCACCCAATTTGTTCTTTTTGCTTAAGATTGCTTTGGCTATATGAGTTCTCTGGTTCCAGATGAAAGGTAGAATTACTTTTTCTAAATCTGTAAAGAATGATGGTGGAATTTTGATAGGGAAGGCATTAATTCTGTAGATCACTTTAGGTAGAATGGACTTTTTTACAACACTTACTCTGCCTATCCTTGAGCATGGTAGAGATTTCCATGTCTATACATCCTGTACAATTTCTTTCCTCAGTGTTTTGTAGTTCTCCCTATATATATCTCTCACCTCTTTCATTAAATATATTCCTAAATATTTAATTTTATTTGATGCTATTGTGAAAGGTGTTGTGTCTCTGATTTGATTTTCAGCTTGACTGTTATTGGCATATGTGAATGCCACTGATTTGTGCATATTGGTTTTGTATCCTGAGACTTTACTCAATTTGTTTATCAATTCAAGGAGTATCTTGGTTGAATCCTTGGGATTGTCTAGATATAATAGCATATCATCAGCAAAGAGTGAGAGTTTGACCTCTTCTGCCCTCATTTGGACACCCTAATTCCCCACTCTTGTCTGATTGCCCTAGAAAGTACTTCCAGCACTATGTTGAATAGAAGTGAAGATAGTGGGCAACCTTGTCTGGTTCCTGTTCTAAGTGGGAATGCTTTCAATTTTTCCTCATTCAATATGATATTGGCTTTGGGTTATTGGCCTTAATAATTTTAAGGAATGTCCTAATCTATGCCTATTTTTAAACGTTTTTACCTTAAAAGTGTGCTGGATTTTATAAAATACTTTTTCTGTGCCTAATCATATGTTCTTTGTTCTTACTTTTATTTATGTGGTGAATTGCATTTATAGATTTGCATATGTTGGGTGAAATATTAGATTTTTAAAAATAAAGATATTAAATTATTAAAGATGCTAAATTTTTTAAAATAGTCCTCTTTTTTCTGGCTGCCTTACTTTTTTTTATAATGACCATAATTCTCTAATCACCTCCTTTGACTCTCTAGTACTGACTTATGCATATCCTCTTCATCACCTCATTGTCATGTTTGCAATGTATCCAGCATCTATTTTCTTCTTTTTATTCTCACTGCCACCACCTTAAGAGAACTATCTCATGTTATCTCACTCCTAGATTAAATGGATTCTATTTTCCATTCATAAACATATCTGTCACAAATTTCCTAACTATTTAGTAAGACCATGCCAAATCTGTGACATGCAGAGTTTGTTACCTTGCTCTTGCAGACACTTCCTCTTTAAATACTCTAACTGTATCTCCAACTACAAAATCATATTATTTTTAAAGGAGCCAGTTGAAATGTGAAGGTTATTGTATTTACCCCCTAGAAATATTACCCCTTAAAAAGATGGATCTCACAGTATTTTAGGCTTTTATTTTATTGAGCATGATAAAATAGACATTTACACATATCACAAAAGCAGGTACATTTTTGAAAATATAAATTATCATATTCATCTCTGTATATCTTGAGCTCAACATGAAAAACAGGGCAAAGTATATCTATAAATAACATAAAATCCTATGGCAAAATTAAAATATAAATGGTAAATTGAGTGAAATTTTATCACATTAAGATCAATGAATAGTTAATTTTACCTACTGAAAAACAGAAAATAGATAAACAACAGTACATTAAAAATTACAAATAAAATGAATGATAAGCATAATAAAAACATAAATTAGCCATTTATTAATATAATAGTTTCATGTAATGTATTTTTCACCAGATAGATCCCTAAAGTATCTATAATTAAAAGACATTAGCACTAATGATTTTATTGTTTTATGGATATTTTTTGCTTATTATTTATTATGTATTATGTGTTTGAAAACAGTCTGGCCAGAGTTACAAAGTCAGAGTTCCCAACAAGGAATTTGCTTCGCCTAAGTTATTGCTCTCATCTCTGAGGTTCTACTTACATCTATGGCCAATGCTAATGAATTTGCACAGCTGAAAGCATTGATTTCTTTCTTTTTATGTGTGTGTGTTGCACATGAACATGTTGCACACGGCACCATTGATAACATCCCGCCTTCTGCTAAAGAGGTTTATAGAAGTTTATATAAAAGTCTCCTCTCTACATTTCTCTCTCTTATTTTTTTTAAATATATATCTTTATGCTCTGAGGCCAGCTTCACTCAAGAGAAGTCAAACATTATGAAAATTACACAAATGGGCATTGTACCTTTACTTAGTGCACTTTATAAATCTCTTGCTTTCTTAACAGGAATGACACACACACATACACACACACACACACATATGGAAAATTAATTAAGTTATGCAAACAAATCCATCAAACAGCCTCCAGATTTTACAAAATTAACCTGATGTGTATGTCACCTGCCAGCCCACCCTATATACTTATGGTCCTATTTCAGTAAAACATTATTTAGTGAGAGATATAGGAATTCATGATCCTTCTAATATTTCGTATGCCTTACTCTACATATAATATGAGATATTTTTGGCTTAAACTTCCTTGCTCTCCTCATGATTCAAATAAATACACATATAACCACATAACATCTGCTATCCCCTTAATTTCTCCTTTAAGAAGACATGTGTCTTAGTCTATCTTGTGCCGCTGTAACAATACATGTGAGACTGCATAATTTATAAAGAACATTTATTTCTCACAGTTCCAGAGGTTGGGAAGACCAAGATTAAGGCCCCCACTGGTTCAATTCTCATTGAGGCTGCATGCTTCAAAGAGGTAGAATCTGTTCCTCACATGGCAGATGAGCTGAAGAGCAAGCTTGCCAAACACTGCCTGAAGCCTCTTTTATAAGAGCCTTCATCCCATTAACAAGGAAGGTGTCTCATGACATAATCACGTCTTAAAGTCAACACCTTTTACTGCAATCATATGGCAACAGTTGATTTTTGGAAAAAGCACATCCAAAACCATATTAACATGTGTATTTAAACATTTTAGATAAATTAGCTTATAATTAAAAATAATTATGTGTTGTCACATATTTTGTCACATAACACATGCCATAGCTATAAAAATATACTTCATCATTTAGCAATTGAGATACCAAGGTAAAGACGGCATGAAAACAAATACCCAATTCTATGTACTAGAGACTGACTAAAATTCAAAAAAAAGGGAAGTAAAATATTTTTACTCAAGAATGTTATAATTATCTAAATGACATTCATTTATGAAGGTATTAGAATCATATTCTTGCATACTCAAGGAATCAGTAAATATCTATGTAAAAGGTTTAGAAAAAAATTAAGAATCTCAGGAAACAGAGACTCAAATCAAAATAAAAAACTCAAAATTTGGAGAAACTTAGGACACATGGTATGCTGCAAAAGAAATAAAGTATTTGTTCATTATGAGATATATTCTTATAAAATAGAATGCAAGTGTTTTTTATGAAAGAAAAGATACAAGCCATCAGGCTTATAGGCAAACAGGGAGGGAAAGCAGGGAGGGAAGAATAGATGAAAGAAGTTATAAATTATTAGCAGCACTCTAAATTAAAAAAAATCCATGTGTGCTATTTCATTAGTGAATATTAAGCATTCAAATACCAGAGAATACATACAAAAGGAAAAAATCTATACTAGCAAAATGTAAAGAAAAAAGTAGAAAACAGCAAACAAAAATGACAAAAATAAGATCAAAATATCCAATGACAAGTATAAAAAATTTTCACTACCTTCATTTCTGCTATTACTTGATCCAAACTTTAACTCTCATCAAGATTACTTGAAGAATTAAATAACTATATATAATTAAATAACTTTATATAATTAAATGTTCTAAATAATAGAGATAGTTTGTGTTTACTGAGTAGTTAATATCTGCCTAATATTTTCCAAATATTACTTCATCTAATCATCACAAGACCCCCATGAAGTAAGATACTTCCCAATTTAACAAAGGGTAGAGAGATTGAGCCAATGATTAATACTGACCCAATGTAGTAAATGGCAAGGACTGCGTGACAACAGCATCCATGCTTGTTGTACATCATATATTGCATACAAAAGGAGGATAGGAGGATTGAAGTGTGTTACTTTCTTTTTATTCAATAGTATAATACTTACAATGAATCTAATAAAAATAGTAAACAAACAAAAAACCAAAAAAAAAAAAACCCATAAAACTAAATGTTAGCCTCATTTACAAAGAAAGACACAAATACACTGGTAAGTGTTCTGAATCCTTCTTGCGTTTGCTAAAATGTTTCTCAAGGTGTGCTCCATTAGTGCCTTCTGTAGTGTGGTAAGTCCTTCCTGGTCCTTATTGTTGTCATTTTGGTACATACTAATTCTCTAAACCTGATTATTGCCTCTGTTGTCACTCTCTCCCTCCTCCTTACAGTCTGTTCTCAACAGAGCAAGTCAAATTATTGTGCAAAAAATGTGAGTCATTTCACTGCTCAGAACTGTTTATTCTTAATTCACTCAGAATAAAAGTCAACATCTTAAGAGCGTCCTGAAATGCCGTGCAGGATTTTCCTCCCACTCTCTTTCTGATTTCATCTTCCAAAGCTTTCTATTTGTTCTCTCCTCTCCAGAAGACAGGGCTTCTTACTCTTCATCCTTTACCCTGGCAGCCTGCCACTTAATGGTCTTTGTGCTTTCTCCATGACTTCCCAAAAAAGTCTTCTTCTAATATTCAGATGCTATCTTTTCTCCTAGCTATATCTTACCTCCTTTATATTTTTGTCCAAATGTTGATTTTCTGTGAGGTACTCCCAGCACTCCCTGTCTTCTAACCTTGCACTTGACCTCTCATATATGTGTATGTTGTACATATCGTCCCCTCTATGGTCAGCATCCCAGACAGTGCCTGGTAAATAAATGGAGCTCAATAAGTATGTGTTAAATAGACGAGTTATTTTGAGCCCCTTTATCAATGATTTTAGATGCTTGAGTTACCTTCTTTATTAGCCCTCTCCAGTAATGTCATTCTCCTTTTCACTTGGTGCTAATTCTATTCTACCTGGTCCTCATATTGTCTTCTATACTATTATGGAGACCTAAATTTTGCAAGAATAGATTCAAATCACAGAGATTACTGACCACCTGAGTGTTGTGGGCACTAAGAATAGGAAAGAGTCTTGGATTCATCACTGCCTTTTAGAAGAAGGCTTTTAGATTTTTCTAGCATCTGTGGGATCCCTTCAACCAGTTAAAGTGATTCTTCATTAATACATTATGTTTTTCAAAGGAATAAGATGAATATTCAATAGATGAATACTCCATTAAGTATAATGTACAATATGAACTTCATTTGGATGTACTTGATTTAAATTATTTTTGCTGCTGCTCACCAAATATAGTTGAAATATCCAAGAGCTGCCTTCATTGACAAAGTGAAATCATATGAAGAAGGCTGTAAATCATGTGGTAGATTTATTGGTATTGGTCTCTTTCTTAATTTACAAAATTAAGTTATAAATTAATGTTGCTTAATCAAGTTTTCTTTGAGAAAGAATATATCCTATTCTTCCACTAGTCATTTGTTGATGCCTTCATTAAATGGACAAATAATTACTGAGCATCTATTAGTGCCAGACAGTAGAGTTCATGAGGTTAAAGGTTGTCATGGGTTTTCAGTGATAAAGATACAAATATCCATTTAATTCTAACTAAATACCAGATACTCTATGGAGCATTTGGGAGCTAAATAAGAAGAGGTAGAATATCAGCTAATTTAACTTTAACCACAGCCCAATAATTCTGGTCTCTGAATACTCCCTTTTACAAATGAGAAAAGGATAAAGAAAGATTGTAGCTTAATTTGTTCAAGGCCATATAGCTCCTATCTTGAAAGCTCAACTCAAGGTCATCTGGCTTCAAAATCCCTGTTCTAAAGGACTTAAGTCTACTCTCTTGAACATAAACATAATACCTGCCATCAAAATCCTCACAGTTTAATAGGAAAAATGAGCATCTGAAATATTTAATACTATAGTATAAGCTGGTATACATTTGGCAATAAAAGTTTAGATGGAAATTTATAGAAACTTAGATCAAGAAGTAATTTTACAAATGAGTATCAGGCAGCAAAGTAGTAACGATGAACTACCTAAATCTCAAAGGTTATTTAACCAGGACGTTTTAGTCCAGGAAATAAGAAAAAAGAATTCGATGAATTATTAGATAACTTTGTAAAGTCACTTCGAGTTCTCTGGGAGTTGTGTCTGTCTATCTCTTCATGAAATAGCAGTGTTACTACCCCAAGGTGTGAATGCCTATTTTTGGAACACATAACTTTATAAACACTTGAGGGATAGAAGAGAAAGTATTAACATTCACTAAATGAATCCTTTATTCACTGTTAACGTGTCTCATTTCCCTACTTCTAAATACAAGCAGTACCTTTCAATTCTACATACAGTAAAGGATAATTGGATACTTGGAAATGACATAACCAAAGATGAGAGCCATGAATGTTCCACTGTCAGTCTGTCGTGTTAATAAAAGTGCAATCATCTTGCTTTATTTTAAATATGCGATGTGAGAAAATATATATAAAAAAAAGCAATCCAGCACCCCTGGTATGCACCATTGTACTTTTTATTGCCAGGTTATTCTCTAATGCAAAAATCACAGATGTTGACCGAAATTAAAGTAATAGTTCACTCACATAAAAACAGTGGTTTACCGATTGCTTAGATAATGTGATAACTATGAACATGGCCATCTGCTTTATGTCCAGCCATTAGTAATGTTACTATTTTTATTTGATTTAAAACCTTACATAATTAGCCACTCAAAAAGTTTTTCTTAAGATATTTTACATTAAGTAAGATTGCACCTTGTGTTTTCAACCTTGGATATTACCCTACATGGTTTCAATTAATCTCAGGACAGCTACAATTCTGAAAAGTTTCTTTGTATACTTATATTCCTGCCAGTCACGGTGCTAAAACACATGTATAGTTTAGTAGAGATAAAAAATAATGAAAGTTTCTCAACTTTCAAATTTTGTAATTGATGAAAAGTAAGAGGAATAAATGTCAAAATGTATTTCTTTTTCTCTAAGTCCAGATAGATAGTGGCATCAGACTGTTCAAATACAAATTCTACAAAAATGCCGAGTTTCCACTTTATGTCAGTGACACAGTTGGTATTGGAAATATAGGTGTAAATAAAGACGGAAATCTCTGTTAAGGGATGTCAGAGATGATACACAAATCTTAACTTAATCATCTTTTTAAAGGCTCTATTTACAAACAGTCACATTATAATATGTTGGGGATTAGGGATTCAGTGTATGAATTATAGGGGGAAATAGTCCATATCACTGCTGTTTTGTCATCTCATCCTAAAAAATCATCCTATGGTCTCATGGAATATTACCCATGACTGTTGAAAGGGTGGAAAACTCAACATGGCCTGATTTTCTTATTACTCTGCAAAGTATGCTGCTTATATATAGTAATTCATAGGTAGAGGCTAATATTTTGGCTTGCAGTTCACAGATCTGGAAAAATAAAATTGAAACTTGGTGGTAGAGTATGAAGGTATTATTGCCTTTTGAGTATCCACCAGAATACATTTATCTGTGGAAGGGGATTTAAATAATAATGCAGATGTGAAGACCCATCTTGTCAATGTCAGTTAGTTCCTTTCCTCTGCTTAAAAGGTGTGTGTGCCAAGTAGCCCTAAAGGGAAGGATCAAGATCAATGCCAGGTTCAGCAATGTGGACCACCAACTCTGATATTGTTGTCACCACAGTTGAGTGATCACTACTGCAGAGGTTAACACATAACCCCAGATGTGGCACCATTTCGTGGACATTGTAGGGTGAATGGCAAGCAGACAGCTCTGTGGTAAAGGGTAATTATCCTACACACGCTTCATCATGGAAGGTCAGTGCTTTCTCAAAATTGGAATACACACATATTTGGGGAACAGATCTGCATTCTTTAGCTGCAGTGCTGCTGTCAGTACCAATGTTTATAGACATTCAGGATATTTGATCTATCCCAGTTTTATCTCACACAAGATCGCTTCCATCTAGACAGCCCATTTTACACTATGGTCATGGATTCATGTCTAAAGAAATCATTAATCCTGGGATCAGCTGCTTTCATAAGAGCAGTGAAATGGCTTTCTGAAGAGTGTGTTACCATGCCAGATGGGAAATAACATCCTGAAAACTTGAAGAGTTATTTCAGAAGATGGTTTTATTAATTGCTTTAAATAAGAGGTCAGTGTATTGCACCATCTTTGCCACAGTATGAAAACAAAGGATACAACTGACAGTGTTCGAATCACTACGATCAAAATAGCCTTTTGGAAGCTTCTTTTTCTTTCCTTTCTTTCCTTCCTTTTTTTTCCTTTTTATTTTCTTTCTTTCTTTCTTTCTTTCTTTCTTTCTTTCTTTCTTTCATTTTTTTGATATGATGACTTTGGGCTCACTTGGTTTGGAGGCACCAGTAACCAAGAGAAATACTTCCTATAGTAAACATGATAATGATTCCATTGAACCTGAAATTGAGACTGACCTGTGTCTATTTGGTCTACTACTGCTGATTGTGCAAGCAGATATGGAAAACAGTGGCCCAGGAATCTTAACTATCTGTGGCAAAGCAAATTACTGCTAGACATTACAGAAATAGGGGATGATGTTTGAAACCTGCAGAATTCACTGAAGTGCCTACTAGTATTTTCTTGTTTAATAATCTTGACTAATGGATAACTGAGGCAATAAAGACAAAATCATCATGGATTCAAAGCTTACTTTGCAAAAGTAAAGGTTTGAATCACTCTACCAGATAAAGATCCCTGTTAGGTGAAATGCTGGTAGAAGAAACCAACAATGATTACCAACTTAGGCTCATGACTACTTGCAGAAGAGAGGGCAGTAGTAGAAGCTGTCTGTTATGTAAATGGCACTGCACTTTATCTCCCTGCTATTTTATATGAAGAATACACTGGTAGCTAAAATTTTAAGTTGCAAGTGGACATATGACTGTATTGCCAGTATACCACCATGGTTTATAGCTAATGTGTCTTCTGTTACACAATTTTTCAACCGAAGAGAGGACAATAGAGGATGTATGGTGCAAAAGGGGGAGTGTGCAGGATACCTTCCATGAATCCACCTTCGCTTTGGTTCCTAAAACTGATATATCTTGACTAAATTAAAAACTTTCCTTGCTTTTTTTTCTTGGGTGGGATACCCAACTGAAGTGGGATACCAGTAGGACAATGAAGGGAGGAATGTGAATGAGGTTGGGGCATTTCTTGTCTCAGCTCCCTCTTTAAGGTTTGTTGCACTCTAGTGCTGTGCTTTAATGAAAGGTCACAACTTATAAAAGGTGGCTCTCTCCAGCAATTCTCTCTTTGTATTCTGTTAACACTTGTCCCCCTCTTCCCACTTGCCCCTTCAGATATCTGGTTGTCAAAGTTGTGTATTGTTAATAATTCTTGGAAACTATCCTGTCCACATCATCACAAACAGGACATTCGTTAATTTCTAAAATTAACATGTTTGATTGTTTCTTGTGACTGATTCAGATATTAATAGTAAGAATAAAATATGATATCAATAAAGAATTATATCAAAGATAATTACTTACATATTGATATAACCACATAGTCATCTAGCACCTCAGATAACTTCAAAAAATCTTGCAATATTCTCTCATTGGCATAAATTACTTTTACTGGGAACCTAAAATATTACTGTAACATGATGGGCAGAATAGGTTACCAGAAGACTATTAATGTACAGGAAAAGAAAAAGTGCCATTTTTTTGGAAAACACTTAGCAATTAATGGCACTTTGCCAAAGAAGAAGCAGATGTTTAATTATAACTGTCAAAGAAACATGAATAGAAAAAAAATAGCATCATGTTAGTTTTAGTTTAGAAAGTACAAAATTGGAACCCTAGCATAAACACTAAGAAGAAAAAACAAAGACATAGTGGAATCAGTCACTGTTTGTGTGATGTTTTGATGATTCCTTTTTAAACTCAAAGTCTAGTATGATAAGAGACAGTTCAAAGTCAATGAATGTGATGCTTTATAAAATTTTTGGAAAGTTTAGAATAAAACTCTGACAAGGAGTAGGACCAGAATTCACTTAAGTGGCTAAACTATATTAACATTTGGAACAAATGTGGACGTTTAGTGAAAACAGACTCTGAGAAGCAGTGTGCCAGTTTATAGAGCTCAACAAAAACCACCTATCTAGAAAGACTTGCTTATGGAAATAGTCTTCTGCAGGAGAATTAGTTATCTTTCACTAGTGAGTTTATTCAATTATGTGGAAAAAATAATCATCCGCTTATATAAAAAGAGTCAGTCCAGAGGTCTTTCTATGCTCAATTTATTGATCAATTCATAGGTAAGGTATATAAAGCTCTTTTCCCTATGGCTACATAGCACACTTCCATTATGCTCCCATGAATAATGAATAGTAACTACAAAATAGTTATTCTTAAAAAGGCTAAATTTTACATTTAGTCATAAAGCCATGCCAAACTCACAACAGCACTCTTATAAACAATAGTTCAGTTATTTATTGAATTTGTATGTAATGGCTTAATTCATTAGAACATTTTTTTTTTGGTGGTGGGGGAGTGCATTTCCAAAAAGAAATAATAATACAATGAATTTAGGTATGGAAACTTGTATCTGAAGGCAAAGCCAACACATACATGATAACTTCTGAAACTGAAAAATCAAGAATCAGTATACTTTAATGATTATTACACATTATAAATTCACAGGTATGACTGCACACTGCTGTTTCCAGCAATAACCAGTGTTATACTTACAGTGTAGTCCCCAACAGATGGTGGAACAGGTAATGCTATCCTCCTAAGGCTAACCATTCGATTTTTAAGAGTATAAGAGTAAATTTCTAAAAGAAATAAAAACTGGCAAGCCTCTCTTCATACATAAACACTTATCTGAGTTTAAATTATCCAGTTAAAATGGTAGTGCATTTTTTTTGTACAACACAGTTAGCAGTTTTAATGTTTACGTATGTGTGTACTTGAAGTCTTAAGCAGATTTTTCCATTCTGTTTAAAATGTAGTTAACAGTAAGAAGTAAAAAACATACATATATCTGGTATTATTTCAATCAATATGTCAAGTTTTTATCTGAGCTGTTTACAGTATGCATAAAATATTTTTAAAAGACAGTAGAGACAACCCAGTTGATCACCTTTGTTTTATAAATGTGAAAACTGAGGCTCACGGAGCTTAGGTGACATTCACAAGGACATTCAGCTACTTAGTGACAGAGCACCTCAGTGATGGCTGTGTGAGGCTATATAGGCAGTGGCCATGCATGTCAGGTCTGTGAACATTCACTCCACTTAGATCCAGGTGTAATGGTAGCACATAGGTGACTCATGGCTTGCAGGTCCATGGTGGAGCACTGGACTGCAGGTGTGGCAACACACAGGTCCATGGGGGTGTGTTCTGCTGGGTGGTGCTTGGAGCATGGGGAGTGTCCTGCCAGGTGGTGCATGGGGCCATGGGGATTGAGCTGCTGGATGGCTGAGGCTCTCAACTCACACAGATACAATTGCAGGTGTTACCATGGGACCCTTTGAGTGACATCAGTGCCCACTTCATTTGAATTCCCCTTTGTGGGGGAGTGTTGAGCTCCCAGCCATGGGGTGCACTAGAGCATCTGCTTGCTCTGCTCCCTCTCTGGGCTTACAGAGACGATGTGGAGGTAGTTGCATTGAAGCCCATCCCTCTAGAGACAAGGTGCTCTGGCCCCAAAAGCTCAGAGTGGAGTCAATTAGAGTGACCTGGGAAAAGAAGGCAGCAGGTCCCTGCTTAGCCACTTTCTGATACAATGTTACTGCACAGTCTCCAAGCAGTTCCCTGATAAGTACAGCAGCCTGTGGTAGTGGTCGGGGCCCCCTCAGCTCAGGTCACAGTGTCCACCTGGGAAGCCTGTAGCCCTAAGATTCTTTCCTTTGTTCCTTCCCCACATGTAGGAATCTCCCCCAGGTACCTTCTGATATTGGCAAGTGGATCTCTCTGTCCACTTATCCTTCACTCTGTACATCTCTCATTGCTTCTCTGGTGATTTACAATGCTCTCTCCAAGAGGCTCCATTTGTAGGTGGGCATCTACTTGCAAGTTTTGATCCTTATGGATGGGCTGTATCTAGTCTGCAATCTTCCATTTTTTTGTATAAAAATTTTAAAAAGAGACAATATCTGAATCCTTAGCTTCCTGACACAACTGGACTAATCTATATGGATCCTATCTTTTATGAAACTGCAGAGAATTCTACTCAATTTAGTTGCCATTTCCTACATTACACAGAGGTAGAGGATTTCTTTATTTTCTTACATTGTTATTTTTTCAGAGTTTTAAATATGTTTTCCTATACATCAGTATAATTTGAGAGAATGGAAAATTTTTTCTGCTGCTGTTATGTGCATGCTGTCTTGTCCCCCCTCCCTAGAAGGAGGTCACATGAGAAGCGTCAGTCTGAAAAGATCCTTGACTCAAAGATTCACCCTGTTTCAGTAAAGGAGACAAGGTTTGAGAAGTGTCTACATTGACTATTACATAACAAACCCAATAAAGATAATTTTTACAGTATTTCCAATCAGATTAGCAGGCATGTTCTGTTATGGTAGAGGAAAGAGCACAAATTTTCTGTTTTGTATTGACTTGTCTGACTATGGCTTTTACTCATTTGAAGAAGGGCTAATCTACTTCATTGTGGTTATCACCTGGGATATTCAGGCTCTAAGATAGCCCCTAGGGAGCCCTATCTCCTTCACATTTTGTTAATCCCTTCCCTTGGAGTACAGACTGGCCCTAATGGCTTAATTACAATAAAAAGGATATGGCAATGATGATGGAATATCTCCTTGTGATTAAACTAAAGGAAAGTGTGACTACTTTCTTACCAATATATTACCTCTATTTCTTTCTGTGTTTGCACACTTTGGTAAAGCTTGATTTGTTGGAAAAGCACACATGGCAAGAAACTGAGGAAAGTCTCCATCAGTAATCAATGAGGAGCTGAGGGATTCAGTCCCACAGTCCTTGGGGAAAGAACTTGTTAACAGACACATAAGCTTGGAATTAGATCCTTCCCCAGATGAGCACTCAGAGGAGGCTCTGTCTCTAGCTGACATCTTGATTTCAGCATTGTGAGAGACACTAAAGTAGAGGACCCACTTAAATCATGGCCAGATTCCTGATCTACAGAAACTGTGAGATAATAAACATGTGTTGTTTCAACCATTAAGTTTGTGCTAGTTTGTTAAGCAAGCATACACAATTAATAGATTAAGAAATGTTGAATATCATGTCTAATTTCTGAGTAGTCAGCACTGTCAAGGTTGGGAAGTATAGCAGGGGAGGGGCCATAAAGTGGGGATGGTTAGTGGGTTCAAAAATAAGGGTAGATAGATAGAATTAATGATATTTGACAGCACAACAAAGTGACTACAGTTAACAAAAAGCAATGGTATACTTAAAAATAACTAAAGGAGTGGAATTGAAGTGTTCCTAACTCAAAGAAATGATAAATACTTGAGGTAAGGGATACCCTTTACCTTGACTTGAATATTACACACTGTATGCCGGTCTCAAAACATCATATATTCCCTATAAGTATTAGGTACCCATCCATAATAACTAAAAGTAAAAATTAATTAAAAAAATAAGTTACTAACCAAGGAAAAACTAAAAAAAAAAAATAGACCCTTGATAATAGGGTATCATATATGAAGTTATTATATCTATAGTAATTAAATCTTATGATTCAAAATAATAATTTGGAATTGACTAGAAAATAGATTTTTATAGAAAATAGAATTAATAGATTTAGATAAAAGTAGTTTTTCTGGCATCGTCTGCTATTTCTCTACAAATTCCTTAATTATTTTACACTATAGTCCTTAGTTTCAGTAGACAATTCTTTACTTATCTACCGAGCCTGGCCAGCTGTAATTTTTGTTACTAAATGCCTCATGGGGTAAACATTATGATTATAATGTCTTCCAAGTCCTCAAAGAAACATTAGGATGGTAATGTGAGCCAGCTCTTATTTCAAGGCTAATCTTAAGATAATGTGATTAGAGCCTCCCTCTTCCCTGGTTATTGGATTCACTGGTACCAGTGTTTTCTCTAACAGAAATAGAATAGTACCATTTTTCATTTCCCTCTTATTTTGCCTTTCTTTTCTTACTAGTTTAGCCATTTAAATAAAGATCATATTAATCATCTAAATTATACTGATATTATCTGTTACATGCCACAAAATTTTCACTAGTTTTAAACTTGAAGGAGTTGACAACCATCCCAGCATAAAAACATTGCCAATTTCATCATCATTGTCATCATATTTTTAATCCAGAAAATTTTTTACTCTGTATTTACTGGAGGAAGTGTCTTTGCATCAATCTCACTACTGTTATCAATTTACTACATGACCACTGACTCAATATCAGTTGGCCCCATGTTAAGAATTTAAAAAAATCCAAAATACACTTAATTTGAAAGTTTACCCAGCAAGTAACAGAGTTGTGACAATATTTCAAGTGCAGCTTCCTGGCCCCTCACCAAAGTGGTGAACATTTGGTTGCAAAAGATGAGCTAAAGATGATTGAAACAATATCAACATATAAAAGTTCTATCCTGATTGACTGCTAAACCTTTTTTCCATGCTTGTTATCTAGCCCATTTGACGACAGATATCATGGTGTATTACCCTTACATATCTTCGTGTCATTAGTCAGGAGGTTAAGAGTAATTAATTTTAACTGCCAGGTACAACCCAAATGTTACATTTTTATGTTAATTTATATACTTTTCAGAGCATCATTGTAGGAAGGTGGGTTACTGCTCATATTATCAAGTCTCCCTGGCAGTTTCTTTAAAATGGAATAAAAAAGAATAAAAACAGACAAAATTAAATGTAATAATTATCATGAAATGTAAAAAAAAAATTGCTCCATCATCTGCAATTTTTTTTTTTTGAAGTGAAAATGGCCATTGTTTTTAGAAGTAGAAACTAACAGAAATAACAATTTATGAAAAAGATCAATATATATTTATGGTCTATCTACTAATAGTCTATCATGTTGCTAGATTAAGTGGGAAAATATGAAAATACTAAATTAAAACGTACTTTCAATACTTATAAGATTATGATGTTCATAGTTTGTTTATATATGTTGCTCCTAGGAGTTTGATTATTTTTATCAAAGCACTTTACAAGTAAGCAATATAGGCTTGCCATAAAGGCTTTGGAATAATTGAAGTCCATCAAATATAATACATAAAATATAGCAAACAAAAATAATAAAACACTATTAATAGTCACATATTTTAAACTAATGATATCTTGAGATAATACTTCACCTGCAGAAGGGGAAACAAGATATAGCTAAAATATGAGTGACATTATCTTTAGATTCAGCCAATTTGGCCACCATGCTAAAAGTAGAGAATTAGGTAAGGGCTCTTTGTTTTAGCCCCAGGCTGAAAAGATGCTAACTATAAACAGTACTGATCATGAGGAATTCCTGTTTTTGAAAGACAAGTCAAGGCTGGGAAGGAGCGTAGCATGAAGGTGACATTAAGGTTGAAATCAGCCTATTTTAGTCCTTTTAGGCTGCTATACCAAAATGTCATAGACTGGGTGGCTTATAAACAACAAAAATTTATTTCTTATGGTTATGGAATCTAGGAAGTCCAAGGGCAACGAGCTAGAATATTCAGTGTCTGGCCACATGTCTGCCCACATCCTCATAGCCGACTGTCTTCTCATTGTAACCTTACATGGTAGAAGGGGTGAGGGAGTTATATTGGGCCTCTTTTATAAGGAAACTAATCCTATTATTGAGTATTCCATCCACACAGCCTAGTCATCTCCCAAAGAACTCACCTTCTAATACTATCAATTGGGGTTAGAATCTCAACACACAAATTTTGAGGGGGCACAAACATTCAGACCATAGTATAACCCATGCTAAGATCTAGGCTGCTGGAGAAAGCAAGAATTAATTCCAAAACTTAACACAGTAATTACGTATCCATGAAAGGAAACAGGATGGGAAATTTACACATATATGAGATTACACATTTTAAATATTTTAAACAATATTGAAACATTATGAAATATTATTACCCACTTCACATGTTCAAAGTAATTTACTATACTAAATCCATGATTGCAACCACTCTATAAGACAGGTAGATCAGTAGTCCTACTTTCCAGATGAAAGAATTAAAGTATAGAAAGGATAAATCACATGAACATAGCCACTAAGCTAAAATTTGGGCATAGTGAGTCTAAGTCCTGGATATATGCCCATAATTGTGGCATTAGGTTCCTTTCTCTCAAACTTTGTAGGTGGGAGAGTGATCACTGATTGAAACTTAGATATTAGAGATAATGAAAATATTTTATAACACATTAAGTATTGACAATATACTGAATTTTATGATTATTTTATACCATATTTAACTTGTTCACTTGCCCACACATTGTAACGCATATACAAAAATATATACACACATAGAAAATAATTTTATGAAGGATTGGAAGGAACATTGTTTTAATTGACTAAGAAACACTGTTTTTGAAAGAACAATGTAAGAAAAAGCAACTTGTAGTTACCTGACAAAATGATGAGCTAGGTAAGAATGAGATAAGGCTGATGAACAAAGAGATCAGTTCATTGCACATTAACAAGTTTCTTATCTGCATGAATTCTAAAAATCTGTTTCTTGAGTAATATGATATTATTATGAGGACATCTTTATGTGGTATATATTACTTAAATTTTTAATTATTTTTCTACTTCTTCAAACTATTTATAAGCAGAGTTGCCTTTCAGATTTTAAAATCTTAATTACCATGAAAAGGGTTTTGTAAAACTAAATCTAATCTTTCATGTAACTTTACAAAGATATTTTCAGTGACATGCACTCATTGCAGACATAGCAAAAGAAACTAATCAATACTAAGGTTGTTGAAATATGAACTGATTTAATATTTAATAATGAAATAATAGTGAAAACAATGTTTTTTATACTCTCTCTACCAAGTGAGTTACCATTTTAACTGTGACTCTTATCAGATTTTGATTTATTTCTTTATCCATTCTTGTACCTAATGGGGAACAAATTACTTATTACTCATGAAAGACACTAACTACCTAGTGTTGCAGAAAAAGAGAATATTACAATTTACATTTAAATGAGATTTGAAATGTTAATGAACAGATCCAGTATTCTAATTATCTCTACAAATACATTAAATTAAGGTGAACTTTCATAGATGGATCGTTCCTTGCGTCTTACTCTACAGTGCCCCACTGGGTTGCTTGATAGCATGTTAAGCATATAGTATAGATATTAGATACATATATTGTTATAATATAAAATTATATAATCAAATGGTTATGACTATTATTAACAAATATGTAATTCTACTATAATGAATAATTAATCACATAAATATTTTTAAATTGAAAAATTATCATATGACATTATTTTTAAATACTGAATTTTATTCATTTGTTTTCCTTAAGTTAAAAAAAGATATGATTATTTGGATATGTAAACAGTTTTACAAATACATTTTCTGTATAACAACATAACATATTCCTTCTTACCTTAGCACCATCCTTTCTGAAATACATAAATATGTTCATAAACAGTAAATAACTTCAAAATGAACAATAGGCTACATAAGATTTTTCATCAGTTGATTGTGTTTTGGGCTATGAAGGAATATGAGTTCAACATGAAATCTTCCATTCAGTTTAATGTAGTGACTCATAAAGGAAAACACAGAATACAAGCTCCTCATCTTTTCTGTGTCCCAATTTAAATGTTTGCACTGCCTAGAAGAAGACATCATGCTCTTCTCCTACATATATGCAATTTGATGAAGCATTCCAGATATGAGGGTATCTACAGGATACACCAACTCAAGTAGTGACTGAAAAAGAGAAGCAGTAAGTACTGAAGAGAAGTTAATAAAACATTTTGAAAGAAACTAGATAGAGCAATATGCTTAAAGGAATCCACACAACACATAGGAAACAGCATGATGGGTAAGGGTGTTCGAAACAAGAGCTTAACACATCAGGTTATCACAGTTACTATCTGCTTTAAATGAAATTGAAAGACACTTGCAGTGGATTGAAGATAATGACAACAATGTTTAGCACTGCACAATAACCACTTCATAGTATTTGATCTCATTTGAAGGTATGTGAATAGCTTCTTCACCAAAAGAGAAAAACAGGCACAACAAACATTGGATTTGTGCTTTAAATCAGTGCAAAGAAGGAATTGGAAAATAAATCACAATCATTAATTTCTCTTGATGTTACAAAATTCTATCCAAAGGATCATGATGCCCCTCTATCTTAGCTCAGGCTGCTATAACAAAATGCCACAGACTAGGCAGCTTAAACAATAGACATTTACTTTTCACATTTTTTGAGGCTGGAAGTCCAAGATCAGAGTGTCAGCATGGTTGAGTTCTTGGTAAGAGCACTCTTCCTAGCTTGCAGATGGTCCATATTCTTTCTGTATTTTCACATAAGAATAAGAAAGGGAGAGAGAGAGAGAGATTTAGTTCTGATCTCTACTTAAAAGGGCACTAGTCCTGTCATTAAGACCCCAACTTCATGACTTCATTATCTCCCCAAATCTTCCACTTCCAAATATGAGTAGTTAAGATTCAACATACAAATTTTGGTAGGGACACACATACTAAGTATATACCACCTTCCTTCCCCCTATTCTCCATAATTTAAAAGCTACACATTTTACCCCATACCCACCTCAACCAGGGGAACTTCAGATTTTTAATCTATGTTTGATGTTCTATCTAATATAGCATCACTCTATTTATTAGGAAGCTAAGACTTTTGGAGAGGGGTAGTAATAAAAAGACTGAACAGGAATAGATTGTTCTGCCACAATTCTCACTTTAATATAACCCTATTTAAAAAAAAATATATGATGCATAAATTTACGAGTACATAGATATTGTTTAGCAATAACAATAATAATAATAAAATAAAATGAAAAGATAAATAAAACGAACAAGCAAAAAACCCCACAAACAACAAAATTTGACTGTCTAATATTCAAACAATAATTCATACTTAGTTTACTATTACAGTTTAATTTAGATGTAAATAAAATTTCACAAAAAATTGTACAGAAGACAAAATGGATAGATATTATCACTTGGAAAAAACTCCATGTAAAGGAAATATAGGCATTAACTAATAACTCTGATATTAGCATTCTAAATATTTAAAAATTTTAAAGTAATTAAATATGAAACAAAATGAAATAAGGTTAATAACCAAAGTGAAATTGAAGTGACTTCATAAATTTAAATTCAGTGGGAAAAAATTGGATATGAAAAAGAGGCTAGGTTTCATAACATACAAATGAGAAATTTTACAAACAGATTTTATAAAATATAAAACATAATTTAGGACCACATATTTAGTTAATATTATGGCCAATATTTTAATCTAATTTTACATTTCATTAGGGAAATTATACCAATTAAAATGAATTCAAGATGGGTCCAGAACACATGAAAAACTAACTTAAAATTTATATCAATTATAATTAAAAATCAAAGAAAATGTTTATTGTTCATGCTACTGAAATAATGTAGCACAAATAGTTGGACTTATTGAACCTTTTCCCCAATTCAAGAAATTTAATCTGTTGGCTCTGTCCCAGGGAAAGTAATTCGATTCAGATCTTGGACAAAGTTTCTTGTTTGTTATAACTTGACCCCAATTAAGCCAAGGACAATTCCATTTCCTATTCCTTATACACTTGGACATAGTATTTTGTTGAGAGGTGATGTATGTTCAGGAAGGGTTAATGGCTCTGAATAAGAGTTTGTCCTAGGGAAATTTACAACAAGCCAAGATAAAGTTTTCTTTTTTTCTCACCAAGGGACTTAAAGAATCAAAAATCGACAAAATATAAAAATATGATAAATGAGATGCATAAGTATTAAGACAGACTAGAGAGAAGTAAAAAGTTATTATGGTCATCACACTCTTAGTTTCACTTTCTCCTGGATCCCAGTTATGCCATAATATCTGAGGTTTGTATGAGACTACGGTTATTATAATAAGTCCCTCCTCAGATAGCCCTGTGAGTCTTTGTCACAGAGTCATATGGTTGAATAACAAGACTAATCAGAGCATACTCAGATACTTATATAGAGCTTTCATAAAGGCAAAGGATATGGGAGGAATAAAAAAGCACAGATAAGCAGTTGCAACTAAGAGACTCTGAGACACAGCTCCCCAGGATGTGCTTTTCCAGATTATAACCACCAAGATATGTGCAAGAAATCTTAGTTTCACAGAAGCTTAAGCAAAAGGGTTAAGCAGTGTCTTTTTATGTTTCATTGGTCACAAGGCCAAGCATGGCTGTGTAACCCTTTAAAGCAGACATAAACCATCACATAAGTAATATAAAATAATTGGCTCTAGGTATCACCAGGGAATTTGAAACTTTAAATAAGTATAGAACTGACCCAGTCTAGATATAAGATAGCTCTATCTTATACATAGTCTAACACAAATAGTTATATCAAGTATGTTGCATGCATATATATTTGTTTATCATTACCTGGTTTCCCAAACATTTTTAAAAATGTTACAAAAATATTTTGATGTGGTGGGAATATGGTTTCTCATTATTGGGAGAAGGTGCAGATAACAAGAGGAAAAGACTGAAATAATACACGTGGTCCTGGATTCAAGTTGGATGCCTTTCTATGAACTCACATTTAGCATATTATAGATACAGAGAGTTACATTAGAAATCATTATAGACACATGTCCTCAGATAGGGATCTATACAAAGGTTAGTCAGTTTGTCAGTCAGCTGAGTCAGACACGGGAGCAGGGATGTCATCCCAGTAGCAATAAGGACATGTAGCACCAGATCTTTGATTTCTAATACTATTCTCTAGTATTAGAGGGAAACAACACTGGTTGAAGAAACAGCTGATCCTAGGGTATGGACAGGAACTATGTATGATGAGCTTGGAGAATCTTTTAGTGTTAGAAAGTAAGAGAATGTTCAAAACATAAACACACACACAAACACAAACACACACATGCACAAACATGCACACATGCACAAAACTATGGAGTTATGACAAACTGAATGAGCTTCCAAAGGCCAAAGCTGAAACAATATGAGTAGCAAAATATATAAAGTACTATAATATTATAACCCAAAGAATAAAATACTCACATGACCATACTGATATAAATAAATGATAAATGAATAAATGTAGGACAATAGACCATCTCCTGTCCAGAAAAACTCCAAATTATCTATATAGATACTCTGTTCTCAAGGAGATAGAAAACAACTCCTCACTCCTTAAGCATGGGTTGCACATAATGATTTCCTTCTCAAGAGTACAGCATAGAAGGCAGACAAAGCAAAACTTTATTAAATACAATCAAGAAGGCAAGCAAACACTAACACAGCCAGATGATCAAGATATAAGTCATATTGATGGAATGTAATCTTGAAACAATGTAATGAAAATGGTACTTTATTTTTGAAATTTTCCTCTGAAAAACACATAACACATACATTTCTTTTTTTTTCTTTACTTCAAAGTATTACAGGGGTACAAATGTTTATAGTTACACAGATCACTTTTGTAATGTTTGAGTAAGGGTTAAAAGTGTGCCTGTCACCCATGTCCCCCAGATAGTGTTCACTGTACCCATTAGGCAGGTTTTCACCCATCCCCTCCCCAGTCTCCCCCCTGTTGATTTCCATTGAGTTTTACTTCCCTCTATGCCCATGTGTGCTCATTAGTTAGTTTCAATATAATAGTGAGAAAATGTGGTAGTTGTTTTTCCATTCTTTAGATACTTACTTCGCTTAGGATAATGGTCTCCATTTCCATCCAAATTGTTTTAAAAGGCATTAAGTTATCTTTTATGGCTAGGTAGTATTACAGAGTATACATATACCACATTTTGTTAATGCATTCATGAATTGATGGGGACTTGTATTGATTTCATATCTTTGAAATTGTGAATTGTGCCACAATAAACATTTAAATGAAGATCTCTTCTGTATAGAATGACCTCTTTTCCTTTGGGTAAATATCCAGTAGTGGGATTCCTGGATCAAATGGTAGGTCTACTTTTAGTTCTTGAGGAATATTTATATTGTTTTCCATAGAGACTGTACTAATTTCCAGTCCCACCAACAGTATATAAGCATTCCTTTCTCTCTGCATCCACACCAGCATGTATTGTTTTTGGACTTTTTAATAAAGGCCATTCTGAATGGAGTAAGATGATATCTCATTGTGGTTTTAATTTGCATTTCCCTGATGATTACATTTTTCATATTTATTGTCCATTTGTTTACCTTCTTTTGAGAAGCTTCTGTTCATGTCTTTGCCCACTTTTTAAGGAGTTGTTTTTATCTTGCTTATTTGATTCAGTTCTTTGTAGATTCTGAATATTAGTCCTTTATCGGTTGTACAGCTTACAAATATTTTCTCCCATTCTGTAGGTTGTCTATTTGCTCTTTTGATGATTTTCTTGGCTGTGTTGAAGATTTTGAATTTAATTAAGTTCCACTTATTTATTTTTGTTGTTGCTGTAACTGCCCCAGACCAGATGGATTCACAACTGAATTTTATCAGACCTACAGAGAAGAATTGGTACCCATTCTTCAGAAATTATTCCATAATATCAACAAGGAGGGAATCCTTCTCAACTCATTCTACAAACCCAGTATCATCTTGATACCCAAGGCAGGAAAGGACACAACCAAAAAGAAAACTACAGACCAATATCCTTTATGAATGCAGATGCAAAAATCCTCAATACAATACTAGCAAACTGCATTCAACAGCATATCAAACAAATCATTCATGAGGGCCAAGTAGCTTCATTGCAGGGATGCAAGGATGGTTCAAGATACATAAATTGATAAATGTGAACCACCACTTAAACAGAAGCAAAACAAAGATCATATGATCTTCTCAGTAGATGTAGAAAAAACATTCAACAAAATTTACCACCCTTTTTTCATGATAAAAAACCTTCCAAAAACTAGACATAGAAGGAACATATCTCAATATTATAAAGGCCATATATGACAAACCCACAGCCAGCATCATACTGAATGGGGAAAGTTGAAAGCATTCCTACTAAAAACTGGAATAAGACAAGGATGCCCACTGTCACTGTTTCTATTCAACATAGTGTTGGAAGTCCTAGCCAGAGCAGTCAGGCAAGAGAAAGGAATTAAGGGTATCCACGTCGGGAAAGAGGAGGTAAAACTCTGCGTTTTGCAGATGATATGATCTTATATCTAGAAAACCTGAAAGATTCCACCCAGAGGTTCCTGGAATTTATAAATAAATTCATCAAATTCTCAGGTTACAAAATAAATATACATAAATCAATATCATTCCTATATACCAATAACAGTCAAGCATAGATTCAAATCAAAGACTCAATACCATTCACAATTGTTACAAAGAAAATACTCACAAATATACTTAAACCAAGTAGGTGAAAGATCTCTACAAAGAGAACTATGAAACACCAAAGAAAGAAATCACAGACCATACAAACAAATGGAAAAACATATCATGTTCCTGGATCAGTAGACTCAACATTGTTAAAGTGTCTATACTACCAAAGTGATTTACAGATTCAATGCAATCCCCATTAAAATGACAACATCATATTTCACAGATCTAGAAAAAATAAATCTATGCTTCATTGGAATTAGAAAAGAGTCCAAAGCGCCAAAGTAGTCTTAAGCAGAAGGAACAAAATAGGAGGCCTCACATTACCACATTTCAAATTATACTACACGGCCATAGTAACCAAACAGCATGTTATTTGGCACAAAAATAGAGATATATAGACCAATGGAACAGAATAGAAACCCAAGACATAAAATACCCACATATAGCCAATTGACATTTGACAAAGTAGAAAAAAATATACATTGGAGGAAGAATGTTTATTCAATAAATGGTGCTGGGAAAATTGTATAGCCACATGCAGAAGAATGAAACACATTCAATATCTCTCATCACTCAAAAAATTAATTCAAGAGAGATAAATGACTTTAATATAAGGCATGAAACCATGAGAATTGTAGAAGAAAATGTTAGAAATACTCTTCTAGATATTGGCCTAGGCAAAGAATTTGTGAAGAAGACCCAATGGTAACCACATGACGCATTTCTAACAACGAGAAAACATAAGGTCTTATCACAATTGAGGGGCATTCTAGGAAAACCTGACTAGTATTTCTTAGTGATGTCAAAGCCATTAAAACAAGGAATACATGTCATACCCAACAGAAGCCTGAGGACACATGATTACTAAATGTCATATGGTTTGCTGGATGAGATCATAGGACAGAAAAAAGCATATTAGGTTAAAAACTAAGGAAAATGAATACATTATGAGTGAACTCTAGTTAGCAATAATGTGTCACTATTTTTCATTAGTTGTGACAATTGTACCATACTAATATATGTTGTTAACAATAGAAGTAACCAGGTATATGTTATGTAGAGTCCCTTTGTATTCTCTTTGCAATTTTTCTGTGAATTTAAAGCTATTATACAATTAATAGTTTATTTGAAAATACATATAAAACACAGATTAAATGGAGAGGTTTAGCAAATCAATTAATTTCCACATGATAAGATATCATGCAGTTATTTATCATTTTCATATTTGAAGCTTTCCTGCAACAATGACCATGTTATATCATATATAACACTACATAAAATGTGTTAAATTATGTATTTAACTATGACCAATATTTTGGTGTGTGTGTATAACAGCATACCTTCATGTACATTAATACAATTGCCAGATATGGTTGAGAAATCTGTTTTATGATTAGCAAGATGCAAAGTTTTATAACTTTGAATATTTCTTTTTTGATGCAATAATACATTTTGTCTGTGAAACACATAAATAAATGCAAATTTTTGTCTTAGCTAATGTGATATCAGTTACTTTTTGGAAGTAACATTCTTTTTAATTTTTTTCAGTAAGATATCTTTTTTAATTAACAAATAAAATTATATATATTGTGGAATGATTAGATCAAACTAGTTAACATATACATCACCTCTCACACTTATCTTTTTATTGTAGTACAAAATTTAAAATCTACTTTCTTAGCAATTTTCAAATACATAAGACATTATCACTAACTATAGTCACCATGCTGTATCATAGATTCCTATGCTTATTCCTCTTGTCTAACTGAAACTGTGTTCCCTTGGAGCAATGTCTCCCCATGTCCCTCACCCTCCAAGCCCCTGATAACCACTGTTCTACTCTCCATTATATGGAATTTGACTTCTTTAGATTCTGCATATAAATTAGATCATGCAGTATTTGTTTTTCTGTAACTGGCTTATTTAATTTAGTACTATGTCCTCCAGATTTATCCATGTCGTCACAAATGACAGAATTTCCTTCTTTTAAAAGGACGAATAACATTCTCTATAAATATACATCTCATACTCTTTATCCATTCATCTATTGATGGAAATTTAGGTTGTTTTCACATCTTTATATCTTGGCTATTATGAATAGTACTGTAATTAACATAGGAGTAAAGCTATCTCTTTGATATAACTGATTTCATTTCCTTTGGATGTATACCCAAAAGTGGAATCACTGGATCATATAGTGGTCCTATTTTTAATTTTTTGAGTAATCTCCATACTCTTTTCCATAATGGTGGTACTAAATTATTCTTTATGTGGAATGAAAAATGGGTATACTTCAAATTCTCTTTAGCGCAGTCATTCAGCACACATAACTGTCCTTAGGACATCTCTTTGCAATTAGAATTGGGGAAACTAAACCCTTCTGGGTCACTGCAGTTATTGCTATTATCTTTTAGAAGATACCATTAATTGTAAGTCTTTCACAATAACACAGAACTCAATATTTTCTATGATTTCAACTCTGTGAGGTGTGCTTAACTAATTCTAAAAACTAGAATATCAATCCAAATTTGTAGGCATTCAATGAATAGATACTACTTTCCCCTCTTGTAATCACTTTCTCCACCTTGAAAATTACTTAGCCTCCCCACTTTTTACATTTTGCCAGAGGCATATCAAAAATATCATCCAAACCCAAGTTTTTCTAAATCAAATGTAGGAGTATGACCACAGTCCTGAGGTTGACAAGACACGTTATTTTCCTCCTTCTGTGGTTCCATTAATTTATATTCCGTGGTGACTCTCTCTCTCTCTCTCTCTCTCTCTCTCTCTCTCTCTCTCTCTCTCTCTCTCCCTACATCTGTCTGAACATTTATTTGAAATAAGGGAAACTAATATGGCTATGGCTATTTCATTGTTTGTTTGCTTTTTTTTCCTTGCTACATTTACAGCTTTTTTTTTAATGGAGCTTTCATTTCACAATACATAATAGAAAAAATATAAATGTGAATGAATTGGGCATGCCTCAGTTACATACTGCTCTTGTAATCCAAGACACAGTTCCAGGGATTATTGCAATATTAAAATTTAGATAGAGGGGCAATAAAAAAGATGCATTGGACATACACAAGCAACTATTATCATTAATTTTAAAGTTATTTTTCATGGTAAGGCATAGTTTGGCTATAATGCTCTAGAGTATGCATGAAAAAGACAATGAAAAAGGTATTGGGCGATGCTTCTGTCAAGATAAAAATGGTGCATTGTATATATATTTGATTACACAGCTACATTTTCAAAAGTATTTTCTACATAAAATCTCATTGACTTCAATTAGAATTTGCAATCTAAGTACACCATATGGCTTTGCTTAAAAGCAATGAGACTATTAAATTTAATTACTTTTATATGCGTCTCGCATGGTAAAGGTGCTTTTTAAAGGAGCAGCACTATATGAGAATTATTTCTAGTAAAAATTGAAAACTAAGAAGATGGCTACCGTCTGGTGGTTACTAATTGACAGTTAATTCCACAAGAAAAGTACTTTTCAGTAATACTAAAAAATGGCATGCAGAGAACAATGTCACTTTGCTAATTTTATTGCTGCTCTATATAGCAATGTTTGAATATAATGTGAATTAACACTACTGCTATAAAAGCAAGTATTTATTCTACTTATAGGTCTTGTTTTCTCTTTACCCTTTCACATGAAGAAGAAATATATATATATTCTTCTATATAAATATATATATTCTTCTATGTAAATAATTTAGGAGAATATATTGGTAGCATTGCAATCATTTCTTTCACCTTGTTTCATTAAAGAAAGTGTTGCAAATTCAAAGCCCAAATAAAGTCAGACATACAACATAATGAGTAGAAATTAGGTATATTTTACTGTGAAAATACAGTTTGGACATCAAAAGGGAGTACTATAGTATATGGCAAATTGGAAAGCAGATGCCATTTCCAAAGTATAACCTTTTTTTATCTCCAGCTATTTTTCCCATTTGATAATTGTACCTTATCTACTATTGCCAGACCAGTTTAGTTTATTTTTAAAAGAAGCTGAAATTCCAGATAGGAAATAAAATCTTCAAATTTTAAAATATGGAAAATAATAAATTTAAACAATTTATGACTGGAACAAACATATCTGCAGGCTAATTATGGCTATAGGCTGTTTGCTTTCTCCTTTTATGGTGTTCTGTCTTTATATCACCAAATACAAATTAACCAAAAATTATTATTTCCCTGCTTGTTTAGTCAAGTACATAAAATCAGAAGTATTAGAAATTCTAAGCAATGAAAAGTAACTTTTTTTAAAAAAAAAAGAAATACAAACAATTGACAAAATAGTCCAGTAAAACTGAAAATAATTTCACATTACTTATTACTACTTTGTCAAACAATTGACAAAATAGTCCAGTAAAACTGAAAATAATTTCACATTACTTATTTCATAAAACTTATTAAAATCTGGTAAGGTTGTTCAGGTATTTTCTATGAAGTAATATAATTTTCTTTATCATTATGGTAAACTGCTTTTTCTGGTTTTCACTTCCCTTAAAAATCAGTGGTTATTCATAGTCAAAAATGGTTGAATGAACATAGATGATTATTACTCTACTACCAGAATCTCATTAAAACACCTAATAAATATTTCTAAAAAACATCAAAAATTTCATTGTTGAAAATCATAAAGGGTACTTCCCACCTACAAGAGCAGATAGTTCTTGAAATATGAGGGATTTGATGATGATTGTAGAGATAGTTAAATTCAATGGAGCAAAACCCTATTATTCCGTACAAGCAAAAGAAAAGCCTCAAACCCACCCCACCACAACCCGCGCAGGCCAGCCTTTAAAAAAAAAAAAAGTGAGTCCTTCCACTTTCAGGTCATGCTTAAATTAGGTCCAATATGAGAGGTAAAGGTATAGTAGAATTTTATGTTTTGTTTCTTGTTTTGCTGTTTTTTGTCTTATGAAAGTGATCCTGGAGTTTTTTGATAGGGCAGACATTTTAAGGGCTGTGTAACAGCTGTATCTGTGCACCTGTTTCACTTTTAATTAGCAGCTTATTTCTACATTTTTATCCCATCTAAAACTTACTTATGTGCACATACATCTAGATACTGGAGAAATTTGCCTCTAGAGACACCTAGAGTAGAACCTGGGACCTAAGCAAACCCCGAATATCTTGTCTATAAGAAATGGCTTTCCCCACTCCATGAAGGCATTTTCTTCATACATCTTTAAAAATAACCTACACGTGCATATTCTTGATTCATTCTTCTTTTTCTTTTCTTATTTTCTCCTTTTTTAAAATTTCAGAATATCATGAGGATACAAATGTTTAGGTTACATATATTGCCTTTGTGCCATCCAAGTCAGAGCTATAAGGGTGCCCATCTCCCAGACGGTGCGCACCGCACCCATTAGTTGTGAATATACCCATTCCCTCCTCCCCACTCCCACCTGCCCAACACCCAATGAGTATTAGTACTATATATGCCCATAAGTGTCGATCAATTAATATCAATTTGATGGTGAGCACATATGGTACTCATTTTTCCATTCTTGTGACACTTCACTTAGTAGAATGGGCTCCAGCTCTATCCAGGATAACACAAGAGGTGCTAGTTCACCATTGTTTTTTGTGGCTGAGTAGCACTCCATGGTATACATATACCACATTTAGAGCTTTTTAAATCATTGTCAGAGGAGCAAAAGTGTTACTTACATTAAGGAAATATATGCAGTCAACATATCTCAGTAGAGGCCCTCATTTATAAATATTAGAAGATAATTTCAAAGAAAAGTGCTTATTATTTGGCAGAAGCAAATAGTAGGAAAAACAAATAAATAAACCATCAAAGAAAGAGAAAGGATGCTGAAAAGTAGCATGCACTTTAAATAAATAACATTATACCCTCAAAGTGCCTAACAATAATGTCTCATGCAAAACTAAGATTAATTAGGCTGTTGTGAAAAAGAAGAGGTCAGATTTCTTTGAAACTAACATTTCTGAGTGTCAGAAAAAAATACAAAGCATAAATTAAAGTGAAAATTGAACATTTTAAAAAATAAAATTTTGAGCCAAACCAACTTATCAATGATATGTTTCCAAATGTTAGTAGATAAAGTCAATTATTATTAGTATTACTGAAAAATTACTCAAATGACAATGTTTTGTTTGATATGGACAATATCTTACACTCACCAATACAATAGAGTGATAATAAATATTAAGTGTTATACAATGGAAACAGAAGAACTCCTTAAGAGCTCAACTCTTCTGTATTGAGACAATCATCTATTAGTACACAGCATCTCTAAAATGCTAAGTTTTCACACATGGGTCTAACATAGCCCCAGAAGGGCTGTTCTAATGAGCTATGTGTAATGTGACATGGAAACACTTCATTAAAAATAAACTTGTGGTGGTCATATTTTCCATGGGATTATACAAGCCCAAGAATTGTGAGTTTAATTACATTCTCATTTCAATATCAATGCTCTTAGCTTTATAAACCTATCTACTGATTTGTTTCACCTCCTCCTGAAATTATTGAATTAGTTAAGAGAATTCTAGACATCTTGGGAAAACATCAAATTTTGAATAGTTGATTATCCTAATCTCTCTCATTTTCCTTAAAGTTAAAAAATATCATTATTTATCTTATTTGTTAGTAAAATGAGTTGAGGTAGCACAAAGAAAAGCTCAATTATATTTTTCCCTGTCTGTAGAAACATGATCACTGAAAATCCATGAGTTTTGTTCAGTTTTAAAACACAGAGAATAATCATTTGTTTTTTCCCCTTTACTATATACAAACTCTTGTGTGAATAGATCCGAAACTATTGGAAAACCTGTGAAATGTTTAGATAGTTCAGAGATTAGGACCAGATTTTTGGTTTTGAATTGGAGGTTTAAGCTTCAGGGCTTTTTCTTGTTGTGTGGCAATCCTACCTACCTAAACCCCCAGGTCAATCAAGCTACTATGTGAAGGGATGGCAACAAATCTTACAATGTGTTTAATGGCTTTGGCATGGCAGATAGGCTAGAAACCAGGATTTCTTCTTAACATCAAACTATTTGCCTTTTCTTCCCCAGCCAGGGGTATATTTCTCTTGGGCTACTAAACTCAGTCTCATTATGTTATAAATCTATTTCAAGGTATGTTCTATCTGATTTTATATACCACTAAATACTTTATCTGTGATCCTTTGTCATTGCTCTAAAACTGGACTATATTTCCTAATACCTGATTTCATATACCACCAATATTTTATCTGCAATCTTTTGTCATTTCTCTAAAACTGAACTATATTTACTGCTTTGTAAAGGTCTTGAATCACATTTTCTTCTGTTGTGATATATCTTCAAATTTAACTATTCCTACCAACAGAATATAATGTTAATTTGACTGAATCATTGATATCATGAAAACTGGTATGGAAGAGCCTTAAGTCTAGCAGATCTAGGTTTATTTGCTATGGCTAAATGAAGTATTTTCTGATCAATATGGAGCTTGTACAATAGATAATTAAATAGGTAGATTTAATTTAGCTCTCATGAAGCATTCAATAAATTATGCATTTATCTTTAATTTCAAAAATCCTTTAAAAGTATGCCTAATTTTACAACTATGCCACTTGAGTATACATGCTTTAATATGGATCTATATACCAGCCCAGCCCAGTCCCCCCAACGCTCAGTGCCCCAGCCAGCTCCGCCAGCTCTGAAGAGGACCTGCCGGCCATCTGAAAGCGAGCATTTGTGGACCGCACTCCGCCACCTGCCGCTGTGGCCCAGCGCACAG
>VBSM01003039.1:11127103-11160189 GCA_008086735.1 Cheirogaleus medius
TCCATCCTCCTTTCATAGTCATGAGTTTTGTTTATTTTGGGGGGCGGTCATTGGAGTCATTAACCTCTAATTCCTGCTTTCTGCCTGTTTCCCTCTCTCCCAACATCTCTCCATGAGCTGTTGCCCACAGGGGCGTGGCGCAGCCCCCTTGTCATCATGTAAATACACCCAAAATGTCATACGTGAGGAGGGAGCTCTGTGGCTAGTGTGTGCTCCAGTGAGGGCTTTGGAAATTGGAAGAAAAGGCGAGTGGCAGCGGGCAGGTGAAACATGCTCTTTATTGTCCTGGGGATTCAGCAGCAGCGAAAAGCATGGCCAGGAACATGGTGAGAGCTTATATATGGCTCTGAACAATGGTGGCAATGTGCCATGGGAAAGCGTGAAAGCGTTATCCCTCTTCTTAGGGATAAGGGAGAGGACTGACTCAGGGCTCCCTTCAGCTGTTTCCTCCCTCCCTCTGGAAGGGAGGGTGGGGTTTAGTGGCCTCAAGTTGGGCTCTAGGTGAGGCCTGGCTTCCGTCTCAACCTTGGCTCTAGACTGTTACTCCCAGCTTTGGGAAATTTTTGCATTGGTGACTATTTTAAAATTAAAAAAAACTTTTTTACTGGTAAAAAATACATATATAAATATAAATGCATATACATGTCTATAAAGAAATATAAACAATGATATTTTATAACATTGATTTTTTTTTAAATATCTAGGTTCCCTTTTAGGACCCAAGTGCCTAGCTCTGCTACATTCCTTTTTACCTCCTGAGAATGGAATGACTATTGTTTTTGTCTTCCCATAAATACTGATCTAGTAGGACTAGTAATGAGTATTTTCTTATTAGTTGCCTTTGTTCATCCAACAAATCCTCGTAATAAGCACTTTTTTGTCAGCATAATATTAACAGATAGCAACACATTGTACAGACGCTGAAAATAAGACTTATAATAGTAAAGTTAATTGTTCAAAGTCAAATACCAAGATTTCAACCTAAGATATCTCTATCCACAGTATAATGATATTATAGAATTTCTGACTCAATCATTATCACTTACAGATACAAGTAACTTTAGCTTATATGTGACATCTTCAGTGTTATTTATAATTTTAATTATTCAAATAATGTCAAAATTTCTAACTCTCCTCTCATATCTTCCACTAGGCAGACATCAAAACTCAAAATATTGGCTAAGTGTCCTATATCAATGATTAGATTATAAAGAGCCACAGCTGTATTTGTGGAGATTTCCACATTATGAGAAAGTGTAACTGAGTGTAAACTGACCCTCAGAAGGGTAAACTGATTCAAGGCATGTCTGGTAAGGCTAAATTGAACTATCAAAAGAGCCTGAGGCAGAAGTGAAAAAGTGGTAAAACCAAAGATGAGTGGTTAATCTGAAGTCAAAGTATGTTGGGAACATAAGGGTGGTTAGCTGGGAGTAGCAACATGGTGGAGCAAACTTCAGAAGATGTATTTCAACACAAGTTGCCTCATTGAGTGACTAGTGTTTCTCAGCATGCTTCTTGATATATATTGTGGTGTGGGATAATGGCTCCCAAAGATAGGTCCACAGCATAATACATAGAAACTGTAAATTTTACCTTATATAGTAATTTTTTGCAGATGTGCCTACCTTAAGGATTTGATATAAAGAGATTATCTTGGACTATCCTGGTTGACCCTATCTTCAATCACAATATTCTTATAAGAGAATAGAAGAGGGAGATCTGATACACACAGAAGAGGAAGAGGCAATATAGGCAGAGATTGAAATGATGTGAGTATACGCTAAGAAATGCCAAGGAATGCCAGCAGCCACCAGAAGCTAGAAGAAGAGAGGAACAGATTCTTCCTACAGTCTCTGGATAGAACATGACCTTGCTGAAAACTTGATTTTGAAAATCTGGCCCCTAAACCAATAAGAAAATAAATTACTGTTGTTTAAAGCAATCAAGGTTGTGATAATTTGCTACAGCAGCCACAGAGAATTAATGCATTCCTCCTTATGTTCTGTAGATGCTGCATTTGGCCATTGATAAGGTGGTATCTTCCCATAGTGTAGAACACAGTAAGGCTGGGAATAGCAGACTGTCACTATGGAGTGAAGGGAATTATGTTAATGTAGTGATTTCTGTGATTGTAAATGCATATAAATTTCGTTAACTATAAGTTCAATAAAACATTAATTTCTTAATATACTTGTTTAGTATATATGATTGGTTTGTCTGTGGATGAGGGCAGGTAGGTCCTGAAATGGAATGCTCTGAATAATGTCCTGAATAATGTCCTGAATAATGTCAAATCCATACTGGAAAATAAAATTGGTCATGGTAACTGTCTAAATGGTGCTCTTCCCTAAAAATTATGTCTATATTCTAATCCCCAGAAACTGCAAATATCACATAATATGGCAAAAGAGTGACTATTACTTTATATGACAAAAGTATGATTCAATTATGTCTCTTGAGAGGAAGAGCTTATCCTGGATTATTGGGGAGGGCCCTAAATGCAATCACAGGTATCCGTATGAAGGGAGGCAGAGGAAGTTTGGAGACAGACACACAGAAGAGAAAGCAACACACGGAGGGAGGTAGAGACTGGAGTGATACAGCCACATGTTGGGGAATGCAGTTGCAGCAGCTACTGAAAGCTGGAACAAGTGTGGAAAGGAGTCTTTCCCAGAGCACCTAAAGGCAGCACAGTCCTAGCAGATTTTGGAGTTTGGACTTCTAGCTGCTGTGACAGGATATATTTCTGTTGATTTAAGCCACCTAATATGTGATAATTTGTTATAGCAGCCACAGGAAACTAATGCAGTCATAAACAGGAAAAGGTAGCAGTTTAACCATAAAAGTGGGATATTACTTTCTGAATAGAATGTCAGAGAGGGACTAGTACAGGTAATTTCCTAATGCAGATTTTAAAAATTCATCACTTTGATGATTGATTTCATAAAAAAAAATTATTATGATGTAAGGGAAAATGCATTTGCATAGGCAATAGTTTCTTAGACCAAACTAAGATGACTGCCGCAGTGTTTTTTCCGGCCAAGTCCTCTGGCTAGCCGGCCTTTCCGGGAAGCATGAGTCAGAACACCTATGTAAGCAAGATGTTATCGCCTATGTGAACCCATGTGATCACGCTTTCCCATGGCACGTTGCCACCATTGTTCAGAGCCATATATAAGCTCTCACCATGTTCCTGGCCATGCTTTTCGCTGCTGCTGAATCCCCAGGACAATAAAGAGCATGTTTCACCTGCCCGCTGCCACTCGCCTTTTCTTCCAATTTCCAAAGCCCTCACTGGAGCACACACTAGCCACAGAGCTCCCTCCTCACGTATGATATTTTGGGTGTATTTACATGATGACAAATTATATATTTTATATCGTGTGATAGCAAAACTTATTCAAATAGGAGCAAAATATAAAAAAAAAACTGCATAATATTTCTAGGTATTGTTGTCAGAAAAAGTACATTGAAAGTAAATTACCCATGTGGAAATGTAAACTATTGTTAAACAGTCCATAAGCATAAGGACTATGTCCTGTAGGAAGAGAAGACCTCTTGAGTGTACTAATTAAAACCGTCTAAACATATCCCATTTGCTTTTTTCACATTAAATTCCATTCTCTTAAACAAATATTGTAGTTTTCATTTTAATCTACAGGAAATAGCAAGCTTAACCATGCCTTTACTACCGGATAATTAAATTTTTAAAATAAATATTACATCAAATTATATGATAAATCTAAGTGATAAATCTATTCTTCTATTTGTTTTATACTAATCCCAAAAGATAAATAATCTTATGATTTTCAAACATATTCTATTGTATTTTCCACAAAACAGCATGTACAATTCGCTTAACTGAATAGATGAAAAATACTGTTTTTTTGTGTTAATATGTGTATGATTGCAATTATGTTAAAACCTAAAAAATCATGGAAGAAATTTAACTACAAATTCAAAACTCAAATTTTTATAACAAAGGTTTTGCATTGTTTACTATGATTTCTGACTATATTATGTAAGCAGCATATTTTTTTCATTTACTCAAGCATAATTGAAATTGGAGAGATCCTTACCACAAAGCTTCCACAATCAAAATAAACCCTTAATAATCTGAGTATCAACAAAGGAAAAGCGTGCTTTGGATAAAAAGCTCTGAAAATGTGGTTGGCAATGGATTTATTCTCTCTGTAGTTTATATTTCTTATATTAGACCCATTCTTTATGGTTTATGCTTTTCCATCTCTAGCTGGAATATTATATTACATGATCAGAATAGAACTGTATCTCAGCATCTGATCTTTACTCATAACTGTAGTAAATTCTAGGTAAAAAGTTTCAATAATATTAATTTCACCAAAGATTTCAATTCTTATTAGCAAGCTAGACTTTGTCAGACACCCATTTTTATTCATGAAAAACCTAACATGAATGCGACAAAACTTTCTTAAAAGCCTTGCTGTATTATATGGCATGGTTAAACTACTTAATTTGAAGAATGTTCTTTATTATGAATAATACATGCCAGTGAAAAAATATGTTTAACTAAATTGAAGTCTTTCTTTTGCATGATCAGCTGCTATAGAAAACAAATCTAAAATGACAAGTGAAGTAAACTAACATATGCAAACATTTACAAGTCATATTTTTATAACATACCTGGAAATATTTTCATATCCAAACTTAGTTCACTTTAGAATCTTTACTTTCACAATAATAAACTTTAGCAATATTGCAATTTTCCACATATATCTCATCCTGTTTTTATTAAGATAATAAATATGTGTGTATATAATAGATAAAAATTAAGATTTTAAAAAAAGTTTTCTTCATTCAAAAATAGAACACTTTTGGTAGCACTATGTCATTTCTGATGAAATTGTGGCCTTTCACAGATGTATTCAACCTACTGAATCATGCAGCATCTGAAAATACAAAGCATTATTTATTTTGATTACTAATTCACAACCACCTTGTGCATGAGCAGATGTTTGCTACTTTTTGCCAAGCAATTAAAAGATATTGGTACAGCTGAGTTTTGCACCTGATTGAAAAGATGAACAAAGTAGTTGTCAAGATTTATCATATTTGAAAATTACTCTTTGGCACCAATAATCTTTATAAAACCAAGTTATTCAAACATATAATACCACCATCTCAAAACACAAACACAGATTGTTAAAAATTGGTAGTTTTAATAAAGTCCAAATACAAAACACTTGTTTTTATTGTTAAATAATCAGAAGTGCAAATGAAGGTCCTAGTTTTGGTCAACTGCTACCAAATTTATAGTACAGGAGAGATTCCAAGAAAATAATGTGTCACTTAATATTAGTATCAGCTTCTTCACTGAAATATGTCTTCACTAATTACACATACATATAATTGGTTTAGATACACTTGCTTGCTTTTAAGACATTTAATCAAATTTCAACATTTTCTCTTCTTAAAGAAAAAGAGTAAGCAGCAATTGTATCAAAGTAGAGAACAAAGAGCTATTTATATTAAAGAATATTTTCATAGTATATATGCTCTATATAAATATAATACAATATAAATTAATTAATTTCTTGCAATTAGAGAGATTGCAGGCTAAAAGAATATATTTTAGACAAGTAATATTTTAATCTTCATGTGTATGTATATATACATATATACAAATACATAAACATAAATGTGTTTTGTTCATATTAATATTAATACTACTGTACTTTCTGTTGATTTATTTATTATTCAAAAAGTCTATTGATTGCCTCTTAAATACCAGGCACTAATGTCAATATCAGCAACAAAGTTTCAAGGGCTGTTTTAAAAGGGGGTTGGGAAGACAATAAAAAAATATTTGGTATCATTTTATGTAATGATAAAAATGCAAATAAAATGAAAGTAATGTAAAGAAAAAGAAAGTGGAAGCAAGAGATGGGGCTATTTTTTGTTTTGATTGGTCAAAGAAGACTCATTTGTTGAGGGGAAATTTAAGTAGAGATATGAGAGATAAGAAAAATTATCTATGTTATCATTAGGGGGTGTATCTTCAGAATAAAGATCAGTAACTGCTAGTAGCTGAATCTGCACACTTCTGTGGATTGCCAATTGATTTAGTTATAATTCACATACTTTACAATAACCCTTAAAATGTACAATTCAATGACCTTTAGTATATTCACAGATGTGGAGTCACTACATGTGCAAACATTATTCTTCCTTTACTTCTTTATTTGACATTAATATTTGATGATGTAACATTTTAATAATATTTTAAATCCATTTTCATGTTTTTAATAATTGAAAAACATTGTAATGACTTATTTTTAACTCTATTTTTAAGTTATTTTCCTAATAGTTATTGTAGGGCTTACTATATATATCTCATCAGAATATAATTCAGATTCTTATTATTAATAACTTTATTTCAATGGAATATAGAAATGTTGCTCCTATACAGTTTTATTTCCTCTTTACCTTTTTTGTACTATTTTTATACACATATTACATTTATATATATATAGAAAATGTTGAAGTAAATTATTGCAATAATTAATAAATATATAATTGTGTCATTTAAACAAACTGAAAGAAGAAATGTGATAAATATGTTTATAGAATTTATTATATTAACCTTTTTATTTACCTTTATTGGTTCTCTGCGTGTGTTTCTGTCAATTCAAGTTGACATCTAGTGTTATTTCTTTACTCCAATTCAAGTTTACCACCACCTGATGCCTGTGCTATTATTTTAAAATATTCTATATGTTTAACTTACAGTCCCAACAATATAGGCACATTGTTTTACATAATTATGTTTGCAATAGTTTAAGAGAAAAAAGAATCAATATCCCTTTGTATTGTGTTTTGTAATTACATAACTACCTTTATAAGTGTTCTTTCTTATCATTGTGCCTACATATGTAATGTGTCTTTTTTTCTTACTTCTTTTAAATGTTTCTTTGGGCCAATAAATTTAAGCGATTTAATTATAATATGCGTTCCTGTAGTTTTCTTAATTATTTTGGGTGGAGGGGGCTTGAGAGTTTTGAGATATGTGGGTTTATAGTTGTTATGAAACGTGAAAAAAAAATTCCTACATATGGGGTATGGTCATGCTTGAGGCTCTGCCTTGAGGGGGGAGGGGGGCGTGGGCAATATACATAACCGTAATATTTGTACCCCCATAATATGCTGAAATAAAAAAAAAATAAAAAATAAAAAAATTAAAAAAATAAAAATAAAAAAATTATGAAAAAATGTTCAATTCACAAAAAAATCAGAGAATTGTAATTTAAATCAAGATACTTCTCACCCATAAGATAATAAAATAATAAAGTTTTACAGTATAAAATTGAAAAAAAAAATTCCTTTATTAACTCCTCACATACTTTTTCACCTTTTTTCCCCTTAATTGGAAACTCCAATTACCCAGTTGTTCAAAGTAGCTTCACATTGCACAGATACTCGATATATTTTGTTTTTATTAATATTATTTTCTTTCTGTTTCCTGTTGGACAGCTTATATTGCTATATTTTCAAGTTAGTTTCTCCTGCAGTATTTAATATGCCATTAATCATATCCAGTGGATTTTTCATCTAAGTCACTGGAGTTTTTTTTTTATCTCTACAGTTGTAATTTTCATGTTCTTATATGTTCTTTGGCTCTTTTAAAATGGTTAACACATGCAATACATTATAACAACATTTTAATGTCCTTATCTGTTAATTGTATAATAACATCTGTGTTAATTATGAGTTGGTTTTGATGGATGGAATTCCTTTCTCCTTAAAGTTCTGAATGTTTGCTTCTTTGTATGTCTGGTAATTTCTTTTATGCCAGATATGAATTTTATGCTTGCTGCATAGTTAGAATTTTTGTATTCTTATAAATAGTCTTGATCTTTTATTCTAAGGTAAGTTACCTGAAAGCTTTATAATCCTTTTGGCTTTTGCTTTTAAGATTTTTAGGCAATTACTAGGATATTATTTAACCTAGTTCTAATTATTCTTCACTACTGAAGTAAGATATAACTAAGTTCTCTACCTTATAGCCTACAAAATGTGAGGTTAGTTTTAGTGTTCACAGTAGTGTTGATGTGCCAGGAACTGTTGCTAGAAATCCTTTAAAAGATTTGTTCCTTGGCCTTGAGTAGTTTTCTCACATACACCTATAGATCAGTATTTTCATTATTAGAGGGATATGTGTGTGTATGTGTGCTTCTATGTGTGTGTGTGTATGCGTGTGTGTGTCCCAAGTAATCCAATGGAAAAATAAAAGTCTTCAAGAAATGGTGGCAGAACAGTTACATAGCCATATTTTAAAAAAATAAACTTTGAATCCTACCTTATACCATACATAAACATCAATTTGATATAGGTCATAATTGAATTATGTCAGTTAAATAATGTCAGCTAATTACGTCAGTTATATGTCAGTTAAACTATGATTTAAAAATTGTAGACTATCTTTGCAATTGCAATATAGGCATATGAAAAGGTTTTTGTTTTGGTCATTTCCACTTTTTTAAAAAAAATTTCAGAACATTACAGGGGTAACAATATTTTGGTTACATGATTGATTTTGTACTGTTTGAGTCACAGTTAAAAAAAAAAGTGTGTCCATCACCCAGATAGTGTACATTGTACCTATTAGGTATGATTTCACCTATGCTCTCCTCTGTCCTCCCACCTGCATGATTTCCATGGAGTTTTACTTCCATATGTGCTCATGAGTGTGGATTGGTTAGTCCAATCAATTTAATAGTGAGTACATGTGGTGTTTGTTTTTCCATTCTTGCAATACTTCACTTAGGAGGATATAAAGTATATCAGATGAAGGACAGCCCTTGATAAATGAACTTGCAACACTTGTTTTAATGTCTGTATTTAAAATGGATTTTAATTTGTGGAAATAAAATATAACTGGCTGGCTGGAGGTTCTTAATGATCTGCTCTTGTCTCACAACCAAAAAAAAAAAAAGAGTAACTGTGAGATGATGGATATGATTTGCTTCATTATAGTAACTATTTTACTATGTCTCTCTATATATGTATATATCTCATGACATCATGATGCATATGTTAAACATACACAATAAACTTTATTTTTTAAAATGTTGATAAAACAAAAAATAAAATTAAAAACAAATTCATAATAAATTTATTATGAATAAAATGGGATTTTCTTCCTCCCTCATCTTTTCTTTCATCACTATCTCAAGGAAGCATTCAATATACATAACATTTTTTTTCTTCCTTCTATTATTTCATTAGAATACAATAAATGTGTGTGTGTGTGCCTGTGCATGTTCATTTATGTGTGTATGTCTGTGTCTGTGTGTGTGTGTGTGAAAGAGAGAGAAACACAGAGAGAGAGAGAGAGAGAGAGAGAGATTTTCCTAAGTTATGTCAGAATGACAGCCTTTGGTAAACTAATTTATAATATTTTTTAAAAAAATGTCTGTACTTAAAATGGTTTTCAATTTGTAGAAATAAATCATAATGAGCTGGCTGTTCTTTCATTTTTAAGATATTTCTTTTCTCTCAAACTTCTCAAAAGATGTGTGACTGCTTTACTACTTTTAACATTTGTATAGTTAGGGTTAAATTTAGCAATACTTTAAAAACCTTGCTTTCCATTACAGCATTATTTAAATAATATTTGTGATCTCTTTGGCTATCTTTCAGACTATCTTAAATACAAAATACTGTTAAATGCTGTCTATTATTGGGTGCATAAGTGTAATTAATATGTGAAGTAAAATTGCAAATTTTCTATTCCCATGATTCCTCTTGGCCCATTAAATAATTTACTTTATATCATTGTGTTTCCCCAAACACAAAATATTATTAGCTTTAAACTTTCCTTAAGAATCTCATGCTCTGCAAACTGAACTAGCCAGGCAAACAAACTTTCCTTAAATAATAAATGTTCTACAATGTTATAAAAGGCGGTTATCTCACTTTCTCAATTAATTTATCCCCAAGATCACCAATTTAAGAAAGAATCTAGGGGTGAATAAGACATTTTCTCCTAACCTTTTTATGTCCATCTGTACATTCTCACAATAGCCAGCACAACATGCACATATTTCAGGAAAAACATCAACTGGAGTGATACTGCAGTCATTAAATATTCTCCCTATGTCACTGGGATTTTTGTAAATGGCCATCTCTTATGGTTAGTTTTAATATTTTGGTAATATCTTCACTTCTCTTTGTTTCTTTTATCTTCGTCCTCATAAAATTGGGATAAAATAGAGCAGTGATTGCTGGTTGCTACCAGATAATCTACAATCTTTAACCTTTGGGCTCTATGAATAATTTATATAATTGAATAACAATGTCATCAGAAATGCCATATTTATACAAATTTAGCATAGGTATCAAAGTATGGTTAAATTGATTTTAGAAAAAAAATGTCCTGTGTTCATGAAGTACTTTGTCATGTTTTACAACTTTGGTCAATGTACACATTATCCATTTTTTACTAAAAAGCCTACTATATAGAAAGTTAATGTAAAGTTTTCTGATTATTTTCAGTGGCAGAATTTTCCAACTTTAAAAAAGAACATTTTAAGGTATTTATAGATTCTCCTTTGCAACATTTTATAAGAATATATTCAAAGAAGAAAGCAGCTTCATTATGATTTCTCCTTCGTTTCTTTGGAGGTACATTTCCATAATTTAGAATAGTTGGTTTTAGACAATCGAACTCTTCTTTCAGAATTTCTTTTGATTTGCAAGTTCAGACTGACAGTCCAATGAAATGAAATGTGAATATTTTTATAAATCTCTCATAAAAAGAAAGCTATTTCAACTAAATTATATTCTAAAAAATGCAGAACTTTCACGATTATGTTGCTGAACTTGGTAGGCAGCTTATCTTTCCAATCCTTGACACCCTAATTTACATATGATAAGGTGGTTGTTTCATACCTCGCTATAATAATTTGAGTTTATATTAACCACCAGAAAGTCCTTTTTCCACAAAAAAAGCACAAAGTATCACACAGATGCAACTTATTTATATTCAAAATTTGCTTCTTAAGTTTAGTGTGTGTCAATGTCTTCTCCAATTTAAGAAAAAAGAAATGAAAATATACACAGAGAAAGTAATATTCTCACACAGTAAGTTAACCATTATAATAGTATTAGATTTCAGTTTTAGGGCACCATCATTTTTGGAATTTGATGTTTAATGACAATTTATATGCAATATAAACATCTCCAGAACTTATGTGTACAAAGTTTTTTTTTTAATAATACATATCTATGTCATGTATCCCCTAACTATAAAAAGTTTTAGTTCTGAAAAAGTTTCCCAAACATTGCTTAGAGACCTAAACATGTATCATTTTTTGAAAGTATGATTTTGTAGTGTTGATTCCAAATTCTAAGCCAATCATACATAGTTTTCAAATTTTTCTTCCTTGAAACCTGTTTAAATGCTTAAAGAAATATATTAATAACAATAAATCAGTAGTAATGTTAGTAAACAAAAAAAGAGCAGTGAAAAAAACTAGATAAAAGTACTTAAATTTAAACCGAATTAAAATGGCTCCTACAAATCTTCAAGACAATTTAATTAAAATATATATCTTTTCAAAATATGATTCTCCAAATAGCATTACTGAAAAAAATTTAAGATGAGAAACGGTAATACCTAGGAGCAAGGAAAATGAAAAGTAAAACAGTATTAATAATGATTTTTAATTAGAACAAAGTGAGACTGTATTGATACTTATAAGTGAGGCATTTATGAATGAGATTTTTCCCTTGGAAATTCACAGGGGAAAATAACATAAGTAAATAAAGGGAGCTGTATCAAAATTAAAGGAAATCATAAGGAATATTTAAGCATATGTAACAAATATGAGATGTATAAATGCACACATATACACACACATTCTCTTTCTTCTATTATGTATATTTCTGTTTAGATATCACATTATCTAATGCATTTTTTATTTCTAATACATGAAAGCTGTAAGATTCTAGAAATCTTAAAAGCTGACAAAAACAGAAAATTCTTATTAACACATAAGAACCAGATAGGAAAGGAATTAAATCGTTAATCATCTCTGGTAGCCACCTACCATTAGCAGATATATGTGTTTTAGCAATTCGTTAGCACTGATAGCCTTTACACACTCCTACCCACACCATATTTTTAAAAATTCACAAAAGAAGAGCCATAAGGTGTTCTAATAAGATAAAATTGTCGATTGTTCTAGATTGGTTATCAAACTATGTACACTTAATTCCTTCTTTAGAGAAACTTACAAATGGTATTACAGATATAATGAAATTCTAATAATGACTACGTAAGCTATTATATAATACCAATATATTTTCATAGAACGCCAATATACAAAATTAAAGAATAATAGGTGACTTTATGACCGCTATAAGAAAATCAAATAACATATTAGTTCTGTAAAATGGGCTAAATGTCAAAAAATTATAATCTGTGTAATAATTATAGTCACAAGAATTATGAGACATAATATATAAAAAATAATTAAAAGCTTCTCAACACATTGCATCAAGTTTACATTCAACGGACTATGAAACTATTTCCATGCTCGACAAGAATCAATTGTTCAACACCTGAATCCTGCAGCAACCCAGGACTAATCTTTTTGTTTTTTCTCTGTTTTATCCTTGTGTATGTCAAGATGACAGCAACCGTAAGAAGGTAAGAAATAGAAAATCTTTAAAAGTTGAAAAATAAAATTAGAATAGAGAATATGGAATAAAACTAAACCTAAGTTATTTTCTTAAGACTGACTTTAGTAGTAAGTGTAACTGCATCTTTGCAATCATTTTGATAGTTTATGTGCAATTTATTCTGTGGTATTTTTCAATGGCAAACAAATTCATTGATTCTCCAGACATCAACTGAGTATACAAAAATTCAGTTTGATTCTGACACAAGCTACTCATAGTTAGCATAAACCTCACAGCTAAAGGGCTCAGTTCCACACGACTGCCCTCCCCCCACTTTCAGAGGCTGCTTGCAACTGGGCCTTTTGTACTTCTGACAGACCAGGTATAAATTGGGAGTTTCCACAAACCCATCTTCAGGTTCAATAATTTGCTAGAATGGCTCACAAACCCAAGAACACACTTACCTTCCGGTATACAAATGAATGGTCAGATGAAGAGGTACATAAGGCAGGGTACAAAAGGGTCCCGAGCATAAGAACTTCCGGCTCATGGAGTTGGGGCGTGCCACTCTCTCGCATGTGGATGCCTTCAGCAATAGAAGCTCTCTGAACCAAGTCGTTTAGGGGCTTTTAAACTGAGTAGGATTCATTAGAAGCATAGGAAGGAAAGAGAAAACAAGGAACGGATACCGTGTATTGCAAAACTGAATAACATTTGAGTTGGAAAAAGAAAGTTTCATTAACATTAAAAAAATTGTAAAAGATGCCAGCATCTTCAATGAATGAGTGGCAATACACATGTGTGGTTCAATGATAAAGCAGTGACACAGTGTTGTGTGTTCTATCACCAGATGATGTATGACAGCTTATAACTGGAAATTGTGGAAATACAATTTCAAGACTGTGCCCACAAGCCAGACAGGACTTGATCAGATGGTACTATCATTAACTTATCAGGCACTGACTCATACTTTCTTCTATCTGAAATAGATAGATCTGTATAAAAGATTTAAGCAGGTCCTAGATTTGGCCCAAGGATTGGCATAATCAAAATTCATGTGATTAAAATATCCCTTTAATGACCATAATATGTTTTTGGCCAAATGCCTGCCCCTTGGTCACTTATCTGCGATACAGTCCTTTCTCCTTCAGGCTGTCCATTTTACTTATTTTCTCCTTTGATGTGCTAATTCCATGATCTATGCACCAACTTTAACTCAGACCTACATTATGATTAATTGCCTTGTAGTACTTCCCCAGCTATTGACTTTGTAGTTGGAGCTAGTTATTTGATGAAGTCTATCTTCAAACACTATGGGTTGATGTTGAGAGAAAGGACCACCATTCATATGAATCTGAAAGAAATAGCAATGTGTTACTAAGCAAGGAGAACTGTACCTGGAGAAAGCAGTCTCTCTGAGACTAGGGAGTTAAGGAATTTAATGACTTTTGGAACCTATAAAGATTCAGGATTTTCATAGACTTTTAAGATAAAGTTAAGGAGCTGGCTGACATTCAGCATGGGTACTGGAGAGGAATAAATGATGATTTGGCTGAATTTCAAAAATTCAAGCACAAAGCCAAGCTTTAACTGATTTTGAGGTATGAAATCTCTTATGTGGTTACTTGTTTACTTCCTGGGTCTATGACCGAAAGGAGTAGAGTAATTATTTTTCTTTTTTTTTAAATGTTGTTTATTCTTCTTTTGTTTTCTCAACATCAAGTTCAACTACTTGACAATGTCTTTTTTATTTTAGGGAAGGTTCATTGTAACTCCAAAATAATCATAGTACCATGAACAACAAAAACAAAAAAGAATGGGGGAAGGGTTTTAAATGATTATAAAATAGATTCTCCATTTAAACAGATTAGAAGCTAGAAGATAAACATTCTCACACTCACTGTTATAAGAATTGTGAAATAAAGAAAACCCTCCAGATGAGATGTGTTCTCGGAATATATTGTTCTTAACAATTTACATGTTAATTGCAATCGGAATATCAAGGCCACCCTAAAGATAGAGATAGAAGAATATTTGATAGAAGAGAAGGTTCACAGATAATAGGCCCAGAATAATTTGAGGATGGGAATACAGGATAGTAGAGGTGAGTAAAAAGCATGCATATTTGTACAATGCAAAAGTAGTTCAACTTTATTCAGGCAAATGGAGAGGCACAATTAGGAATTCTATATGAAAAAAGATCCTTAACAAGACTGAAGCATTGTAGTCTTTATGAATAATTCACATAAAATATCATTGGTCCTTTCTCAGGCGAGTGCAGCTGTCACATTTGCAGGTTCTTAAATTCACTGGAAATGGCTAGTGCACCCATTAATTGTGTCATAGAGAGTATGTTTATTTTAGAAATAGAGAAAATTTCTTCAGCAATTTTTCTATCATGATTTTTATTTAGTTCTTTTAATTATTGAAGAATAATTCACACATTTTAAAATCAACTCATTTTAACATACGGATGCATGTGTTTTGACAGAGGCATTAATATAAGCAAGACCAATATCAATATTTATGAAAGTTCTATCAAGCCATAATTCTCTTAGGCGACTTTGTAGGCAATAATTCCCTGAACCTCAGAACCTCAGAAAGGCCTTTGCAAATGATCTGTTCTTTTTTTTTTCCTCTCCCACCCATCATGATCTGTTCTTGGTTCTTACAGTTTTGCCTTTTCTGGAATGTCATATAAATTTGATCACAGAGTAAGTAGTATTTTGGGTCTAATTTCTTTCATTTAGTATAATGTATCTGAGCTTACCTTATGCTCTTGCATATACTAATAGTTCATTTCTACTGCTGAGTAATATTACATTATATGGATATACCACAGGTTATTCATTCATTCACCAGTTAACAGAATTTGGGTTCTTTTTAGTTTGAGAAAATTACAAAGAAAGCACTCAGTGCTACCCTTCTTTTTAAATTTAGCCATTCTTAAATGGGTTTATGATATATCATTTTATTTATGATTTATGAATCAACTATATGACTATGAATAATGATATCGAACATCTTTTTGTATGCTTTCTTACCATTCATACTACTTCTTTAGAAAAATGTTCACACAGTTTTACATTGGGTTGCTTCTTTTCTTACTATTTAGTTATTAAGTTTTTTGTATATTACAGAAACAAGTTTTTTATCAGTTTTTTAATTTTCAAATATTTTCTCCCAGTTGAGGGCTTACAAAAGTTTTTTAATATTGATGAAGTCTATGTGTCAAATTCTTACTTTATACATCATGCTTTGGGTGTCATATTTAAGAAAACTTTGCCTAAACAAGATTGCAAATACTTTTTGTGTCTTTTTATGCCTTTAGGTAAGGTATAAATGCTTTGTAACTTTAGGTTTATTATTTAGTTTTGTGATCACTTTCAAACACATACACACTCGTGTGTGTAGTATATGTATATTATATATTATAATATATTTACAATATGTTATATATGTCTGTTCACCATTGCATGTTGATCATATGAAAGGACAATAATGCATGTCTTTAGTTCACCGATCTTTGGATCAAGAAGAGCTGCAATCAAGGAGATATACTTAAGAAACAGTACATGATGAGCTCCATCTGCACATGGAACTATTAGATGGCGATATTTTGAAGTTTTAGCTGATTATATAATAGGATAAACATAGGATAAAAACTTTAGGGGCTTTTTGAAGGGGTGAATATATTTTGTATATGGCATAAATATAAATAATCTGTGTCTAGAGAGTAGAGTGAGTTTGTTTTAACATCTTCATACATACTTTAATAATCCAGCTATCAAGAGGTAAAGCCCAATTCCTCTCGCCTTGAGTGTGTACTTAACATAGTTATTTGCATGTAATGAATAGTATATATAAAGCAAAAATAATGATGTATAACTTAGGAGACAAGGTCATAAAAAGGCTTTCTCTTTATTCTCTATTTCAAATCATTAATATTTACTTTAAAGGAAGATAAATACTATGTCATGAAGACACTTCAGCAGCCTGTGGAGAGGCCCACACAACAAAGTTTTAAGGATATCAGTGACCAACAGTCAGGAAAAAACTGTGGCCTCATGAGTGGGTAATTTTGAAAAATCATCCTTGAGACCTTTCAGCTAACAATAATTCCTGCCAATATCTTAACCACGACTACACTAAATACTTTGAGCTGTATCCACACAACTAATCTACATCCAAATTTCTGGCCTACTGAAATTATGAGATAATGAATGTGTGTTTTTTTGAGCTACTAAATTTTAGGATAACTTGATATGCAGCAATAGATAATTAATACAGATTCGGTCACGAGACTCAGTTTGTTCTTCTAAACACCACTACTGTAACAATTAACAGGCTACTCTAGTCTGTGCCCTGGAAAACACTGTTATATAAAGAAGATTCATTACATTTAATTTTCATTTTAATGTAATCTATATTTTATTTAAAATACACAGGATAGATCTTCCAAACAGAAAATTAATAAAGAAATAATGGACTGATCTTGCATATAGACAGAAATATTCATAATTATTACTTACTTATTTGCTGACAAAGAAAAATCCTGAGAGATACAAAATGTCTAAGCAAATGCTATTCTGTATATTTTTCAGAACTAAACAATCAAAAATATCCAGCTCTTTACATAAATATACGAGAAGTAAACTCTCCTTAATGGAGTTAACTACATACAAATTTCAGGAAGAAATACAGTTCACAGAACCCATTTCCTAATTTATGCATTAAATATATGATTTCTCTGACAGAGATGAAAATCGATCTGGGTATTTAGGTTTCTTTGATCTTGATTTACTCTAATATCAATAGTCCTCAAATGTATTTTGCACTTTTAGTACCATATTCAGAATTCAGATGTATAAAAAAACTCCAAGTATCAATAACTTTTGTCAAACCGTTAACTCTGAAAAGCAATAAGATGAAATTATAGATTGTGTAAGACTTTGCATTTATAACAAAACTGGCCTAACAATTTTTGTGTCTTCATTGTGAAGAAGTTAATTTTAATTTCATAGTGTTTATTTCTTTGGTGCATACAAACATTTTATTTATTTAAAAAGTGATTATTTGAGTGGAAAACCACTCTAAAAAGCTAATTTCAAGTTCAATATGCAACATTGATGGACTTAGTATTGTTGCACTCATCACTTAAAAATATATATGCAATCTAAAGTGTAAGACTCCACTGGAATTGGTATTTTCCATATAGATTTATGACTGCTGAGCAGCAACTGGAAAACCAAAGATCTTTTTTACCATCACAGAAAATAAATTCAACCAAGGACAATGACTAGTCAACCATGAAATTGTGCGCTTAAGTGGACTTCACACTGACAACAGAAATGCTGAAGGGAATTTATATATACTTGCTAGGATCTCGTCAGCTGAGTGTTATTCTGCAAAATCTCTTTTATGAACCATTTGTAGCAAAAACAGCAGTATATCCATTTGCTGTTTCAATGTCTAGACTCAAGACTTATATTGATCAAGGACAGTTACTTCAGCTTTAAAAGACAGTAACCCATATTTTCACTTCAAATTTCCCTAGGAAAGATTGTTTTAAATCATCACAAGTATTCAAATCTTGAGATATATCATATAGGATAAATATCACTCCATAAATACCTATATATAAAATATTAATATTATACATATATTTATTATATACTTTGATTATTCACGGAAATACTGAGAACCAAATATAATAGGTATAATTACTATGCCCATTTTATATGAATCAAGAGACTCAGGAATTTCAAGGCAGAGAGAATAAGTAAATTGTCCATCATCATAAGTTTGATCCCATTTACTATCTTTTTAGATTCATGTTTTTAACCATTGAGTAATTTGATACTACTTTTAAATATGAATATAAATTATATCTAGTATATTATTATATAATCAATATCTATCAATATTTATGTAAAAACATATCAATATTTTTATATAATATATATTTATAATATTTAAATATTTTTAAAGTAGGGTTTAATAGTGTTTCTTGTTTATGCAATTTTCTTTTAATAGGTACAATAATTATGTTAGTTTTAAAAGTATCTATCAGTCATCATTTTTTAAATATATACTAGGAACTATATATGAGGGACTTACAAAAATTATACAATAAGAACTTTCTAGCAGTGTTTGTTCCTTAGTTTACAAGTAAGGAAATAATTTTAGGCAGTTTGTGTGACTGAACCTTCTTGCTGATTTGTGGCATATTTCCCATTGAAACATATATCTGCTTATAAGGCATTAAGAAAACTTGCCTTTTATTTTATGGATTTCTTGTTATTTTATTGAAAACAATTTTAAACCAACATTGATTTTCATAGGTTTTCCTTTTATAGCTAAATTATTAAATAAAATTACCTTGTGTGCAATGATTAAAAATTTAAACCTTACTTTATGTGCCTGTAAAGTGAACAATTGACTAAATAAAAACATGATAAAATGACAAAAAATATTCAATATCTCTTATGTACATCCTACTGTACTTCTCAAATATTTTAAAACATACATATCCTATGACCTATTGTAAAATGTCTCTTTAGATGGATTTTTAACTTAATTCAGAGGTATGTTGTACAACAGAACAAAAATTACACATAGTAATTTAAGAAATAAAAATTATCTGTTGTATAATAATACAATGAGAAAAACATGATTAATGTGGAATGATTATTAGCTATTGTGTATGCACAGTTCAAATATTGTATGATTATACTTAATATCTTAAAATATAGCACTAAAATTAAGGCAATGAAAATTTATCTTTTGACTTATAGCATTAAACATTATGTCAAGCCATTATTGAATAAGTATATTATAAGCATTATATAATATTGACTTAGGTTTTGTTTTTAAGTTTAGATTTTGCCATGTAAAAATTAAGATTTAGAGTTGAAAAAATTTCAATAAAATGAATATACACAATTCTTAAAATAGACATGAAACTTAACAAAATAGTTAGCTTTTCTATAAAAATAATTAATTGAATTTTACATTCATAATTGAAGGTTATTCTGTGACATTATCATCATCAGATCACCAAAATATTCATTACACAATATTTTGTATTATGCCATAAATAAAACTTAAGGTTACTTAGGTTGGGAAAATTTTAAAAGTCAGGGAAAATTGAATATATAAAGGAAGAATAAAAATAATTGATATGTACTAAATGTATAGAAAAGGTGGCCTTCTGGATTTTCTTGAAGAGTAAAGCTGATGTTTTCATTTGGGCACTGTCATGGATTATTTAAAGACCAAAACCGAAAAGAACACCTGTGCACACGGGTTTGGATCAAATTTGAAGTGTGTATGTACTTGTACATAATGCTTATTTACCTATACCCAGATGTGCGTGCCTTTTTATAAGGTGAACATCATTTAATATGCCTATTATTAAAATGTTTATTATTTTAATGCTGCACAGCTATTTTCATCAACTTTTCTATCTTGGCCTTCTTTATTATCAAAATTTACTTGAATATACTGTTGTAGAGTTGAAGACTCATTAGTTTTTAGAGTGAAGATGCTTGATTTTAAGTATAAAGTCATTTTCATGATCTGCAAGCATGTGTGTGTGTGGTGTGTATGGGTGCAGTCTTATAAAAATTTCAGACGAATTGCAATGGCAAATTTCAAAGAGCATATGCATCCATGATAAAGAAAATAAATCTATACATTTCAGCAGATGGCCCCATAATCTACATATCAATCCTCTAATTTCCTTGCATTTTGATGACTCGTTTTATATCATAAGACACCCTCTACTAATCTCTGACTATAACACTGTTTTTACTGTAATTCTTACTTGTTTCAATCAGTCAGTTTTCTTCATCATTGCAAGTTTGGCAGAAGATGGAAATTTCTGTGGGGCCGAGGACTGATGTAATCAGACATTGTTGATGAAATGTCCACAAGACCCTTTTATACAGACAGCGTCATACCTTCCTTCTCTTTCACCATGCCTAATTCACACTCTGAAATGAAACTTCCATAACTGGCTCATTTCTCAAACTCCTCTGCTCTGACATTTGGACCTCTTTATGTTAAAATAGTTCATTTATTTCATCAGTGAACATTGTCAACTATTTCTTTACTGGTCCCTAGTCCTTTAGCATAATATCAATTTCCTTGAAGTATCCATGAGTAAAGAATATTCCTTTATCTATACTCTTTCCTATTAGGAAACAAAAAAGAGTGGTCAGTATGTGTCTAGCTAACTCATTGGCATTGAAAACTATTGTTTTTTTTCATCTATATTTTAATATCTTAATGTAGTGATATTTTTTTTGCATAGTTACTCTAATCTTTCAAATCTGGATCACTTACTTGTGTTTATATAAGGAACTGTTCACCTAACACTTACATTATTTTCATTAATTTTTTTCAAATCTTTATATGCAAAAAACTTCAAATGTCTAGCATTAATCTTTTCATTAATTACTTTTGAGATAATTACAGATTCACATGCAGTTGCAAGAATAATAGCTATCCCATGTATCCTTTGCTCATTTCCCACCAACAGTGACATCTTGAGAACTTATAGCCCAACATCACCACCAGGATATTCATATTAAATACATTCAAGATACAGAGAATTTCCATCGCCATAAGGATCCTTCTAGTTCCCCTATTATAGCCAGATCCACATCCTTCACAGCCTCCCCACCCCTATTTCTGTCCTTAATCCCCTGGCAACAACTGCTGTTTCCTGTTTTTATAGTTGTGTCATTTCAAGAACGTCATGTAAATGGAGTCATACAATACATAGATTTATGGTATTGATTTTTTTTACTCAGCAAATTTTTATAGAGATTTATCCAGGTTGTTGCATATATCAGTAATATTTTACTTTTTGTAGCTGAGTAATATTTCACAGCATGCATATACTAACATTAACTTTTATAGAAACAATTATTTTCCTCTCTAATCCATTTCTTCTCTAATTCACCCTTAATACACAGCCTTGTTCATACTTTTAACTACTCAAATCTTGAATTCTAATAACATTCTGTCTCACAATTATCCCCTATTAATCAAACTCTTCCCACCTGTTTATCTGTTCTCTTGTAGAAACTTCACTTGTACTTCAAATCCTAGTCCAACAAAGCATTATTTTGTTCTATGTCAATTTTTATTCTTCTGGGGTCATGAATTAGCCTATCCAGCTAGCTTTCCAGATTACCTATTCCAGGCATATGTATTTCCCTTGCCCTGTCTAGCATACAAAACTTGCTCAGTCTTATCCCCATCACATTCCTGAGTAAAGTCCTTAATTTTACTCAGTTTATAATCTTTGCACTTTTTTATCCTGTTGTTTCCATTCTTAACAAAAGACAGTTTCAAGCTTGAATTTATTTCTGTTACAGTTATTAAATGGCATTGCTTGTAATTTTCACTGTGAAAATGGTGTTCATCATGTAAGATGGCTATTAAATTCCTGTGAAATAGTTTGCAGATGTAAATAGGTGCTGAACTATCCAAGCCTGTGTTCTTTCTCTAATTATCACCTCTAGAAAGTTATATCAATCTGTTTTCACTTTGCTAGTATTTTCCTTTACCTCTGTCTCTTCTTGAAATGATTCTCATCAGAATTAAACTTCAAAAACCAACCATAGTGAGTAAGAATACAGTTATTCAAAGTCATCTCAAAGAGATAGAATGGCACCTGCTGGGAAATTGAGTAAAACCAAACTGAATGTATTAATAAATGTCAGTAATGAGTAACGCCCAGAAGTTTGGAAAGGGTTAATTACCCATGGAAGAAAAGTAAAAAGAAAATTTCAGAGATAATCGTTAGCAATAGCCAACCAAGCATTTCAAGTATTCTAAACCCATCTGCAAGTCCATGTGACCACTTTAAGCCCTTCTAATTTTAGCTTGCCCTCCTCTGGAGATATGGAAGCAGGGAGAAAGTATTAATAGATGTTTTCACAAAAAGAAGATGTGCTAGCCATGATAGTTATATTTTTATTGAAAATCAAGAAATTAGAATTCCAGATTTATACGAATCAGTCTTTTAATTCCATTCAGTATGATATCCCTATGAAGGAAGCCTTGTCTTATTGTGTTGATAAAGTCTTATTTCTAAACTTTCTATTGCAAGATTTGGATTTTGTAAGTTTACAAAAGAACATTACCGTGTGTGTGTGTCCATGTGCATGCACATGTGTCTCAAGAGCCATGCTTTTTTATATTTTACTACTGTTTGAGATTTTCATCTGATCTTCTCAAAATACTTAAGCCACCCTTGCTGTCGCAGATGAAGTCACGCCCTACCTTGAGAAAACAGAAGCCATCAGAAATTTACTGCATTGAGTTCTTTCACTCCTAAAAAACTTATGCTGAGCTCTATCGTTGTCTTCTAGAACAAAGGAACAAATATCAAACTCCTCCTATCCAAACATGTAGCTGTCACTGCCAGTTTTCTGCACAGAAAAACTTCTCAGATTCCCTTTCCCTTTCTGAGTTCTTTTCCTACAGTATGCTCTTAATAGGCCTCTGAAACCATGGACTACTGAATATGCTTTCCCTTTGGAGTTTATGACCTCACAAGATAGCCTTTAGTCAATGACTTACTGATACAGGAGTATGGAAGCCCAGCTCCTTTTCCAAGAGTAAGAGATATTCTAGGTTGGAATTTTCATTTTTTAGTTTCTTGCAGAATAAGGGCACTTCCCTTGAAATCGCAGCCTTGTTGGACTTTTCTTCTATCATGTTTCTTTTACTTCCTTAACTATTTCTCTAAGAACATTTCCTTAATGAAGCACTTTCACATAAATCCTTATCTTAGGTTCTTGTTTCCAGGGAATCTGACGCCAGATAAAAGCTAATTGCAACTACCACCTGCATTTGGTATCATATCCCCTTTTACAGTCCACAGGAAATTAATTCATCTCCTAGGATGCTTATTTCATTAACATTTCCCTTTCTCTGAAAATGTTTCTTTTATCCAACAAATATCATTATCTAATTATCACATAACTTTCTTATTTCCTTTCTATTTAAGTGTTTTAGTAGTCTGTGCTCATTTCTCCAATTCATCACTTCTTCTGTACTTTCAATCCATTTAAATTTAGATTATATCTTCTCTACTTAATTAAAATTATTTTACTAAGATTAGCGAAAGTCTCTTAATTAACAAATCTTACAAGATATTTTTTTGCAACATATAGCACTTTTATCCATTTTTTAAATTTCTTTAACTATTTCTTCCTTGACATTAAGATACCAGTTTTTAAGATATTCAGTGAGATATCTTAATGAATGCTTACGATGCCAGACAACAGGCAAACTGATAGGGGATAAATGCAATAATAATAATAATATAAACAGTATGTTATGAAAGCTAATAATAAAATAACCTAATTAAATGTGTTTGGATGATATAAGGTTTTATCTGAATCGTACGTAATTTGTGAGAATTCTTGGTGGCATATTTCCCCATACCTGTGATCTTGGGTCCTGAGACCATAATCTACCTGAATAGGAAAGGTAAAATTTAAGTAGGTATAATTATCTTCACCTAAATTCAACTTAACATTAATGTATTTAGAGAGTTATAGTCTCATTTTGTAATTCTCTGAACATCTATCTTGACCCTGAGAAGTGATCCCTTCTGCCTGTTTTGCATACAGCTCCTAATTTTACTAGTTTTTAATATTTTCTATTTTACCAGGTAAGTCACAAGCTCTATGATCTCTTCCTTAAAGTCCAGATATTCAGATAATCTAGATACTTTAAATACTTAAGCATTAGCTCTGCACTGGCCCCAGCTTCTTAGCATGTCTTCCCATTGCTATTCCTCTTAACTGTCATATTAACTGAGTAGAAAAGAATACTATGATAGCTAAGCTAAGATCCTGTGTCAGTTTAAGACGTACAGATATTGACTTTTAAAGCATATTGACTGAGGCTAAATCTCTTCTCTGAAGTACCAGAACTGGAAAACACAAAAGTTATCACAGAGAAACATTTGATCAAAAAACTCACAAATACAGATTAAAATTACAGCCCAGGGAATTCGGAAAATCTATTCCTGAATTAATAAGTAATGGGTAGAAACCATATCACGAAAAGCATTGGAAAGAAACAATTTTATTTAAATTGTTGAATCTCTGTGTGTAAAGTAACAGCTTTGCAAAATACGAAACTATTCAATTAATAATAATGGCACTGCTGAAAGAGAGGGACCACACCAGCTCAACTTTGTGAACAAGAATGATGCAAGGCAGCAGAAACTACAGAATGAAAAATAAACTACTGTACTATATAAGAACCAAATAGAGAAATTGTTCTTAACCTTATGTAAGTATGTCTGAAAGAAAGAAGTTTATGTATACCATCATGGTCTGTATGTTGGTTTAACCTATATTGTCTCTGAATTGCAGAGCCTCTCTCTCAAACCTAAATAAATAAAGTCCCCAGAGGTGGAGCAATAGCTTCTGCCATCACATGGGGAGGTGCCCAGAGGTCCATTTTCAGGGCTAGTTATTCAAACAGTGAATTGTTCAAAATTTGAGTCTCCAGCAAATTTGGCTTCCAAAACCACACACTTTTAGAACAGCCAAGAAGTTAAATTTATATCACCTATTTTTATATTTAACAAATGCTTGTTCAAACTCACTATTTTCAATGAAATGTGATAAATGCTATAAAATTCTATTAAAAATATAGATATGTAATACAAGCCTCTGTTATATCAATTGTTAATATTAAGGACAATTAATTTTCCATGTTCCACTGAAGTAGCTTTGAAAGTTCTCAGAATTATAGCATCTGCTCAGCTTGCAAGCACTACCACACTTTATAAAATTATTATTTACTTTATATATGTTAGAAATTCTAGAAAAGGCATTTCTAACAGATATCTGTAATTTATAATATTTGCATATTTTATAATCTTAAAAGCACGTTTAATGTTTTTTGCTAACAATGTCATATTTTCGCTTGTTTAAAAAAGGCAAAGACATATTTTAAAAACACATTGTATTATTTTATTTCACGTCTTATTGTTGAAGGAAAAATCCTTAAAATAATTCTCAAATTCACACAATAATGCTTTTTCAAATCTTTATGAAGTTTGAAATGTTATTAATGTTAATTTGATTGTGATGATTTTTTCCAAATATTTCATGCATGATATAGAAATTATGTATTTTTTAAATCTGGTTTTATTCAAAGCCTGCATGAAAATATAATAATATGTTTCCTTTTTATTATATTAATCTAAGAAAACTATAAAAAATTAATACCCATTTATAATACAATATACAAAATTTTTAATATAGCTGAACATTGGTTTTATTTTTATTATTTCAAACAGAGAATGCATTTTAAAAGGCAACATACAAATTTTGGACCATGTAAAAAAATATGAAAACCTTTAGACCAGCTGTTAGCTAGCATTTGAAAAGCAAATTAAGCAGGTTTATAATATAATGCAGCAGATGGAGAAAATGTGATTACCCAGGGAATAAATTTTCTTTATCTATCATTTTATCTTAAGTCTGTGAGTGTGCTCAGAAAATGAGGTTTTTCCCTCATAACATTCTTCACGTTACCATGAAATAATGTTCTTTCAGGTATTTTCTGATTATATCTGCTCTGTGTTAAGGGTAAGGGAATGTTAATATAGGAAAATGACAACATCATATTTCATTTTAAAGAGTAGGTGATTTTATAATATTGTTTATTGCAAGTAGGTGTGAAATATGTGAGCAAAAATTATACTTATCTAGAACAATATTACATTTTTTGTACTGGTGTAGACTTTGACCTCAAATATATGTGCTTCTGATAAAAAACAAGGCAATTTTTTGGTAGCAGGTGTTAGCAACTGCATTTTAAAAAGTTAAATCAAGTGGCATCTTTTAAGGAAATCAGAGATGATAGAAATGTGAGGCAGATAGACTGGTTATGATACTATATTTTAACAAATTCTATAGCAAAGTCTACAGAATTATAAATAATCTGAAAAACAGGGATAATTAGATGGAGGACAAAATAAGGAGCTATTTTTAAGTTATGTTAAGAAATAGATTTGATGTTTGGCATTATACACGTGGTTAGTTAAAAAAGAGTATTATAGATTTGAGTTTTAGTAAAGATATTAATAGTAACATAATTGACTGACAGAAAGCAGATAGCAAGAAAATATACATTGAGGAAAAAGGATGTATATTTGGAATGTGTTCATTCACTAGTGTCTACAGTGCAATTAGGGGGAGATGTTCAGGCAGTTGGGAATGTAAGATTGTTTTGTTAAAGAAGGGATAGGACTGGAGACCAGTTTTACAATTCATCTGAGAAAAGCTGATAGTTGAAGCCATCAGAATGGGTACAGTTTCACAAGAGCATGTAATAAGAGATAATTAGAGGATTACATACAGAATCTTATATAAGGGGGCATAGGCTGGAACAAAACTTTTGAAGATGGCATAAGTTAACTTAAAACAGGGGAGAAACCCAGGAACCTGAAACTCTTGATGAGTGTTTCAGGGTCAATGAGGAAAAGATTGTGGCAATATCCCTGTGAAATCTTTATTTGCCCCTAACCATAATGAGAAATCTTCTCTTGAACCTCTGTATCATGATAAAGAGTTGGCTTTCTTAGTATTCTTTCTTTGAAAGACTTGTTATATACCACAAATAATTCTCATGGAAATGTTTCTTATAGCTTTTCTTCTGATCTTGTCCCTAATCATATAGATAGTTTGGAAACAGAAAAAGATAATGTTTTCACTGTTATTTTCAGGATAGCAGTGGTTATGGGCATGTACACAGATGATCAGAATATTACACTGATATTAAATGTAGGCTAAATCCTTGGATTGCTAGTATGTGACATCTTTCTTTTGGTTGTGTATGCACCAGTCAGTAGTCTTCCTGCAATATGATGTAGAGAGGGAAGCATTTTAAGCTGCAACATACTGAGTTTTAATTCCTATCTAGGCTTGTCAATTTCAGAAGAGAAAGAAATGCTGACCTCTATAGGCTACCTAAAATTGCAAAAACTTTAAAATATATTTATGACCTCAAATTTTCTAATCATCTCATTTATAAGAATTCCCCAACCCATTGATCTTACCATGATAATTTTCCAGCAGTATAATAACAATATAGAAATATTCTTTGTAAGTATCTTCACATCTCCATAATATTCCTAGAGAATTGAAATGTTTAGTATAAAAGAAAAGAAGTCTGAGCGTGTTGAGCAATACCACATCAGGTCATTATAAAATATGGCCATTGTCTGCTGTTTATGTGCTGTTAATTTTTTTACTTTTTTTGTACACTATAAAAAAAAATTTGTATCCTAGTTTCTTCAGGTAAATATTGTGTCATGTGTTGATTATAATTTGAGGAAATAATATGTATTAAATGTATTTTATACTATAAATATATATTCAATAAATATTTGCTGACTGATTAAATAAATAAATTCTATATTTTATCAAAAAGTAAAATGTATATTTTAAAAGAATGCATAAAAATATAAAAACATTATACTTATTCCTAAGGTGAGGTAAAACTTGCATAGGAAACCCAAAGAATTAAAAATAATCTCATTTAACCTATTTATCAAACCTGTCTGTACCCATCTGCAAATTGAATACTGCAAAGGGGTAGAAAAATAAAACAAACACAAAACAAACAAATAAATAAAAAACTTTAGATATAGAGTATTAAACTTGGAGGATGCTGTCAAATATCAGTTTTCTTTCAAAACATAGATGTAACATTTATGTATAAAATCCAGCCCTTGATTTTGACCTCATACGATTTTGTATCCGTTAAAAGTTAGGGATAAGGAACTAAAAATGAACTCAACTATAAAATGTATATCCCATTCTTAGTTTTGCAGTTTACTTCTAAAATAAGTCTTTCCAGAAATGAATACATATTTATTTAATTTTCCCAGTTTTAACACAACTTCTTGTAATTTACATGTATAAAATCTATAAATAAATGTTTAAAGATTATATTTTACCAAAAAAATCTATAATTACATTTTAAATGCTTTCCAATAATGCATTTATTGAAATTATTTTCCATTATTGAAAATATTATTACTCTTTTCAACTCTTTTTTCCATTATTTATTTTTATTTCAGGATACTATGAGGATACAAAGATTTTGATTACATTTTATGTCTTTGCCTCACCCAAGTGAAGATTAGAGGCATGCCCTTCCCTCTACAATGCTCACCGCATCCATTAGTTGTGAGTTTACGGCTCCAAGCCCCTAATCCTTGGAAAATATTATTACCGTGTCAGCACCATAGTGTTTATCAGTTAATGCCAATTTGATGGCGAGTACATGTGGAGCCTATTCTTCCAATCTTGTGATACTTCAGTTTGGATAATGGGCTCAGCTCAATCCAGAAAAATATAAGAGATGCTAGATGACTGTCATTACTTATAATTGAGTAATATTTCGTTATATACATATATCAAATTTAAATAATCCACTCATGAATTTATGGTCACTTGGGTTGTTTCCACATCCTTGCAATGGCGAATTGTGCTGCCATAAACATTCAGGTGCAGATGTCTTTATTATAGAATGTCTTTTGCTCTTTGGGGTAGATGCCTAATAGTGATATTGCTGTATCAAATGGTATTTCTATTTGTAGTTCTTTGAGGTATATCCAAATTTTTTTCCACAGAGGTTACACTAATTTGCAGTCCCACCACCAGTGTAAGAGTGTTCCTGTCTCTCCACATCCTCACCAGCATTTGTTGTTTTTGGATTTTTGATAGAGGCCAATCTCACTGAGGTTAAGTGATATCTCACTGTGGTTTAGATTTGCATTTCTCTAATGATTAGAAATGTTGAGCATTTTTATATGTTTTCTGCCCATTATTCTGTCTTCTTTTTAAAAGTTTCTGTTCATTTCCATTGCCCATTTGTTGATGGGGTTGTTTGATTTCTTCTTGTTGATTTTTTTAAGTTTTAGATACATTCTTGTTATCAACCCTTGATCGGATGTGTAGAGAGCAAATATTTTCTCCAATTCTGTAGGCTGTCTATTCACTCTAATGATAGTTTCTTTGGCTGTGCAAAAGGTTTTTAATTTGATCAGATCCCATTTATTTATTTTTTGTTGCTGGTGTGATTGCTTTGAGGGTCTTCTTCAAAAATTCTTTGCCTAGGCTAATGTCTGAAAGGGTCTTCCCAACATCTTCTTCTAGAATTGTTAATGTTTCATTCCTTAAGTTTAAGTCTGTTATCCATTTTGAATTGATTTTTGTCAGAGGTGAGAGGTGGGGATTCAGTTTCATTCTGCATGTAGCTATCCAGTTTTTCCAACATCATTTATTGGAAAGAGATTCTTTTCCCCAGTGTATATTTTTATCTGCTTTGTCAAAGATTAGATTACCATTTGCAGATGGTGTCATCTCTGGATTCTCAGTCCTGTTCCAAAGAGATTCTCAGTCCTGTCTCTGTTCTTGTGCCAATAAAATGCTATTTTAGTTACTATAGCCTTGAAATACAACTTGAAGTCTAGTAGACTGATACCTCCCATTTTGTTCTTTTAACTTAAGATTTATTTGGCTATACCAGGTCTTCTCTGGTTCCATACAAAAACATAGAATTATTTTTTTCTAGATCTATAAAGAGTGATGATGGTACTTTCATAGGGATTTACATTAATTCTGCAGATCGTTCAACTCTTATCTCATAATACTTTTGTCCTCAATGTTTTAAAAAAAAATGATAAGGGTAAGTAACCTACTACCAAATGAAAGTGTTCTGTCAGATGCTGTGAAGGGCATAAAAGAAAACATATCCTTTGAATTCTGTAAAACTATATCTTGTAGAAAAGGCATATTTACATAAATACCCTCTGAAAAAAGGAATTATTTAATATGTATTAGAAGAAACAAGGCACAAAAAGGGTGGAATGGAAGACCAAGGGAGTTAAGAACTGGCAAGAGTTGCAGGGTGAATTAAAAATAGACAATTGGGCAGAATAATTTATTAAAAAGATCAGCATACTGTAGCTTTGGGTCTCTTTTTATGAAGAAGACAAAATAATTGAACCATAAAGTATGTCCAAAGAAATAAAGAGTAGAATCTTTAGAGAAAAAAAATTGTAATATATAAAATAAGGTCAAAGACATAAGTTGAAGTGATACGGTCTATTAATTGTTTAATTGGTATCCAGAGAAATGGAGAGAAAAAAGTAAGACATGAACAATTTAAGAAGAGAATATTGTTCAGGATTTTCCAAAAATGGTGCAGGACTCAATTTATAGATTTAAGAATTGCAATCTAATCACAAGGAATATAAATTATAACAAATCTAAATCAAAGAAATCATATTCAAAAAGAAAATGTTGAAAGTTGCTAAAGTGAAAAGGATATTACCTTCAAGGAGCAGTAATAAATGTCACCTATGAGCTTTCTGCTACAACAAAGGTGACAGTGGAATGACCTATGTGATATATTAGAAGAAAGTGTCATCATTATTTTAATGTATAACACCATCATGTTCATATGTTGACATCATCATCTACACTCATTAAAATACCTTTCAAGAATAAGGCAAAAGAAAAACATTGTATGCCGGGAAAATAGGGTTTGGCATTAAGAATCTAAAATGAAAAAAATACAAAGAAACACTTTATGGGCTACATCACTAGCCCCGTGTTTGTTGCTTTCAATTCATAATCCTAATTAATCTTCCAGGAATCAAATTATCATATAATTATATATAAACATGTTATGACTTTAAAAAAATATCTCCACTTCACTTTGGCTCCAAAGTTTGTGATCTTTTTTCTTTTTCAGAATATTATGGGGGTACAATTTTTCTGGCTACATGAATTGTTTTTGTACAGTTTGAGTCAAAGATATGTTTGTGTCCATCACTTGGACAATGTGCATTGTACCTGTTAAGCCTGGATTTACTCATCACCTCTGCTCCCCCACCTGCTTGATTTACCATATGTGCACATGAGTGTTGACTGATTAGTTCCAATTTAGTAGTGAGTACTTGCGGTGTTTCTTTTTCCATTCTTGTGATATTTCACTGAGAAGAATGGTCTTCATTTCCATCCAGGTTGATACAAAAGGTATTAATTAGTTCACCATTATTTTTATTGCTAAGTAGTATTCCAATGTACATACATACCACATTGTATTAATACACTCATGTATTCATGTATTGATGGACACTTGGGTTGATTCCACATCTCTGCTATTGTGAATTTTGCTGCAACATACATTTGAGTGAATGTGTCTTTTTCATAAAATGACTTTTTTTCCTTTGGGTAAATATACAATAGTGGGATTTCTGGATCAAATGGTAGGTCTCATGTTAGTTCTTTGAGGTATCTTAATACTACTTTCAATAGAGGTTGTACTAGTTTGCAGTCCCACCTACAGTGTTTACGTGTTCCTCCCTGGATATGAAACTATCTTCATATTACCATCTGATCTTTGACAAAGCAGAAAATACCATACACTGGGGAAATTATCCTTATTCAATAAATGGTGCTGTGAAAACTGGACAGCCACATGTAGAAGATTGAAACAGAATCTGCATCTCTCACCACCCACAAAAATTAACTCATGATGGATAACACACTTAAACCTAAGTCATGAAACTCTAAGAATTCTAGAAGAAAATATTGGAAAACCTCCTCTAGATATTAGGCTAGGCAAAGAATTTATGAAGAAGACCCCAAAGGCAATCACAACAACAACCAAAATTAACAAATGGGACATGATTAAATTAAAACGCTTCTGCACAGACAAGGAAACAATCAATAAAGCAAATAGACAACCTACAGAATGGGAGAAAATATTTCCAAGCTATACATCTGGTAAAGGGCTAATAACCAGAATCTATAAAGAACTCAAGCAAATCCATAAGAAAAAAATCAAACAACCCCACTAAAATGTGGGCAAAAGATATGAACAGAAGCTTTTCAAAAGAAGATAGACTATTGGCCAGTAAACATAGGAAAAAATGCTCAACGTCTCTAATCATTAGGGAAATGCAAGTCAAAACCACAATGAGATATCACCTAAATCCAGTGAGAATGGCTTTTATCAAAAAATCCCAAAATGATGAATGCTGGAGTGGATACAGAGACAAAATCTGTGATCTTTTGAATTAAGCATGTGTGCCTTCTGTCTACATGATTGTCTATCCAACATCTTAGTTTTAAATTTGTTTCTTACTCTATTACCTTATGAATTTCAAGGATAGTTATCAGAATTAACAAAATTATGGATATCTTTATCCTTAATAATGATGTTTCACATAAGATTATTTTATCTGATATTACTCTGACAAATCCATCATCATTTGCTTTAATTTCACTTTAGCTGTATGTGTGTGTATGTCTTCTGTCTTTCATCTATTTTTATTTATTTATTTATTTATT
>VBSM01003039.1:11160289-11184954 GCA_008086735.1 Cheirogaleus medius
ATTGGCCTAGGCAAAGAATTTATGAAGAAGACCCCAAAAGCAATCACAGGAGCAGCAAGTATAAATAAATGGGACATGATCAGACTAAAAAGCTTCTGTCTTTCATCTATTTATCTTTGCACCCATAAATCTTTGAAAGGGTGAATTTCATCTCTGTTAAATTTAAGTACTTATTATCTATAGCATTCATTTGAAACTAATTTTTTTTTATTTAAGAATTATTAATTGAGCTTTTCTAGGGCAGGCCAAGTGCTCAATATGTATTCAGAGGTATTCAAAACATCATTCTTTGCCAAAAATATTTTTGCTTAGATGACAACTGGTATTTCTTCTAAAAACAAACCTTCGAAACAAGTATTTTTAATTAGAAAAATTTAACTTGAACATAGATTAAAAAAATAGAAATCCATAGAAAATTATATCTTCTCTGAAAAAATATTAACAATGGGTGATTTATTTTCAGATATTCCAAAATAAATTTAGGTTGAACGTTTATCTAACATGATTGTAGTTCCACTAAAATAATCTGCACATGATATATATAAGATAACAAATTTACTTTTAATTGTGATAAAAAGCGGTACTCTTGATATAAATCATAAAAGGACATGGATTAGTCACTATTTCATATAGTGTATGCTATAAAACATTCTAAATTAAAATACTATTTCTGAAGTAATATTTATTTGGAGAATAAATGTGGACAAATGTTTCACTGAATAAATTTAAAATATGTGAGTGAAGACATACACTGAATCAAAACTGAAAACAATAATTGCTGTAAGACTAGAATGTGTACTTAAACAATTAATGTAGAGGAGGAGAAGAAATTATTCATTTATGGACTCATGAACCAATTTTAACATAAAGGCAAAAAGTGGAAACACTGATTCAAATTTGTAAGCTTTCTTCCTGTTAATTTCTTTACTGCCAAAGGACATGGCAGAGGAGTAAAAGAAATAAGATTCTTTAGAGAAGATGGCATTTGTCAATTTTTTGAATGGGTGGAAGTGACCAAAAAATACCATACCAACTACAGATAGTGAAATGATGTTATCTGTAGACACAAATACATAAATTACCTTTGGATTCTAATTTTAAAATTTTGTAAAGACATAGTTTGACTATAGACACATCTATTATGAATGATATAAACTCATCAGGACTGGCAATAAAGGAATTATTTCTTGATATTCAAAGTTGTTTGTGTCCAGGCAGCATTAGCTTTACCTAAAATTTAACTATCTGTTATCACAGAGATAAAGTTTTGCCTAACAGCTGTCCCTGTGATAACAACACAATTTAGAATAATAAGTCAAATCCATACCAAATACCTCACTTTAGCATGTTCAACTTCAGCATGTTACAAAACTGGTGATACCATGTTGCGTTTGCATGAATATAGTTAACAATACTTATAACTTGTTGGAAAATGTCACTTAAAACAGTAATGTTAGCACAGAGATTTGCTGATGCAAGATACAATGAAAAGAAATGAGAGCACCTGGATCTGTTAATAATTTTTTTATCTGCTCAATAAACCCTCATGTTTCCCTTTCATGGAAGGTACACCTTTTGTACATACACGCAATAGGTTATTAACTACTAAATGTCTGATTTCTTTAAATACTAAGTTTGGCAGTTGATATATTTGCCATCAACACTTCCTGTTTTATGTTTCTTGTGAAGGTGCACCCTCAATCTTTCAAACACATGTTTTGGCTTGTGATTATCTTTCATTTTTTTGGAGCAATTTTTGTGAAACCATGGCTAAATCAGAAATCATGTTATTTTAGAATATGAGCTTCATCTTGGTACCAATCCAGCACAGACAGCTCAAAATATCAATGAAGCATTTGGGAAGGATGTGTCAAATGAACGCCCAGTACATCAGTGGTATGGGAAGTTTCATTCTGGTGATTTCAATCTTGAAAATGAGCCAAATGGGTGGCCTGAGATTAAGGTGGAAAATGATGAGCTGAAAGCTGTAGTGGAATCTAATCCATGTCAACCTATGTGTGAATTAGCAGCAAGATTTGATTTTACTATTCCAACAATATCAGATTATTTGAAACAAATCAGAAGGTAAAGAAGCTGGTTAGATGGGTTCCTCATGAATTAAATGAGCTCAGAAGAAAAATCATCTCAAAACTTGCCTTTCTTTGCAGTCACAACATAAAGTGAACCATTTCTACACTGTATCATTATGTGCGATGAAAAGTGGATTATTTTTGACAATTGCAAGCATTCAGCACAATGGGTAGATAAAGATGAAGTCCCCAAACACAGTCTGAAACTGAATGTTCATCAAAATGAGCTAATGGTGTCTATTTGGTGGTCTAGCACTGGTATTATCCATTGCAGCTTCATAAAATCCAACAATAGATTATAGCAGATGTCTTCTACAACCAATTGAATGAAATGATGAGGATGCTTGTGATTAAGCAGCTGAGATTGGTCAATAGAGACAGGCCAATCCTCTTATAAGACAACAGTTCACCACATATCACACAAACAATGCTGCTCAAACTACAGAAGCTGGACTTGAAAATCCTCTGTCATCCACCATATTCACTAGACCTTGTACCAACTGACTACCACTTCTTTCAGGCTTTGGACCACTTCTGGCAGAGAAAAATATTCAATTCCCAACAAGCTGTGGAACAAACTTTTCACAATTTCACTGCCACTGACTCTCCAGGCTTTTTCTCTGTTGACATAAATAAGCTACCATTAAGATGACAAAACCATGTCTATAGTTTAGGCACATACTTTGATTAATTGTAGTGCTTCTTATTTGAGATATGATAAACTACACTTTTGATTTTAAATTGGACTTTTCACATTTAATGACCTAAATAAATTTACCAAATTAAGTCCAACATCACATTTATCTTGAAAGTTGTTAAAGATATCTATTTCTCATTGTCTGTTCACAAGAGTGCCCAAAGTGAGTAACTTTTCATAGCAAAGAAAATCTTCCATTATGACCTGAATGAAGTATAAAAACTGCTCTGAGTCAGTAGTATCAGTTGATTCATCCAAAGCAATTGAATAATATGTATTTTCCTTTTGAAGACTTTAATGAAGTTGTTCTGTTAAGTTGAAAGCTAATTCATGTTGCCAGTCAGTTATGGTTCTCCTTGAATGAGGCAGTTATTTGTACTTTGAAACACTACTGGGGTCTAAGCATCCTACAACTTCGACGATTCATTCTTTCACAATTTTGGCATTACTGAATGGCTTCCTTTTTTTCCTCTTGATTATATAAACTACTTTATAAGTTGCTTCAGTGGCATTATTTCCAGGTCTATTGCTGCTTGAAAGAATTGTCTTTGCTTTTGCTTTTCATCTTTTAATTTCTGCAACACAACTTTTCTTGCCTCTCCCTCTAATTTAAAATATTTGTGTTCCTTGTGAGTGTTATAATGCTGATGAGCATTGAATTTCTTTAATGTTGATATTGCAGTATTACAAAGCAAGCAAGTCATCTTATCCTTAGCAGAAGCAACATAATATTTCAATTCCTAATCCTCATTAAAAATCTATGTTCTTCCTTCAGTGTTCTCTTGGTCTTTTTTGACATAATGGGCTGTTGAAAAGCAACTGTCAAACTCTGCAACTGTTCACTAATTCCACTTCAAACAGAAACACAGTGCACTGTTGTCAAAAGCTAATAACAGACTAGACCCCCATAAATTCTCACCAACCAACGTCATATAGTAGTGGCTCCAGTCAGGCAGGGGAAGTTAGAACTAAATCATGAGCATAGCAGCCGTCAATTTAGCCCATATGGCTTACTAATGTTCTAATTGTGTCAATCTGGGAGGATTATTTCATTGAAACTTCTTTAATTCTTTGGTATTTTAAGCACATTCATTTTAAAAATAAAATACAAATATAAAAGGTGAACAAAAATGTGTTAATAAAAATAGAAGGATTTGTTCTAAAAATTTAGATTCAGTCAAAAAGCTTCATTTGAAGACCTAGAAGTTCAATGTGGCCTTAAGGCCACAGGTTCCCCACCCCCAGCATAGGCCTAAGAAAATAAAAGATTATAGTATTATGGTACATTTAATATGAGTTTTTCCTTGAAGTAGCAAATGCAAAACGACATATAAAATGTGTTTCAGTAGCTCCTGAAAAGCTTCCTCATCAAATAAGGACACTGAATTAATTACATCTTTGTAGTTAATACAAAGAAATTTCCTTTCCTTTCCTTTTTACTTTAAGGTTTGTGCATTTCCCACTGCTGAAGACATAATGGAGTAGATCAGAGTTGATGCATGCATCATATATCATATCTTTATCTATATCACAAATATCTAAAAGGAATTTTTCATCTAGCAAGAAGTCATATAAAAATAGGGGATGCTATTGAAAAACACAAAAATATGTACACTCTTACTAAAATATTTTGTATCAAATTACTTAATTGGAAAGACTATATTTTCTAAAAACCAAATCGATCTTGAAATAAAAGTCTAGATAATAATGAAACCATTAAGAGATCAATAGCAGAATATTTGATGATCATTGAATACATCCCTTTTTGTGAGGTAACAACTCATACTAAGATCCTAATTTTGATATAAATGAAAGATCTAAATATATAAACACAAAAAAGAAATCATAAAAAAGAAGATGAAGAAAATTAATAGCTGTTATTTGGGCAGGAGATTATTACTAATATTTTATTCATAGTTCTCTACTTTTGATATTCTCTTCAATAAATAAAAAGCATGTAATATGTGTTAATGAGAAAATAGAAAATATTTATAATAATAAACAATAGCTGCATTTGTTATTGACAAAATTTTAGCATCTTAAAAAGTTATATTAATATTGGAAACCTCCAGTAATAAATAGGATACAGAAATCTAAGTATATAATAATTGTATGATCTATTATATCTCTCCTTATATTAGAAAATAGTTAACTTTAAGAAGTTGAGGGAAAGAATACATTATGCAAATTAATTTAAACACCCATAAGGAAAACATTCTACATGAAATATTTCATATGTCTATGAAAATAGATGCACTAAGGTAAAATATTTATATAATGTTCTAGTAAATGTGTTTATAAAAAATTATTTTATCTTTTTTATCTGTTTTTTTCTGATTGTATTAGACATTTCAGGATTAAATTTGGATATATTGCTGGTTAACTGATAATTGGCATTATAATATAAAATATCAGTTATATTACAAAATACTTATTTTATAAGATCATAGTTGATTAAACACAATGATATCCACTTATTCTTTATAGTTTTAAAAACCAATTAAATAATTGTATTTTCAAAGATTAATAGGATACTTCAAGTTATTCTAAATTATATCAAAATGCTCTCTTCATTTTGTGACTGGTTTAAAAGCTCTCATGTCTATGATTTGGAAACTATTTCTTTCTAACATTTATATAAGGACATTATTTTCCAACATGCCTATAAAAAACTACTGACTTTTTAACCTGAAAATTAATGCAAAGCTTCAAAAATTTGTATTTTATTATATCACTTGTGATTTTACAATACTTCTGTAGTGCCTGGTAATTGACAATTTAATTTATCAATTACAACTGAATTTAGCTATCATAAATGAAAATTATATATAAATTTGAATCATGTTCTATCCCTAAAAGATTTTTATTTATCAATTTTGTTTAATAAATGTAACTGATAATAATACTGTGAATTTATTTAAAACACACAGAGTTTTCGTTGATTTAATATCCTAACAAGCACGCAACATTAATTATAATTAAATGTACAAAATGTAGTTTTATAACACTTGTTACTAAATTGTCTTATAAGATAAAAAAGGGAAATGGATCACAACAAAGATCTTGGAATAATTTCATTTAAGCAGCATTATTTTTGTTGCTATGGTATAAATGTCACTTCACAAAAGTGAAAACATAGCAACATTAAAATTATATGTCAGAAGGTTGATTTTTAAATGGCCTTCATAATTTTGCAAAGTAATGGATTGTACATAGAACTACCTCTAACCAGGAAGCAAAGGTTTCACTGAAATTTACTCATAGGTATAATCAGACATAGTTATTTCCTAATAATATGTGAATTTCTCATATAAACACTATTCAAAATACAAAGGAACTGTTAACAATGTGTATACTGACCAACTGCAACAGAAAGCCATATTAGCACTGATTTAAAGGATATTTCTTTTTCCATCTCAATAGAAATTGTCAATTAATCAAAGGTTTCAAATAGAGTTTTATAAGTTTTCTAAGTTACATTCTAATATTTAATAATACAACAGAGCATTCATTCTTCTTATTATATAATATTTTACATTATGCAACTGATTATTTTATATATAACAACATCTTCAACCATTTTCTAAAAGCAGTAATTTTGGCATTCTTAATTTTTGTCCCTATTTTGATTCCATTCATTGCAGGAATGAATTTTCTTGGTCAATGACTAGTGTTAACATGGTAAAAATGAATTTTATTACAAGCAGATGTTTATTTTATAACATAAATGTTTAAATTAGTAAATTGCATGAAGTTCTAAAATGAAAAGTGTTAACTTTATTGAGGAAAATTTAATTGCAGAATGGTTATTACTGTGAATAAGTTTTGTATATATGTCTATCTACCTGTCTTTTATTTATTGCATCATTAGTTTTAATTGCTTTAATTATATCAAGTTAAATTCATTTGCATATTATCATTGTGTATAGGTATATATTTTAGCAGGCAAGCACTTTGAATCACAGACATCTATAATATACAGTCTGTGGATGATTCTGAAATAGATTTACATATTTATTTATGGAGCTGTATTGGGATCACTGGGATAGTTTCCTGAAATAGAAAAACTAATTTCTGTGAGGGTATTAAGAAGACAGCTGTCATGTAATGCTTCCCAAGTAGTTTTCAAAGTACATAAACAATATTCTGTAATGAACACTCAAATTAGCATATCAGATGAAAGAGTGGAAATTCATCCTGAATAACTTTTTAAAGGAAAGATATTTTGAAAAACTGAAGAAAGAAAGATTTCCTCCCCTTGTTCCATATTACTGTGCTTTTTCAATCTAAAGTTTGAGGATGATTTGCCAGTAAAAGTACCTTCTTAAACGTTGTTGAATCCAACATAATGTTTTCCAATGAATTCAGAATAAACGTGAGCCCACACTGTGATATTAGGTGAATAAGAAAAGAACGGCACTGCATTTTTAGGAAGAGTTACCCTTGAGGCAAAATCTTAAAAGTAAAAGAAAGAAATCTAAATTTTGGTTTAGGTAGCAGGTTGAATTTGCTTCATTAACCTTCCTTTTTAAATAAAATAAAATTGTAGAAATAACTTGTAAAATTTATGTATATATGCTTTGGTGCAAGTGGTAGGAAGAACTTTGGGATTAGTAGCCATTTATAAGTGTGGCTTTAGAAGCCATTCACTGTCAGTGATAAAGGATATCTAGGAACAAACATCATATAATAAGGCAACTAGGCAGCAAGATTGGAAGCAGAACAGCAGCCTACTCTTGGCAGTTTGTATATGAAAGTGAGAGCTGAAATTCAGTTTTCTTTCCTCCTTATTAATCATGACACTCAAACTGCAATTGCCTAAAAGTAAAAGGAGTGATGAATCATAATTATTCATTCTAAAGTGACACATATGAATGGGTGCAAAGGCAGCTACAGGAATGCAGCACAGAATCATCTGCATCCCAGTTCCAGATAAAGTTGAATCACTGTCTAGAAGTTAACTGTGAGTGCTAGTAAACCTTCCAACTTAAAATGTGGCAAAATTATTCTAACAGTAAATAAATGTGCTAAAAGGAAATAAGGAGAGTCTGTATCTTCGTATCTTGTATTTTTATGTATTTTGCATGTGTTAACCTATCTAACTATAATGATGAGAAAACCAATCACACTAAAATATTGAATTATAATTTTTATTAGAAAAATATCTTACTTTTAAGAATAATCACTATTGATTATTGAAAAAAAACTTACCAAAACAGCTATAATAAAACTTTTTAAATATGACCATACAATGGTAAAAGATGGGAAAGAGGCTAAATAAAATGCAAAGAGGAAAATGGGAATAACAAAGTTTTGTGCATTGTAGAAAGATAACATTAAATCTAGATGTAAGCAATAAAAAAGCTGCAGAGTTTTCCATTATGTTCCATTGGTCTATGTCTCTGTTTTGTGCCAATACCATACTGTTTGGTTACTATAGCCTTGTAGTATAGTTTGAAATATAGTAATTGATGCTTCCAGATTTGTTCATTTTGCTTAAGATTGCTTTGATTATTCAGGCTCTTTTTTTGGTTCAAAACAAAGTGTAGAATTATTTTTTCTAGTCTGTGAAATATGACATTTGTATTTTGATGGGGATTGTGTTGAATCTGTAAGTCTCCTTGTGTACTATGGACATTTTAATAATGTTAATTCCACCAAATTATGAGCAAGATATCTTTTTACATTTGTTCATGTCATCTGCGATTTCTTTCCTCAGTGTTTCATAGTTCTCTTTGTAGAGATCTCTAACATCCTTAATTTATTTTATTTTCTTTGTTCCTACTATTAGTGGTATTGAGTCTTTGATTTGACTGTCAGCTTCACTATTACTGGTGTATAGGGATGCAGATAAAAAACCATCAACACACAGCCAAGTGATATTTGACAAAGCAGAAAACAGTAGGTGCCAGGGAAAAGAAACCCTATTCAATAAATGGTGCTGGGAAAATTGCATAGCCACATGCAAAAGAATGAAACAGAATCCATGTATCTTACCACTCACAAAAATTAATTCACGATGGATAAAAGACTTGAATGAATGGCATGAAACCTTAAGAACACTAGAAGTAAATGTTGGAAAAATTGTCATAGACATTGTCCTAGGCAAAGAATTTATGAAGATGACCCCAAAGGCAAACAGTAACAACAAAAATAAATAAATGTGACTTGATTAAATTAAAAAGCTTCTGCAGAGCCAAGAAAATAATCAACAGAGCAAATAGACAGCCTACAGAATGGGAGAAAATATTTGCAAGCTATATATCTGATTAAGAACTAACAGCCAGAATCCACAAAGAACTCAAGCAAATCAGCAAGAAAAAAATTGAAAAAAAAAATGAAAAAGTGTGCAAAAAACATGAACAGAAGCTTTTCAAAAGAAGATATACAGGCCGGGCGCGGTGGCTCACGCCTGTAATCCTAGCACTCTGGGAGGCCGAGGCGGGTGGATAGCTCAAGGTCAGGAGTTCGAAACCAGCCTGACCAAGAGCGAGACCCCGTCTCTAAAAAAAAAAAAAAAAAAAAAAAAAAAAAAAAAAAAAAAAGTATCAAAAGAAGATATACAAATAGCCAATAAACATATGAAAAAATGCTCATCACTAATCATCAGGGAAATGCAAATCAAAACTGTAATGAGATATCACTTTACCCCTGTTAGAATGGATTTTATTAAAAAGTCCAAAAATAATAGATACTGGGCTGGATGCAGAGAGAAGGGAATGCTTATACACTGCTGGTGGGGCTGTAAATTTATACAATCTATATGGAAAACAGTATAGAGATTCCTCACAGAACTAAAAGTAGACCTACCATTTGATCCAGCAATCCCACTACTGGGTATTTAGCCAAAAGAAAAGAAGTCATTTTATCAAAAAGACATCTGAACTTGAATGTTTATTGCAGCACAATTCACAACTGCAAAGATGTGGAATCAACCAACATAAGTACCTATCAATTTATGAGTGGATTAACAAAATGTAGTATATATAATACCATGAAATACTAGTCATCCATGAAGAAGGCTGATTTAATGCCTTTGCAACAATTTGGATGGAACTAGAGACCATTATCCTAAGTGAAGTACCTAAAAAATGGAAAAACAAACACAACTTATACTCACTATTAAATTGGAACTAACCGATGGGCACACATGTGCATAGAGGAAAGTAAACCTCAATGGAAATCAAACAAGGGGAGGGACTAGGAGGGGATGGGCAGTAAGCTACTTAATGGGTAAAGTGAACATTATCTGGGTGACTGACACACTTAAAACCATGACTTAAGCATTATAAAATTGATCCATGTAACTAAAAACATTGGTACCTCCATAATACTTCAATTATAAAAAAAAAAGGCTACAGAAAGAAAGAGAGATGGAACACTGAGAGGAAATTTTATAAATATGGTACTCAAAGAATTGAGATGCAGCACATCAAATCGTGTGGTATTTGAAAGAGAACATAAAAATATAAAAATAATAAACAAAAATATTAGTTATAGGAACTAACTAAAAAAGATAATAAAGACAACATGTATATGAAGTCCAAGTACACATTAAGTTCACAGAAAAATATATAGGTACAATACACATACATATTAATATATTATTCATATGTCCCAAAATTGGATAATAATTTACAAATATAAGCAAATATTATACATGTATAAAGGAATATATATATGAGTTTCTGGTCCTCCATTCTTCAAGCCATAGCTAAAAACTGGTAAAAATCCCAAGTGAGATACACAAAGATGTGCTTGGAAAAAATAGGCACTTTTTAATACATTTTTATAAACTAGTCTTAAGTTTATAATCTGGTGAAATAGTAAAATTCTCTTTACTATCCCCAGTATAAGTTCTGAATAAATATAAATTTAGGTATGCTCCTTTATCTTCCTCCTCTGATTTTGTTTTTTTAATCTTGATCAAGTTTGTAAAACTATAAAAGCCAGAAGAGATATTGGAAAATTATATAATGAAAAAAGTACATTAATGGTTTTATAACCTTTATAAATGATGCATTATTTATGAAAGATAATAATTATTATTTTAAAAAAGCTAAAGTTTGATTACAACATTGGACTTTTTGTTTCATCCATTTGTTAAATAAAACACTTTCTTATCTCTTAAAGGAATAAAATTAAAATATGTAAAGGACTAATAGGTATTTTATGAATTAATACAAATGCTAGGTGGAACAATACGGTTTGCATTTCAACAACAGTTAACTCTCATAGCAGGTACAGGAAAATTCATTTGAGGAAAAAATTTGAGGTCTTAAATTTCAGGAATAGGAAAATCAAAATCACTGAGAACATCAGGAAATATCCTTCCATTAAAAAAACAGAAATTATGCATCCCAAAATCCCCAAAATAATTCACAAAACTCATGATATTTTTACAATATATTTAATAATTTTGTGGGGAAAAGAATATCCTAGTTATCACAATACTTTGTTAAAATTGTCATTTTCATTCATTAAAATAACAAATGTTTAATAAATTAGTAACATTTCTGTTTATAAGTGATTGAAATTACTATTTTTACCCACATTTTTATAATTTCACTGCTCTATAAAAACACATCAATGAATATAGAAATATATAGGTATAGATGTAAATATAGATATAGATATATGGATAGATAATAGATAATCAGCATTTATCATTTAGTTGTTATGTATAATTCATTGATATTATTAGAATAACTATTCAGTTACTTTCATTTAATTTAATTTAGCTTTGTTTAGTTTTAGTTTAAATACACAAAAGTTTAAAAAAAAACAAAGTAACAATTGAAGTAAATTTCTATAACCTGCAAAACCGAAAGCATAAAACAAATAAATGAACATGTTAGTACCTGTTAAATATTCTACATCTTTTAATAAAGTGTTTATCTGAGGAACGAAAATATATATTAAAATTTGAAATGTGTAAATTAATAAATAACAAAATAATTTCAAGGAATATCTTAGAAAGAGAGAGAAAATAAGTGTAACTCACTACCTGTATGCTTATCAAAACCATCATGTTAGTGAGTGACTATATGATAAATTTATTACAAATCAGCTATCTAACATTAATATTTAAAGAAATTTCCACTAATTTTCTCTATAGCAATAAAATCAGAAATATAAACTTAATAACCAAGAATAAGGTCTACTTTATGATTATAAATGTAACTTTCTTATAACTTCTCAATCGCTAGCCACAGAAAATATAAATTTAGCTATATAATGAATGGTGCTTTATAGATTACTATATGCTATTCATTTTACCAAAATTTTTAAAGAGCTCCTAGAGATTTTTCACTATCTTCCAAACATTAATATTACAGAAAAATGGAAAGACAGGAATAAAACTACCTTAAAATTATTACTAAGCACAACATATTTCAAAAAGATTTCCCAACTGTTGATAATCTATAATGTGAAGCCAACAAGAGAAAGACAAAGTTAATTATTTAGTTTTGCTTTAAAAGTAATCATTCAGAATATATCAAAATAACAAAATGCATTAGCTGCTCTTTTTGAATGCAATAAAATGCTGAAAACTGTTTTTATTATTTTTAAATGACTCATTTGGCATCATGCAATTATTGCTTCAAAATCTACAATATTAGTGTTTTAAAGGAGTTCAGAATCTTTTAATGAAATTTTGAGTATACTAATGAAAGCTGATCACCATTAAAATACTTCCACCATGGCCCTAGAAGTTCTAGGGAACTTATTTTCCTGCTAAAACTTTCAATTCCCAGGATCATCCAAGCAGAGCAGATGCCAGATGCTCCCACAGCAATAAAACTGAATACACTTTGTGGTTAGAAAGAAAAAAAAATGTAATATTTAGTGAAGGAAAGTTATTTTTCATTTATTTTTCAACAAACAAAAAGAGAACCAAAAACAGCCATAGAAACAAGAGCTGACTTAGCTAGTAGCATTATTCAAATACTGCCAATATTAGACTCCTAAGATTGCAGACAGTTTAAAAAAGAATAGATCCTGTCTGATTCAAAGCAAATTATCTCATTATAATAAAATTTAACTGGTATATGGTGATAGGCAAATTATTTTTTTAAAATAGTGCAAAATGTACAATTGTACATAAAATACCATAGTACAATTGTATATACAATACAGTAGATACAATAGTACAATTGTATCTTACTGCATGTTGAAGTTCTCTTCATGCCAAGCATAATGTCTTTAAAGGAAGGCCTTTAAAGATGTAAACCATTAAATGCCAATTTAATTTATATGTCATATATATGCATAAAAGTATAATATTATTAATTTATAAAATGGTTTTAAAGACCAGCTAAGCTTCAGAATGTCACAATGGCCAGATCCAATATTCTCAGTATATTACATATCACATTCCTCATCTAGCTTGTTCTCGTTTTGCTAAAGAGCATAACTTTATAATGTTTATCTGTGTCTGTAAACTTTTATTAATACACACACATCTATATGAGAGTGTAATTATAGAGAAGTAACTAATTTGTGCATACTTTGAAGGCTTATTTAAGTTTAACCAGTGAAAATATATGTTATAATAATCCTTTTCAAATACAAAATGATCATTAAAAAATAATGAGAAAAGTCATGCACAAATGTACGTAGAAAAAGAATGAAAAGACAAGTCACAGAACACTATTTTGCAAAGATTGTTTCATGAAATAAGTACAATCAACTGTTAACAGTAGAAGATCGGAACAAAATGCTTCAAGGTCAATAGCTATCCTTAACTTCATTACAAAAATGACAAGGATCATAATGTACATTAGAATTTGAATGACTCTGATGAGCCCTGCAGTACAGAGCCTGTTTGACTTTGTTTTATACAATTTTTTTTGAGTTGGCTTGCTTAATTACTAATATCCTTAAAAATTGTGTTCTGTGAAGAGAAGTGTCAGTCTGGAACATTTTAATTCTCATTTTTATAAACATCTTTATTGAGATTAGATTCACATGCCATACAATCACTCATTTAAAGTGTATAATCCAATGACTTTTAGTATATTTACGGAGTTGTGTAACCATCACCATGGTTTTAGAATATTTTCATCACCCCAAAAGAAACCGTATATCCTGTGAATAGTCAGTTCTCAGTCTCTTCTCCCCCACCTCTACATCACCACTTTCATACTCTCATTCTGTATGGATTTGCCTATTTAAGAAAACACAAATTGAATAAAATTTGCCTATTGAAGGCCATATAAATGTAATCATTCCATATAAATGGAATAATAATACAATATGTGGTCCTTTATGTATGACTTCCTTCATTTAACATAAAGTTTTCAAGCTTCATCCATAATTATAGCACGTATCAGAGAATATGTTTCTATTGTATGGATGTGCCATATTTTAGTTATTTATTCATTAGTTAACAGCATTTATGTTGTTTCCACATTTTAGCTATTATGAATAATGCTGCTATGAACATTCATGTACAAGATTTTCATTTGTAAAAAAAATTATTTATATATTTATTTATTTCTCTTTTTAAAACTTTAATAGTTTTAGGGGGTCCAAGTTGAATTCTCCTACATGTATATATTGTATAGTGGTTACATCTGGGCATCATCCAAATAGTATACACTGTACCCCATAGTTAACTGTTTTAATCTCTGACACCCTTTATTACTCACCTTTTTTGAATCTCCAAAGTCCATTATAGCATTCTCTGTGTCCTTATGTAGGCATAGTTTAGCTCCTACTTATGTATCATATTTTCTTTGTCCACTCATTGGCTGATGGGCACTTAGGTTGATTTCATATCTTTATGTTTGTGAATTTTGTTGCAATAAACATACGAGTAGCAGTATGTTTTTGACAGAATGATTTCTTTTCTTTCTTTCTTTCTTTCTTTCTTTCTTTCTTTCTTTCTTTCTTTTTTTTTTTTTTTTTTTTTTTTTTTTTTTGAGTAGATACTCAGTAGTGGGATTGCAGGATCAAATAGTAGGTCTATTTCTAGTTCTTTAAGAAATCTTCATACTGGTCTCCTGATTTACACTCCCACCAACAGTGCATAAATGTTCCCTTTTCACCTCTTGGATATAGATGTATAAAGATAATGAAAATTCATAAGACAAATGGACATTTAAGCAATATATGAAATCTGGCTTTCTTCTAATAGTCTCTTATAAACATAATATTTAATTTTTTTTTACTAAATATTTAATCTGTAAGGGAGATCATCCAAGGAAAATATTGTCAGGAAGGCTACTGTTTTCTCTATGTGTAATATTAAGTATTCTTAAAAGAAATTCATAGCTATCACCTTGATTTCAAAATTTTTCATCATGTATCTAGTCAAATGTAATCTAGGTTATTTTGCAAGATAAGAATTTCACTAAGTATGAATAAAATAAATAGTTGCACATGGGAAAGCATTTGATTCAAATGAAATGTAACTTCAAATCATCATCAATATATTGACAAACTATTTATACAAATATACACATGTAATAAGAATTTTTTGTGCTTATTAAAAATGATCTCAAAGAAGGTGAAAATTAAGTGGACATAAAAGCCTAGAATTTATATTTTCATTAAAAAGTGATTGTATATAGTTTTACTGGAAATGATGCATCTATATTCTTGTGTATAATATCTTGTATACAAGGACATTTATTCAAATAAAATGTAAGGTAAAAGTTACCATCATTACACAAACTATTCATGAAATCTACATACATAAGAAGATTTTTCGGGTTTCATTAAAGAAGTGGTCTGAGGAAAAGTGGGACTTAAAAGTGGGCATAAAACCTAGAATTTATGTTTGCATTGAACAGTAAGAAATTGTACATAATTTTACTGGAAATGATTAATCTTGGCTATGAAAAGCCATTTTCAAATTTCTAAAAATGTTATGAATTTGTTGTTAAACACAAGCATTACTAAATATTAATGTACATGTAAACAAAGGAAATGTGGACTCAGAGACAGAAAACACTGTGAAGAGACATAAAAGATATAAGATAACCATCTATAAACCAACGTTAGAGACTGGGCAAAGATCCTTCCCTCACAGTCCACAGAAGCAATCAACCCCACCTACACCTTGATTTTAAAGTGCATCAGAGCTTCATTAATCCCTCTTGGTATTTAATTCATCTTCTAGTGAAGACATAACATCATATGCATTTCTGTGATTTTTTCTTCATTCATGGTACCTAGTCAAATACTGCCAGATCCTCATGTGTCAATAGCTCTGTATGAGATTCGAGAAGCTTATCATGATTTCTGAGAAATTCTAAAATTTTTACAAATCTTACCATCTGATTTCATAAGTAATTGCATTATTTCATTGCATTGTGTTTGTGGCTGTTGGTAATTAGAGGTAAAGTGAGGACAATAAATTGAGATAGTGGAATAGAATAAGAGCAAATGATAAATAAAGGCTAATTTTATAAGGGTTTAGTTCATTAGTACATAATTTTATTTCATAATAACTTTGTTGTCACTCTAATGAGTATCTAAGCTACCTTTAATGAAACCAGAGGCTACCAGATCAATTCTATGGCCTACTTTATTCCAGTTGTTAAGAGATGGCTCACAGTTAACGATACTGAATAACTGATATACAATTTTAAGGACATAAAATATTAGTGATAACTCTTTTAATGTGTTAAATATTTCCTCCCATTTTTCAAACCTATTCTAAACCTGAATTGCAAAGGATTTATGTACTCTTGGAACATATACCTGGAAGACCAAAAAGCACTGTTAATTTTTAATGGTTTTTATTCATACAGAAGAAAGATTACCCAAGTGAGCACTTTAAGGTCTTAAATAAGCAGAGGGAAACATTTGCATCTGCCAATAACATTGAGAATATTCTTGAAAATATGCTAATATTAACATTCTGCAAAATCATCCATTTTTAATGATACAATGATGATTTGAGATGTTACAATCAGGAAGCAAAAATAAGTAGGCATTTTTGCCATGGCCAAGATCAGACAAACGCCATCAGGTGCAAAGAATTCAAAGTGCAGTGTCACAAGAATTGTGGGAAACACAAAAAGTGCAGAAGGTAAAGTTGTGTTATTTTAGATAGATACACATTTTCTTTACCATCATCCTGAGTGCCTGACTGGTTAGAAAATAAGAATGGACAATATGTCTATGAGAAGCACACAAACACTTGCCCTGTTAATAACTAGAATGGGGATATTAAGTACTGACTGTTGGGAATACTTCAGATGGAAAGGTCTATATTTATCAAAATTTCAAAAAGTGAAAACTACAGTGACAGTGAGAGAGAGAGAAAGAGAGATCAGAGACAGAGACAAAGACAATAATATTATAGGGTCTCCTGAAAATAACCTGCCGTAAATGAGTAGTGGAGAACTGCTTTGAGAAAATGGGAAAAAATCATGGATAAAATGTGCTAATAAATAAATGTTTCTCTCTGTAGATAGATAATAGATACTGAGATAAATAGAAAAGTAGATGATAGATAGTTATGCAGTAAACTCTGACAAACACTCTACTATGTTTTGTAGATAGAAAGCTAAAACCTAGTTTCTGTCATTAAAAATCCTACAAGTATATGGGAGAAAAAAGATAAATCAACCTGTAATTTTAATAAGATGTGCTACATTCATTAACAACTGCTGTACAGTACACTATGAAAACACAGAGAAAGGTAAATTGCATGACATACTTTAGTTGTCAGCACATTTTTAAAATGTAAAATTTCCTGGAAACAAAATATTTAACTATAAGGAGAAACAACTGATAGGTAGTTGAAAGAGCCTATATGTTTTGAAAGATATAATTTGAGGAAACTAAAACTCCAAAAGCAGAAAACAGTTTTGCAAGGATTAGTGATCCAAAAAAAAAAAAATTGATAATCCACCCAAATTCAAAGGCAGCTGAGAAAAGCATGACAATTAAAATAAGAAAAGTACACTAAAGACAGCAGGGAGTAGAGCGTAAACGTGAATACTTTGTGGAGATATATGAAGCTTGATGGAGATATAAGGAAAAGAACGCTATATTCAGAGAAAAGGGCATACTATGACAACATTAAAAAGCATATTTATATGAGAAAATACAAAGTAAAACAAAATAAGCTAGATTAAACTAAAAGCAGATAATATATCTAATTTGTAAATATATTACTTAAAAATCAGAGTTAACATTAATAAATAAAAAGAGTAGAGATTTATCTAAAGTAGATTCCTGGAAATCCAAAAAATTAAAGACAATACAGTTAATAAGCATTACATTTAATAAACAAATGGGCACAAGTTTGGATAGGCATTTGGCAGATGAATATATCCAAATAGTTAATAAATATATAAAACATAAGCAAAGTCATTCATTATCAGAGAAAAGAATTTAGAGTTTAGAAATAGAAGAATATAGTTAAAAGACAATATATACCAACTATATAACTATATAGTTAAAAGACAAAAGTGCAAGTACAAAAAATTCAATAGAGAATTGACAACTTTTCAATGAATTACACTATGATAATGAGATGTCTGTATGCAAAAAAAAAATATACTCTTGACAGATACATCACAACTTACGTAAAACCTAACTTAAAATATAGAAAATATATAATACATAAAAGTAAAAAATGACAAAGTGGACTTATCAAAACTAAAAATTTTGTTCTGTGGAAGAATGTTAAACAAATAAAAATAACAAGCCAAGGTTCGGAGCGAATATTTGCAGCAGATAAATCTGATAAATGACTTACACCCAGAATACATATAAAGAGCTCTTAAAATTCAATGATTAGAAAAAAAACAATTTTTTAAACAATGGGAAAAAGATAAAATAAGATCTTTCACCAAAATATATATATTTATGATAGCAAATAACCACAGAGATATATGCTTAGCATCATTATTTATTAGGGAGATGTAATATAAAATGAAAAATTAAATACCCAAGATATGACTGCATTCCTAATAAAATGGCTAAAAATGGAAGCAAAAACTGGTGGTACCTACAACTGCAACTCCCATACATTGTTTCTATAAATAGAAAATGGTACAGTCACTTTAGAAAACACTTTTGATTTTCTATAAAGGTAAATGTATATATATATAAGGCCCAGAAACCACATTCCCAAGTATTTACCCAAATTAATTGAAAACTGTACACAAATATTTATAACTTTACTCACCATGGGCAAATACCTAGAACAGCTCAGTTGCCTGTCAACAAGTAAGTAGTTAAATAGAGTGTGGTATATCTGTGCAATGGAATGCTAATCAGCAACAAAAAAAACCAACAAATTCACACAACAGCATGAATAAGTTTCAAATATATTTTCCTAAGTGAAAGAAGCCAGGATCAAAAAGTTATATATTGTATGATTCCATATATATGATATTCTGGAAAAGGCAAAGCTATGATTGCATACACTATGACCAAGAACTTCTACTCATATATGAATATTACTATATACATATATGTGTGTTCATACATGCATTTGTGTCTAAAGACTTGTCTACATTTGTATCTACTTTTCTTCAATATACATATGCAATAATGGTAAAAGTGGCATTACTCATAATTGTTCAAAACTGCAAGTGCCAAAAAAGATCAGTACCACTAGAGGAGATATATTCTTTTGGGTATATTCTTATAAATGAATACTAAATCTCAGTGAATTAAAAAAAGTAGTCCTACATGTCACTATTACATTAAAATGCTATGTAATGGAAGTCAGACACCAAATGTATAATACGAATTGTAATTTTAAATTTATATAAAATTCAAAAAGAAGCAAAAGTGAGCTCTGTGAGTGTTGGTTTCCTATTGCTGCTACAACAAATTACCATAAATTTAGTGGATTAAAACAACACAAATATATTCTCTTACAGTTTTGGTGGTCAGGAGTACGAAATAGATATCACTGAGCTAAAATCAATGTTTCAGCATGGCCACATTCTTTCTGGAGACTCCAAGGAAGAATCCATTGTCTTGCCTTTTCTGGCTTTTACAGGAGGTCTGCATTCATTGGCTTGTGCCCCCATTTATCTTGAAAGCCAATGATTGCATCCCTCTGACTTCTGTTTCTGTTGCCATAACTCTTTCTCTGACTCCCTTTTTCCTCCCTCATCCATATATAAAAACCCTTATGATTGCATGAGGACAACCTGTATATTCTGGAATAATCTAGTTATTTTCAAGTCCACTTATTAGCAAACCCTAATTCATTCTCCATCATTAATCCTACTTGCTATGTAACAACATATTCATGGGTACCATGGATTAAGACGTGGATGTCTTTGGGGGATCATTATTCTCCCTACTACAGGAGATAGAGGTTAGAACATTGGTTACATTTTCAGGGGAGTAATGAACTGTAGTGAGCACTATTGAGATTTGTGGGTGCCAGGAACATGCTATATAGCTTGATCTGGGTTGTCATTATACAGGTATGTTTTCTTTGGGTGGTGGTGAGGAGCAGAGCTTCAAGTACTACCTTTATAATTTTTTAGACTTTTTATTGACACATTAAGCTTTGATAAAACATTATATACAAAGATATGAAAAGGACTATGTCAAATGACTTTAGTGAAAATAATATAAAATATTTTATGTTAAATAATTTTAAGAAAATTTGAATCCTATCATATATTTTTATTTATTAAAAACCTAATACTAAGAACTAACAGTAGTATCACTTAAGATTTATGTAAGCTTTGAACATAAAAATAATGGAGTATTAGATATTTGGTGGTAATGAGGTAACTACCTCCAAGTTGATTAAATTCATATGGGACATAGAGAGAATACAGTGTCATAGCATCATTCAAAATATATTATTGTAGCATATCTATATGATCTCTCATAAAATATACAATCACAAAATGAAAATGCTGTCTCGGCATGAGTGGAACTATGAAGATTTCATGTTTATATTTTATGTATCTGTATTTTTTTATATTCACAAAATATTGATATTAATTTACAATCAATTAACTTTTTAGAATAGATATATATTGACATATATATCCATATATGTGCACATACAGATACAAGTACATATATATTTGTAAATGTACATAAGTATATATATTTTATTCACATTTTTCATTATTTCACTGCATTTATCAGAATCTCACATAGTGTTTATTCACCTATTTATTTATTATTTATAAACTAAGCTGCTTCATGATTTCAGTGTCTGTTTTATTTAGTACTGAAGAATACCACCTACTATTAAAACAATTAATTTCTTAGTTATGGGATCCTTATATGCTGGCATTTATGCTTTATTTAAACTAAATGTTCTTTCCATGTATTTCATGTTTGAATATTATTTTAATGACATTTAGATTTTTAAGTATACACATATTCTATGACAGTATAGCTTTGATTAGAGAAAATGTGATACTATTTATTCATAGTTATTATTTCTGGATATAAAGAATTTTTAAAGTTTATTGCCACCTCTTCTTATTTTCTTTCATAAAGCTCTTCTTCTTGATTATCTTTACCTTGAGATTTGACAGCTGGAGCTCCATAAATACAGGAATGCACTAGAATTTTGTATAGATGTAAGATATGTTATACAGTTTGATTATTCTACCACATTAAATTTGAGTAAGTACATTTATTTTGGTGTGTTTTATGTGAAACATTCTATATATTCTTGTTTGTTGTTCAATTGATAAAGTAGATATTAGGGACATAATTATTTTAAAATAATTAAACTGATTGAAATGACCAAATATATTTATTCAGCAAACATATACAAAATACAAATATTTTTATCTTTTTATTTTTTACTTGAAGTGGCTTTAACACAAACACATGACTGCTTCATGGCGGTTTATACCCAACTGCACTAATACCTCAGTCTGAATTTATCAAGAAATTTTTTGTAGCTTTTTCCCAAAATTTTCCTCTAAGCAGTGATTTACCCACAATGTCTCTGACTGCTGTATTATCAGAGGTTTCTCTTTCACCTCTCCTAAATCATGAGGTGATGTGCACAATTCTTATTAACTCCACTGACTAGAAATCTCTAGGAGGTGATTGATGTGACTATTCTGAAATGAAGCAGCTACCAGCATTCAAAACTACAAAGGTGATTACTGAAGATGACGGACTACTAAATGCTGCAAGAGAGAGGATTTTTCTATTAAGGTATGATGAACGACAGCAACTTCTCTGTTAATTTACTTTTCATTTTGCTTTAACTTCTTCATTTTTTTAACTTAAGTTTCCTAATCCATCTTGAACTCAGAAGTGGCTTATCAAGTATTGCTTCTAAAAAAATCACTTTAAAAATCTTTCTAGGCACCAAAACTACCTGTTTAAATTGAATGACAAATAGCATGTAGTTTGATAATTTTACCAAACTTAATTCAGTAATTTCTTCACAAATAGAATAGTGACCATCCTAAATTGTGCCAATTTTTCCTGCAGCCACTGATTCAGTTAGTCTTGTAGCAAACATTAGTCCTAAAAATTCTAGAATCAGTACCGTGTGACCCTCTGTTAATATAATGCTATCGTTACATATAACCATGAGAGATTAGCTTTAAAAGGCTGAAGTAGAATTTAATCTAACTATCACGTGTCCATAATAAATTATATAGGTATGTCATCATGTGAACATATAGTTTCCTTTTTGTGTTTTTGCCATTGTGCAAGAAAGCATTCCTTTTCTCAATGTATGCTTTAAAGTAAATTATAGCACATCCACAAATACGTATTTCTATCCTTGATATATTTATGGAAGCATAAAAGTGAATGACTGAATCCTACTAACCTAAATGTATAGATCTGCCAACATTTTTAGAACCTGTCCTGCTGGCAATAATGAGAGTAGCATATTTTATTGGATGTAAAGTTCTGTGCTCTTTTTAAATATCATTTATTTCACCAATATTTATGTAAATGGATTGTAAAATATTCAGTGAGTGATGCATTTCTGTCCCTTTCCTTTCCAGTTACTGATCATGATGGTAGAATAAATTAGTATTGCCAGCTTAGTAAGAAATTTGAATAATTTAAATATTATTTGCTGCCTTTCCCATGCAATAATTTAGCATTGAACTATGTTAACTACATGCAGTGTTAGCAAACCAGAGGTAAGGAAATTCAAAATTGATTCATATTTTGGCTGGTGTATAAAACATTCTGTGTGAAATAATTTGCCAGTTTTAGGATTTTAAAGTTATTTAATCCTTTTTTGGTCTGAAGATTTGAAGGGCTACAAGTTTAAGGACAAGAAAATACCAAAATCACAAAGATAATAATGACATTTATTGAGCTTATACTAAGCAGCAAGAAATATGCTGTGAGTTTTACTAGGATTGTATCATTTAATCTTCACAAAACTCTGCAAGAGTTACTAATATATTATCTATTACACATAAATATGGGAATTAATTTGTAGAGAGTAAATGCTTTTTCCAGGTAAGACAGTTAGTCAATGGAGGATTTTAACATTTTATATCCAGTCTCTTTACAGAATCATGTGTGGCTACAGATTTGAGTTGTCTAAACACAACACACTTTTAGAACGAAAGTAGTTGCATTTACTAACATATGTTTAGAAAATTCAGTAAGTTTATTTTCATTATGTTCTTTGAACTGCAGGAAACTGCCAACCCTGATGGACCAAGAGATTATTCAGATTTATACTCTATCCATTCACTGGCCTTCCTGTTCAAAATATTACGATATGTTTCCATTTTTCCACCTTCCACAGGCAATTATATTTAAAACGGGGGTTTGTCTTTGATTGCTTGTTTTCCTTCAGTAATAGACTCAGTTAAGCTTGTACATTTAATTTGCACATGTACTTTATTGAGTTTAGGATGAGAAAAAGAGAAATATTTAAGGACCATATTATGTATAGACTCTGAATATATTTTAAAAATTTAATCACAACAATTGATCCAAGACTTTTTTATTTTAGAATATTATGGGGGTACAAATGTTTAGGTTACATATATTCTCTTTGCCCCACTTGAGTCAGAGCTTCAAGTGTGTCCATTCACCAGTCTGTGCAAACTGCACCCATTAGGTGTATATATACTCATCCCTTCCTCTCCCCTTCCATCTTACCGACACCCGATGAATGTCACTACTGTATGTGCACATAAGTGATGATCAGTTAATGCCAATTTGACGGTGAGTACATGTGGTGCTTGTTTTTCCATTTTTTATTATATTTCCATTTATTGCAAAAATAATATGAGCATTGTTTCTTAAGAATTTAAAAGGATATAACAACAAACTTTAACATTGTATACAGGTGAAGTTTTTTCTTGATAAATTATGATTTGAAATCTGGTAAGTAGGTTAAATGTACTAATGTGAACAAACCAACAACTATTGCTTCTAAATGAATTTCAAAATCCCCTTCCCTGGCTTGTGGGGTCCTACATAGCCAGCTCCCATTTCCCCCAGTCTTAGTCTTGCCCCTCTTCCCTGTTATGTTTCTGCCCTATTGACCTCCATTTTTTTTCCTGACACTTTAACCCCTGTCCTTCTTCGGGATTGTAATTCTTTTTTTTATTATTTCATCATATTATGGAGGGTACAAATGTTGTTAAGATTACATATATTGCCCTTGCCACCCCTCCCCGCCAGCTGAGTCAGAGATTCAAGTGTGTCCATCCTCCAGGTGCTGCACATTACACTCATTATGTAAAACAAATTCCAATCCTAGTAGAAGAAAAGAAATAACGAAGATCAAAGCATAACTTAATGAAATGAAGAACAAGAAAATTATACTGAAGATCAACAAAAGCAAAAGCCGGTTTTTCAAAAAGATAAACAAAGTTGATGGCGCTCTTGCTAGATTGACAAGGACTCAAAAGGAAAGGACTCTACTAAACTCAATAAGAAATGAAAAAGGAGAGATCACAACAGAC
>VBSM01003039.1:11192316-11210698 GCA_008086735.1 Cheirogaleus medius
TTTTGTGAGAGGTGAGAGATAGGGATCCTGCTTCATTCTTCTGCATGTAGCTAGTCAGTTTTCCCAGCACCATATATTTTAAGTCCACTATTGAGATCTACTGCTCAGGAAACAAAAATTCCTTTCAAAATATTGCTGCTCATTGAAAATGCATCTGGTTATCCAAGAGCTCTGATGGAAAAGTTCAAGATTAATGTTTTATGCCTACTAAGACAATATCCATACTGCAGCCTATGGATAAAGGAGTAATTTTGACTTTTGAGTCTTATTATTATTATTTTGAGACAGAGTCTCTCTCTGTTGCCCAGGCTGGAGAGTGGTGGCATCAGCCTAGCTCACAGCAACCTCAAACTCCTTTACTCAAGCGATCCTTCTGCCTCAGCCTCTCAAATAGCTGGGACTACAGGCATGCACCACCATGCCCGGCTAATTTGTTTTTCTATATATTTTTAGTTGTCCAGCTAATTTCTTTCTATTTTTAGTAGAGGCGGGGTCTCACTCTTGCTCAGGCTGGTCTGGAACTCCTGAGCTCAAAAGATCCACCTACCTCGGCCTCCGAGAGTGCCAGGATTACCGGCATGAGTTACCGCATGCAGCCTGAAGTCTTATTATTTAAGAAATTTTTGTAAGTCCATAACTGCCATAGATAATGATTCCTCTGATATATCTGGGAAAAGTAAATTGATAACCTTCTAGAAAGTATTCACCATTCTAGATGTCATTAAGAACATTTGTGATTCATGAGAGGAGGTCGAAATATCAACATTAATAGGAGTTCGGAATAGGTTGATTCCAACCCTCATGGATGACTTTGAGGAGTTCAAGACTTCAGCGATGGAAGTAGTTGCAGATGTGATGGAGACAGCAAGAGAACTAGAATTAGCCTGAAGATGAGACTGCATTGCTGCAAGCTCGTGATAAAACTTGAAATGATGAGGAGTTGCTTCTTATGAATGAGCAAAGAAAATGATTTCTCGAGATGGAAGGCCAGGAAAAATTTCCATATAATTCCGATTTAGGCAACTCTGTAAGGAGGGCCCACAAGCTGACATTAAGAAAGTATTAGAGAAAATAAAATTTAATTATGGGTGCAAGAATATGGATTTGGAACATTTTGGGTGTGAGGTTGTAAGGGAAAAATTCTGCACTCCCCTCCTAATAATAGCATGGCTAAGCAACTATAAAAAACTTTGTAACTTCTATCTTATGATAGCAGAACTGCCAAATAGCATGGTCAAACAACTTTTATAACCCTTACCTCATGCAAGCCTTGTAACCATTCTTCCTTCTGTAACTACCACCTTCCTCATAACAAAGCATATAAAAAACAGCATATTTTTAAACCCAACTGCTCAGAATTTGGAGGTGAGAACCCCTCTGAGCCCACGCGTAATAAAAAGCCTGTTTTACAACACTCTCCTGTTTGTTTCCTGGTCCTGTTTGCTGTAACAAGGTAATTGTGTAAAGCTATCAGGAAGTAGTTGGAAGTACTACTACTTCCTGATCGTTCTACACAATCACCTATCCTTCCATAGATGTGACCAAGCCTTGCCACTTGTACATCTTCACATTTAATCTTCCTTGTCCTCTGCCTTTTCTTTCTACAGCCACTCAAAGTACCATGCTCACTGGTTTCCCATCACTTTCAGCTGGGACCTTTCAACTCTCTTCTCATCTGAATGTTAACATAATTAATTAAAATCAATTTGTGTTTTCTTTTCTCGTGCCTTTTAATTTTTCCCTATTAAGTACAAGTTAAAGTCTGCGATCCTTAATGCAGCATATAAGGTTCTTTATTTGGTCCCGTTTTCTTCTCTATCCTAAGTTATGTGTGGATTATCTAATACTTTTTCACAAGCAGCACAGAACTTTTGGGTTTTCTTGGATATACCATGCCTCCATGTGACTAATCCAGTTTCTGAAATACAATAAAAATCAATTCGTATTTAAAATTAAATTGACAAAAACTTTTTTATTCTCTTCTATCAATTTCCAATCCTTACAAAAAGAAAAAATAATAAAAGTAGAAATAAATATATGAAAATTATTTTATTTTGATATCTTAGTCCAGGCCAGTTTGTTTATTGGGTTAATGAGAAAGTGTTATAGGTAGGTATTGGAATTATGTAAATTGTTATATATATATTAATATAAATGTAATGTATGTAGTGTTAATTTAATATAATTTAAATAAGTATTATTTCTATTTTGAAATATAAAAGCTATTCTAACTCCACTATACTAATTAGTAAGTTTTTGACAATGGCAATACATGTAAAATATTTTTTTTGCATATTTCTTATCATGCACCATAATTATCAGAGATTGGGGTTATACTAGCTAATGAATAATTATAGCTTTGATTTCATGGTTGAATAGTGATTTATAAATTCATAAGATATATGTTTTATATTTGCTGATGTGATTAAATTAAGCATCTTAAAATGAGGAGATTATTTTTGGTCACTGAGTGACCCAATATAATCATAAGTGTCCTTATAAGAGGAAGGCAAGAGGATTGAATTAGAAGTAGGAGATGTGAGAACAAAAGCAAGATATTGTAGTGATGAGAGGAAGAGGTTTCCAGCCAAGGAATGCAAACAGCCTCCAGAAGCTGAAAAAGGCAAGGAAACTGATTCCTTGGAGATTCCAGAAGGAATCAACCCTGCACACAGCTTAATTTTAGCTTAATTAAACTGATGTTGTACTCCTGATCTCCATAACCATGAGATAATATATTTATGTTGTGTTAAGCAACTGAATGTGTGGTAATTTGTTGCAGAAGTGATAGGAAATTAATATAGAAAGTTTATTGTGGTCAATTTCCAGGATCATAGCTGGTCACTGTTCTCCTAGCAACCCTGGCTATGAGCCTCCCTTGTCATACGGTAAATGTTACCAGCAATGATACCTACAAAACATTTTATGTCTTACTTTAGGTTCCTGAACTATAGTTTTCTTCTATTTTCTAATAGAAATATCATAACATATCAAGCATGTAAATATTTCTGAGGTATAGAGCAGTTTGAAAATGTTGAAAACAAAAATGCCAGGCTTTCAATCTTTCTCCAAGTTTTAAGTTTGTTTAATTAAATATTAGGATTGAAAATGTTAAAATTTCTGGTAATATCCTTTCCTGGTGACAGTTAATCAAGTCTATCATTTCCTAATTAGGTAGGAAAGACATTGTCATAAAATGTGTTACCACAGATCCTCCAAGAAGCAGTTGCCAAGGAAGGATTTCAAAAACCTGCAAGAATTTTATTGGAAGAAACACCTATAAGGAAAATGGAGAAGTTGCAAGCAGAGGCTGAGTCAGTTATCAAAACATGACATAAGTCTGATTCAGTAAAGGAAGAGAAGAATGAAGGTTGGATAAAAGTGTCAGGCCTTTCTAAGTTTGTCAAGGTTACTGGGGACTTCTTGAGCCAAAGACCTGTGACTCCCAGGAATGGACCTATCTTCGGATCCCTGCTGCACTTATCTTGACTTCCATGCAAAGACAATAACAAATTCACAAGTGCAACAGCCAGGGTCCTTGTTTGATAATGCTCACTCTATTTGGATGTCTGCAAGGTGCAGCTTCATGGCCAGCACATGTGGCACTGATAGGAAACAAACCAGATCTCCTGAGACAGTTTATTCAAAATGTCAATTGGAATACTATAAATGCTTGCATGCTGCCCATAATCAATGTAATCCATTTTTCCATGGGAGCACCTTAGAGAAAGTGACAAATTTTCAGGAATTAAACTTGAAATATGAAATTCTAAATTTTAGAGCACATCTGTTAATCTCCTAGAATTGTAGAATCCCCTTTGAAATAAATTTTTTCTCAATTGATTTGTATTATTTTCTCTAATAGGTATTTCTTTATAGTGAAAACATTGACACATTTCTTCTGAGTAGATAAGTAGGCAGGTAGACAGATATTAAACAGAGATATATATACATACATACAAACACATTCATACATGTATTGGTAGGCTAACTAATATTCCATGGCATTTTCTAGAAAGTCTATTGTTCCAGTCCTGTATCTGTTTATATACATATCCCTTTCTGATGAGTTTCTCTTCAAAAGAAGCACAATTACAGTATTTTTCTGAACACTGCAGGTAGAGGGGAAACTATCAGTCTACTGGAGAACTAATACAATCCTCTATGTGCCTAACTCCTTGTGTTAGTCCATTTTGAGTTGGTATAAAGAAAATACCTGAGGCTGGGTAATTTATAAAGAAAAGAGTTTTATTTGGCTCACAGTTCTGCAGACTGTATAAGCACAGCATCAGCATCTGCTCCTGGTGAGGGCTTCATGGAGCTTGCAATCAACGTGGAAAGCAAAGGGAGAATAGGTGTGTCACATGGGGAGAGAAGGAGCAAGGGAGAGAGCAGGTGGTGCCAGTCTCTTTTGAGCAATCAGCTCGCATGTGAGCTAATAAAGTGAGAACTTGTTCATTATCTAAGAGGAGGACACCAAACCATTCATGAGTGATCTGCCCCACCTCCAACAGTGTTGATCAAATTTCAACATGACATTTGGAGGGCCAAGCATCCAACAATATCACTCCTAAAGCTCAGTTATGGGAATATCATTTATATTACATCTGAATTTCTTTGAAATACACAGCTAGTAAATACAGTAAATCAAGGAAGTAATAAAAATCACCACTTTGTTTTCACAATTTGGTGAACTATCAGACAAATTCTGAAAGTTTATCTTATAAAGGAAATTTAGGACACAGATTCTTTACATGTGGATGCTATAAATTAGCACTAACAATTCTGGTAAAGTTTAGATAATGCATTCAAAATATTTTCTGAAAGGCACATTCACTTTGCCTCTCATTATTCCACCTGTTCAAACAAGATTAGCACTTGCTGGAAAGAATAAAAACAAACAATTCAGAAAGAATCAGGCATTACTTAATTTATTAAGACAGAGTTTTTTCAGCTGAATTTGAAAATGTAATGTCATTATCTTTTTCAAAGATTATATTTATCTGGTATAAGTGTGTTTCTTTAAAGAGTCTAGAGAACTGCCTGCTTTACACAATTTAGGTATGAAATATTATATATAAATAAATAATGTAGCAATTTTACTTGTAATATAGCTGTTTATTAAATGATGAAATTAAATATTAAATTTAATTGCTTTCTTTTTTAGAATTCTGAATAGAGAAAATGAACATCCCATTTGGGATATCAGCCATTAACATATAATAGCTGATATTTGTGTTTTATCTTGTTAACTGTTCCTCACTCAATCATTTCAGCATATCCCCATATAAGTTAGAGTCTATGCATATGACAAATCACAGTGGATAAATCCAGGTTCCTCATTGATTATTTGTTTCTACAAATTATTGAGTTCATAGTTTGTGTAAGGATCTGTTCTGGACTCTGGGAATATAGCAATAAATAGAAAACAAAGTCCCTATCCAACAGTAACAAAAACTTGTAAATGCATACTGCATTTAAAATATATTGCAGTAGAAAGTATAGAGAGAGCATATTTGAAAGGAAAGGTAGGAGAAATGTCAATGAAGTGAGTGTGGAACATATGAGTGGCCTTCCCCCAGAGTAAACGATCAAAGAGTAAAAGTGAGAGCAAGAGAGAGAGAAAATATACATCCCCAAGACAGAAGAAGAAATATTACTTTGCACTTAACCTAATGTGGTAAAGAACATTCATCATGTCTGCCATATTCTGTCCTTTAGATTGTACTCAAGAAGACAAGTCTACACTCAAGAGGAGGGGAATTAAGTTTCAATATTTGATGGGAGGTCTGTCAACAATCTGTGGATTTATCTTTAAAACCTCTACAGTTCTTTTGCCCTACAACATTTGATCGATTTCCGCCATGGGGAGACTAAGCAGGAAATTTCATATATGTATTTAAACCCTCATTCTTCCTACTTACTTATAAGGTCATTGTGTATTGATTTCTTCTTTCTGCCAATGTCCACAGCTCCACGCAGTATCTTTCTGATCCTTTAAAATTTTATAATATGTCTTTCTTATTTCTTTTTCATGCCTAGGCGTGGGAATGGTCCCCTAGTATTATGTGATATGGGATATTTAATTATTCTTTGTTGTTTTTCTGAAACTCTGCCTACACCTACAAAAATCGTTCTTTAATGAAATTCTCTTCACATTTCCTGGTTAGAGTACATCTTCTTTTAGCAGGGCTTCTAACTGATATAGTAATTAAGAAGGCAGACCCTAGATTCAGATGAAATTGGATTCCCATCTAAGTTTCATGCTACCTATTGCCTACGTGACATGGGAAAGCTAATTAAGCCTCAGTGCATCTCAATTTCAGCATCTTTAACACCTCTTAAGAACTTACTTTGTATCAGATACCATTCAGGCACTGAAAAAGTGAGAGATGGATTCATGTGACTCTTAGTATAATCCCATGAGGTTGATCTATTATTGCTCATATTTGATAGTTACCATTACTTAATTAACTCATCTTAGTTCACAGAGCTAGGAGTAAGTTGAAGAACATTTGAATTGCTGTTTCTAGCTCTAGAACTCATGCACTTGTCTATTGTTTATTGTTCTCATACGTATTGCCAAGTCTCGGTGTGAGAAGTCACTACATTTACAAAATGAAAGTTCTTAGATTTGTGTGTAGCAGTTTTCAATAAATGTGAGTTCCTCTAATCATTATTTATATTTTTCTCTCTTATTGACATTGTTAAGCCAGAAAACAAAACTGATACATTTATTTTAATAAGGAGCTTTCTTTTGACTAGAAATAAAATGTATTGTTTAGGAAAAGGAGGTGCTACAAATATTTTGATTTAAAAATTATTAATAATTCTGCTGGATTATCACCAAAAAAGGTCCTCAATAAATTGAATTGTATTCAGCATAAAAATCTAAGATGATTCACAAGGAGGCATAAGAGAGTCATATGTAGAACATAATTGTCTTAGTAATATATCAAACCACTAGAGTCAGGGTGAGGAACTATTTTTATTTTAAAAAGGTAATATTTCTGAAAGTCATACTATACCTATACTTTGACCTCAACTCTGTTTGAATACTAAAGCATGAATGAAAAATACGACAGATGAGACATGAATATTCCTTTTTTAAAATTTTTGTTTTACCCATATATACACATACACATTTATAATTTTACTATATAGAGTATTTCAAAATTATGTTTTATACTGTTCTAAAATGGATAAATAGAAATAATTTAGATTTTGTTTCAAAATGTAACATTTTAATAATTTAATGTTTGTCTTAATGTAATTTAAAAAGAAGTACTGACTTTTGGTTTATACAGTTCATTAGGAATCTGGATCAGCCCTTTCAATGAAGACAAAAATACATATTTCTAAATATTTTTTAATGTCTTGAAAAACTGACAAGACAGTAAGAACTCATGAGTAAGAACTCATCACTCATCAAAGATAAGTTCAATTCAGAAACAAGAAGAGCATTCCCCTGAAAACAGTTGCTCTTCTAGAGAATGTGTTCTCAGATTTTAAGACCTTCTGTGGCATGAGGGAAAGAGGTAAGGATCCTGGACTTACCTAAAACTGGAAGACTAAGAGGTAAGCACCTCCTTCAGTAAGCTGGGACACTCAAAATGTTGCAATCTAAAATTAAGGGTAAACTATCAATATAACAAACTATACACACACATAGAGACCATAGATGTGCAAGAGATAAAGCTTTACCTTCAGCGCAATGTGGGTAAAAGAAAGACTGCATGAAAATGCAACTACAACCTGGCCTTTTCACAGCCTTATAGTTACAGCTCTCATTCTCAGCATAGTTCAAAATTACTCAGGAATTAATTCAATGTGTCCCTGTACTGATAGTGGCACCAGGAACTTCGTAGAAACAAACACAAATCTCCGAATTCCCCTTTCTCTTGCTCTGTTAGAGGTCCCTGCACACTAAGGAAATCTTGTGTAATACCCCTATTGAATAAAAGACCTCTGTGAAGGTTTCCCATCAATATGGCCTTGGAGATTGTATGGATCTCTCCTCAGAACCAAGATACTTATTCTCTAAACTTCCAAGGATGTAGTATGCTGAAGACTCACCACTGACCCCTTCTATAGGAATTTTCCTGGGTGGAAGAACCTGCCACATCCCAGGTTGTGCAGAAGGCTGCACACAAAAACCAACTGACATAGTGGTTTCAGTGAGTGCATCTCTGAAGGACTGAGTTTCTGAATTCCATCACAACTCATCATCTCCTTCTCTGCAGTCCTGCAACTCTTAGTCTATCACAGGTAATGCTACTTAGAGTATTCCTCAAAGATCTCTCACATGGAAATCCAAGGCTCAGAAACTGTTTTCTATGAAACCCAACCTCCAACGGGGCCCTTCTATGTCCACTTCTGGCCAGGTAGGAACTGTCCCTGCCTTGCCTTTGGTTATGTACTAGCAACTACTGTTGGTAACTGCAGTCCTTGGTAAGTTCTCCTGTTGAAGTTCCACCCACTCTGTATCCTACTCTTTTGATCTCAGGACTCTTCCCTTCCTGCACCTCTTAACACTTAGGCAATTCCTCTGTTGAAAATGCATGAAAATATCTACATTTTCATTTTGACACTTACAGGTCATAGAAGATAGAAGGTAATGTCTTGGGGACTCTAATGGCCTAAACATGCCATGCCACCATTTATACGTAATTGTGATCACCCTAACTCTGTGTGGGGCGTGCATTGATGTAGAACCCAACCAAAGATCTAAACAGAGTGGTTAATAATTTTCCTTTGTTTTCAGATTCTTCCTGAAGCATCTGGTGTTACTAATACTCCATCTCTCTCTTACATGTGTTTAGCCCAGGTTTGGGGGAGAATTACATCGCCTCTGAGAATTCTAAGTAGGATCTTTACCCTAATAACTAATTCACACTAATCTCTGCTTAGTCCTCTAGGCTTCTCTTTATTCCTAAGGTTTAGAATGACATTGGCATTGTTCATGTGACAGAATTTACCTTATATCTTATCCTACCTATTAGTCCAACACTTAGGGTAAAAAGTCTGCCTGGAGTTCTCTGAACTCCTCCTTCCCTTTAAAAAAACAAACAAAAAGGAAACAAAGAAAACAGAACCTCTCACTTATTTTAATGAAAGTTTTAGCTTCCATAGTAATTGTCTCTGAAATTGATGGCAACAAGCTTTCTCCAGAAACTGAAAATTGAACATGCTCTCTCTCCAATGTTCTGGGTACTAACTTCTAAAAAATGGCTATGTCCATGTCAATATATGTACAATGTGTCCAAACCATGAGAATCAACAGTAATAATGTCTGTTATTCAAATTCACAAGGAAAACAGAGGAAGCTTTCATTTTTAGAAATATCTAGGGGCTTTTCTGAGGCCTCTTTTTTCCTAATTGAGTGTAACACTTAGGAACTTCGTCCATTTAGGAAGGCTCTTTGAACTTAAAGGGTGACAAAGACAGCTTTAATGTCTTCCTCTGCATGACTAAACTTTAGAAAGGCTTCTTCCTAAATTAGGGCCCCCACCACCCTTTCCTTAGAGCATTTACTTTAGAAAATTTGTTATGATAAAGTTTGTATGCCTCTTTGAGATTAAGATTTTTTTAAAAGCCTCTTTCCAGTTTTATACCCAAGTAACCTTTACCTCAAAGACCTGGAAAGCATCCCTTTGAAATGCAATTGTCAAGGAAGATAGCACTGTTTCTGTCTTTCAGTCTCTGTGGGAGGGTAAGAGCTGAACTTCTGTGGATATCCTGCTCCAAGCTATAAAACTACCTCTGTCATAAAGATAGAAGAAAGTTTACTTTCTTTTCCCTAAGGCCAATTAGCAAACAAAGATGGCCAATGAGCTCCACTTCCTCCCATCCCAGCCTTTAAATACTCTCCAACCTCTTGTCTCCATGGAGCAAGGTATCCACATTTGCTCTGTGCTCTTGCCTACTGCTGGCAATAAAAGCAACTTCTGTGGACTCATTGTCTAGTGTGACATTTTTCTTTAATGAGGGTCACATCATGCGGTATATGTACAAGCTAGTCTCTTAGAGGGAAAGACTTCCATCAAACACATCAAAAGGTAAAATTTATCTTTCTGCTGAATAGCATCTATGTGTTCACATTCTGGCTAAGTCAAACCAAATGCCTAAATCTTTGCAATAAAGCTTGATTTTTTTAAATTAGAATCTCAGCCTTAGAATGATAATGAACTGGGTTCTCAAAGAAATGTGCCTAATATCTCAACTACAGCAACATCTTCAGGTAATCTGCAGGTCAATTAGGAAGTTTGTTTTTGTTTGCTTACAATGCATATCATTAGATGTAGATCTACCCTCATGAAGGAATCTTCTTTGGCATTTAAAAATGTAAGGGTAATTTTATAAATAATTATAATTGCTAAAATTAGATGAAATTATAAGTAAAAGAGTCATAAAATGTCAAAACTAGAAGGAATCTTTAAGTGGTGCTTTTAAGAAACAAATTCTTACACTTAGGCACTAAACTGTATGATCCCTCCTGGCCAGGACAATGTTCTCCTATGTATGCTCAGGCCCTGTAAAAGTAGCTATAGTGGATAAGGTATCGTAGGTGTTAAGCAAACAAATATGTGCTCAATGGCTTCCGTGGTTATTTTCACCCATTGGTCCTTGTTTAAACCCTTCAAACTCTAGATATCAAATGCCTTCTCTTTTGTAAATCGTGTTTTTTTAATAATGTTTGGAAAATATTATCTCCCTACCTCATGCTGCCTGCCTAGTTAACACCTTCATTCTTCCCATTCTTTCCCCAAAGAAAATTATTCTTCCTCAAAATTTATATCCATATAGTCTTTAAATGTTCATTAGGTTATTATTTAAATTATTTAATTGACTTTCCTAAATAAAATGCCCCCAAATTTCCCATTATAATGTTTAAAAAGTAGTAGTTAGGATTAAGTATTAATATAACACCACAGGTATTATCTGAGCAGAAATATCTGAACAAAAATAACACATACTCATTTGAGTTCTGCTTTATTTCAGGCTGAGTTTGCCTGATTAGTGTTAATGAAAGCCACATCACAGGCTAACTCACATTGAATTTACTGTCCTGTAAATCACTTAAACATTTTTGTCATATGCTAATGCTAACTCTGTACTTAGATCATTTACAATTTGGAACCAAGCATGGTATCTTCCATGTGTATATCTCTACTATATTTAATGTGTTCAATTGTTCAATTCATCCCCTCATTACAGGCTATAAAGATCATTTCTGGATTGTAATTATTCTGCAGTACATTCACTAACCCTTCAGGTTTCCAGTGACCCACAATTTTAATGAACATATGAGCATGCTCTCTATATGTTCATCCAAGTTACTGATTAAAATGTTGAATAGGACAGTACTGCAGACACAGTTCTGAGGCCTCTATTCAACATGAAATCAGTCTTGTATCTTTTTTTGGCATTTTTTCCTTTTTAATTAGTTATTAATGCACTTAATTGTGGTCTTTGAATTTAGACTATACAATAAAATGTATATAATGGCATATTAGCAATAAAAAGTAAGAAATTTTCTTATTAAAAATATTAAAAAATTACCTGATACTGATTTTTATGCAGCTTACATAGAGGATCTAAAAGTTAAAGTGGAATGAATAAATACAAAAGTTTTAATAAATTGCATGCTGTGGCTCATTCTAAGCTATTGTTTTTAAAATCCTGGATATACATTTATTCTTTTATATTTGCATTTAGGGGAAGAATTGTGTTTACACATTTCATAAGTTTCACAAGGTGGTTTTTGATCCTTTCTAACATGTTTAACTGTTTCTTAAAGCTTAAAAATAAATACAATCCTCCAACTTCAATATATCCAAAGTGGAGAAATTGTGATATTTATCAAAAGTACCAGGTGAGGAAAAGTGATAGGGTACAGCTTTCTAAAGAAAGAACAAAGTAGAAATAAATATTAGAAAATAATCTTAGCTTATTATGTAGTTTGCTTTGGAGATGCTTAAAGTGAATATTGTGTTCTATCTTCCCTATTGTACGTTTCGCATTTCAGCAAGTCTGTATTTAATTGTCATTTACTCTAAGTGTGATTTTAGACTGTCCTTGAGCTTTATAATCTTGGGTTTTCTCATCTTTAAAAGTGAGATAATAAAAAGACTTGCCTTATAAAGATTTGTGAGCATAAAATGATAAGATGTATGTAAAAAATATGACGCAATGACAGGAATATAATAAGAATTTTCAACGTATTTATGTTCTCAGAGATTTGTGGTGTTGATAGTATTATGTTGTTTTCAGAGGGTCTCATGCTGCTCTCTTTCTTTCCATTTATAAGACAATAGGACTTGGAGACATCCTCCTCATTTTGTTAACTATTCAATGTTTAGAAAGCAATAGGAAGATGCTAGGGTACAATGATCACAACACGGGCTTCTTAGGCTTTTCATGGATTAAGAAAAATAAATCTAAGAACAATTGGAATAGCTTTGTCTAATTCAGTGTTCAAAACCCAGATGAAAATCTAGGGTTAAATTGTGATTTCCCTGACATATGTATATGCTACTTGGAAATTGAGTGGAGGAATGATTTGGGGACATGTATCCATCACAGTTAATTCAATGAAGTGTATTATACAACCCATTCTCATGGCGAGGTCTTTATCATCAGAGAAACTATTTTAGCACTGAATCATTTGAATTTGCTTAATCATGTGCCAAAGATCTTCCTATTTCAGTATATAAGGAGCCATCAAGAAAAAAAAATGATTAGGATTTTATAAGTCCATGCCTTTATTTTCTGAAATTATGCTGCTCGAAGTGTCCATATGCAACAGCATTTTATGTTATAGTAAAGCCCCAAATCTACAGAATTCTACTCATTTCCAATTTTGTGAATCCTATTCCTAATTTAGTCTCCTGTTCTTTAGAGAAAATAGATTTGAGGACTGACTAAAATATGAAAACCTTTTTATAAGTTCTGAAATTGAATAAAAATACAAATAAAATCAAAAGTATTTCTAAAAATCATGGTCTAAATGTGAACCTGTCTGTATCGTTTACATGTTGCAGCTTAAATATTCAATTAGTGTATGTCCCTATATAAGGTCTTTACTTTTTCATTTTCAAATGAACAACCATTCAATCCAAATTAGTTTATTTTTGTCCAGTTAGTTTCTCACTGCCTATCGTTTTTATTTTTTTATCTAGAATACCAATAAATGTGAAATATTGTTATTTAAACAGTAACTTTCAATATATCATTTGCAAAGGCATCTGTTAAATTCAGTGATATCATCTTTCCCTTTAAGAGTCATAAAAAACAATCCTCAAACATTAAGGCTTTAACTATTTTACAGGGAAATTGGGGAAAAGGTATGAATACATACAGTTAAAATAAGAAATTATAATTCCTACAGATAAGGTGTGCTACCTATTTTGCAATTTTCCCATCATTTATTGTGATAAAAATGTGGAAATATTTGGGTATTATGTGTAGAGTCTATTTTGAATTATGGAATGCCATCTTAAAATGGTGAAAATTGAAAATTTTAATATATTTACTCATGTATTCAACAAAATATATCAGAGTCCTAGAACACAGATAATTGCCTGCCTGCCTGCCTGCCTCTCTTTTTTATTTTTAATCTACTGCTCTTTTAAAGATGAGAGGTATCTATTCTCCACTCTAATTTCTCAGCATAAAACAGGGTGTGGTACATAGAAGATGCTCAGTAAATGTTAGAACTAATTAAATGAGTATGCAAAGTGAACTTAAAAACATCTGACTTTTGTACACTATAGGATTTTTTTTCTGAGGGTCATAGTAAAATGAGATTCTATTTTTAGAATTGTTATAAATTTAAAAGCATTATAAATATAAAATATCATTATAGTCATGAATATAAGTTCATTATTTCCAGAAATATGTGCAGGTGGGTACTGTGTGTCTTTATGAAGGTCAAGAACAAATCTTTGCAGCATTATTTTCTGATCTGTCACATAACCGCTACAAGTAGGATTCTAAGACACCCCTGCTTATACCCTATATTATATTAATAACTAGGCAAGCCTAGTTTTCATTCATTTCACATATTGTGCCCTCTTCCACCTCTGTTCTTTTACTTAAATTGTCCTTGACATTTGGAGCAAAATAATCCCTGCATCTTTTCCATCCCACAGTCCTGTCTTCTGTAAGCACTCAGCTGAAATTTTACTATTCAGAGAGCAGTCCCTCATTAACCCAGGCCCAAAAGCCTTCCACTCACTTATCAGAAAGAATAATCAATTCTAATTTACATGCATAGGTATCTCTGGCCAGCAGAGTTTTGGGCAACCATAGTTTTGCCTATAGTGGTTTCAGGAAAATAGTAAATTATATTTGTGTACCCCATGTTTAAAGTCTGTAGTTTTCCTATGCTTCATTCATTTCAGTCCTCTTGAAAAATCAGTACATATATCTTTCTCCTACCCTAGTTTCTATGTGAATAGACTCATGACAGATGCCTCAGGGAAAGACCATCTGAGATCTGTTGGTTTTCTTTGCACTCAGTGTATGGTTAGGTCTAGGCCATAGATTTCTTTCCTGAAAATGATGTTAGTTCCTTTGAATTTAGTGTAAATTTCTCATAATTAATAACAGGAGAAAGTATCAGTGTAAAAGTATTGCATATCAAGCTCAAAAGACCAAGACCACCTCACTCTACACTGAACAAAGCATTTATAGGAAATTCATCGTGAAATCATGACACTGAAGCTTTGTGGAGGTAATCAGGAATAATTTTGAGGCAGATACATTCTAAGAATTTTATTTACTATGGCAATATGGTGTGTGTGTGTACACAAATGTATATTATAGACATTAAATATATGTGTTTATATATAGGTATTCATATTTTATTAGTAATATATACTAACGTGTAGGCTGTTTTTTAAAGTTCATTTTCCCTGCATAGTCAATTTTTATCAAAATGGCTTCTCTTTGATTTTAGTCTGTGGACCATTCTTATATGTCTGGCAATTCTGAACTGTGTGCTCCTATTTAAAATAGGGCACTAAAAAATCGACTGGGCATCTGATATACAGATGAGGGTTGTCAATAATGATCTTCACTATACAATTTCTGACTTGGTCATTTTCCTTAAAGATTTCTTAAGAAACAATAATTGTAGAATTATTGCTAATATACTTCCAGTAATCTTGGGAGCTGAGGCTGAGCCAGACAAGCCATATAGGGTAAAAAAAAAAAAAAGAGTTCCAATATTGATTGTTCCCTGCTTCTGCATCCTGACTGATGTGATTCTATAGTTCTCCCTAAAACTATGGAGTCTGCTTCCCTACTCCTTGAAGCTGGGCTAGATTTGTGACTCATTTTGGCAAATACAATATAGCAGAAGTGAGGGAATTTGTTATCATCATAGCTGGTCAGAGTTAGTTGCAGTAAAATGCAGAATTTGATTTTGATATATAGTTCTGGCGAATGCTGCCATAAGTGAAAATCTTTTTTTAACACCTTAAAATTTTTGATTTAGTGGTGGATAGTTGGCCCCTCAGTGAGAATGGACCAGGGAACTATAGAATTGGACAAATCAGCACTTAGCACATCTCTCTCCTGTAGATCTTATTGACATTGGTGGCATCATGGAGGTAGTGTGTTCATGGAGGTGAACAATTCTTGAACAGTTTACTCCAGGCTGCTTTAGGTTTTCCAGAAAGATCAAACATTGCATTTGGTGATGAAGTGTCTTCCTTTTTCAACACTGTTATGAGTCTGTGCCATTTTCACTATATGCTTAGCTCACATCTCAATTCTGCAAAGAGAAAGCTGGCTATTCATTCGATGGCTGACCAGAGACATCAGCTGCCAGATAGTCTTAGAAAGAAGAAAAAGATTTAGATGAAAAGAAAAATAAAACAAACATAGGGTATAATTCTGAGGGAAAAGTGCCATCATCTACCAGAGATTCCACAGGAAGAAGTTGTAGAGCAGAACAAAAAGGAACAAGATATCGGCAGAGATCAATCCCCTAGAGGCTTAGAGTGCCTTTAAAAGCTAGGTGACGGGGTTTATTTCTTTCTCCCTCACATCTCTGACAGTCAGCAGGTTTTCAAACTGTTGGAGAGCCTTTCTACCCTCATAAGCCCAAAAGCTGATGCTGCCAGTGTACTGAGAGCTTCTTGAGGACAAAGCATCAGGCTGCCTGCCCCCTTGGTGTCACTTCATGTCACCATAGGCCTAAGCCAAGATAGTAGGTGCCATATTGCTTCTCCATCCACTGTGTACCTTTGTCCTCCCCAGGAAGTTTTAGCCCCTCAGTTTTCATTTTGTTTCTTCCCACACAAATATTTCCCAGTTCCATCCTAGACTGTGGGAGCCACAGGGTCCAGTGGATCACCCAAGGGATCTGTGTGGCCCCAGACTTTGAAAATTCCAGGCAAGCTGCCATCTGGAGTGAGGGACAGAGATAATCAGAGTGCTAGCTTTCCTCCATCAAGACTCTTTTATTCTCCCTCACCCTTCCTCTGCCCACTGCTGCCAAGAGAGACAATTGAGCTGAGACTCTCAGAAGCAACAGCTTCTCCTCTGTTGGTGCATCCACCACACCAAGACTTCCACAAAGAGCGAGGCTTGAACCTCTCAAAGACTTGCAGTGGACTAAGGGGTGCTTGGACTCTGAGCTCCCGGCTCACCAGCCCTCTCTGTTGCTACTCACCCTGCTGCTCCATTAGACCAGAGCACACCCTGAAGTGAGGGCACACCAAACCTGCTTGAGCACACCGTAGACAACTAAGGATGAGCACCCTTCTGCCTGGCATACTCAGGGATTAATCTTCAGGGACCCAGGGATAGGCTCACAGGCCAGATCCTGTACCCCTGGGAATCAATTGTGTTGCTTGGGGGCATGGAGGGAAGATTTGTGAACTAACCACAGGAAGCAAGGGACCCCACTTGGGAATAACTGAAAAAAGAGTGCAGTGTGGGTCCCAGCCACAGCACACTTGTGGAGTGCCTCTCATTCTACAGGAAAGCCACATTCTCAGCTCAGGGCAGGATGTTGGAAAAAAAGCCCAGAGCCTGCAGTGCCATTGCTGAGGAACTCAGCTAGTTTGAGTTCCTGCTTGCCAGCAGATGGTGGAGGAAGACCATGGAGAATGGAAGGAGAGAGAAGAGTGAAACCCACTCCTGACAGCCTGACTGGGAATCTCAGATGGTCTCTCCCCAACAAGCAGATTTTCTGACTTGGTGAGGCCAATTCACACTCTCCCTGGTGGTGTTCTCCAGTGGCCTTGGAGCAGACCTTCAATCCCTGCTAAGACAGCTACCTTACCAGCTTCAGTGGAGCCTGAAGTGTGGCTCACCCTACCCAGCCCAGCCCAGCCTAACTCCTCTACCTACCTCTGCTGTGGTGGAAAATAACCACTCACCTGGGAGTCACAGGGGTTGGGGGCATTTGGCTATTTCTCTTGAGGGACTATAGCCAGACACAGTCCCAAAAACAACACTGTAACTGGTTCTTTTTGGCAAGTTCCACCTACTGGCAAGGAGGTCAATCTGCACAGCACTTTGTAGCATTGGTTGATTCTTACATACAATCATCACCTACTGTCTCTGAGATTAAACTGGCTATGCCAATATAATTCATGCTGTTAAGAAGACTACTGGACTAGGGAAAGAGGATTTCAAAGATCTCCATCCTTCCTCACCAACAAGATAAAGGAAATCTGCCCACACACATAGCTCACCACTACTAGAGCATACAAATAACTGGCAACTGAGAAAACTACTATACTAAGGATATCTGAAACCAAGGCATCTCTCCAGAACCTAAACCTCCATCAAAACTCCCACAAGCAAAGCCAAAGGTTCTTACCCAACATATGCTACAGGAAGACACTTATGAGTATTAGGGGTGGGGAGCACCATCTAAGTAAAAGAAAATCCAAAACCAAGAAGTGACAGCTGATTCAGATGAGAAGGAATCAGTGCAAGAACACTGAAAGTATGAAAAATCAGAGTGAAAGGATACCATCAAAGGGGCAAGTCAGCTCTTTAGCAGTGTATCACAACCAAAATGAAAATACTGAAATGACAGATAAAGAATTCCCAATGTGGAATTCCAAAGGTAGATCAAGAAACCAGAAAGACAATTCAAGAAATGAAAAAAAATTTTACTAAAAAGATAGATACACAGATGGAAAACCAATTCAAAGAAACCAGAAAGACAATTCAAGAAATGAATGAAAATTTTACTAAAAATATAGACACGTTTTAAAAAAAATAGAACTTCTAGAAATGAAAATTTCATTTAAGGAAATACAAAACAGACCAAAAAAGTTTCAACAATAGACTACATCAGATAGAAAAATGAATTTCAGACTTTGAAGACAACTCTTTTGAATTAACACAGTCA
>VBSM01003039.1:11210708-11242732 GCA_008086735.1 Cheirogaleus medius
AAAGGAAGGGAAGAAAAAGAAACAAAAAACAAAGCCTATAAGAAATATTGGATTATGTAAAACAGACAAATTTAAGAATCATAAGCATACCTGGTGGTAAAGAAGAAAACATGGAAGGGCTGTAAAACCTATTTGAGGTAATAATTCAGGAAAACTTCCCTATCTTGCTAGAGATTTAGACACCCAGATACAAGAAGTTCTGTGAACACCTGGGGAATTCATAGCAAAGAGGCAATCACCAAGACATATAGCCATCACACTAGCCAAAGTCAACACAAAGGAGAAATTCCTACCACATGTGAGGGGAAAACATGAAGTAACTTACAAAGAAAAGTCCATCATGCTTACTGAAGACTACTCAATTGAGACCATAGAAGTCAGAAAGGATTTGGGCCCCATCTTCAGTTTCTTAAATGAAGAACTGCCAGCATAGAATTTTGCTTCCTGCAAAACAAAGGTGCATATGTGAAAGAAAAATAGACTTTTCCAGACAATCAAATGCTGAGATAATTTGTCAAGACCAGACCTGCCTTACAGGAAATACAAAAGACTGCATTATATGTGGATTGGTGTAAGAGATACACAGCAGAGTAAAACCACCCAAAGAAATAAGGTATGACACAACATGATGAACAGAACAGCAGCCTCCATATCGATTGTATCAATCAATGTAAATTGTCTCAATGCCACACTCAAGAAAAAAAGTCTAGATGAATGGATGAAGAAATACAAGCCAAGTATCTGCTGTCTGCAGGAAACACATCTAACCAACAATGACTTATAACGACTCAAGGTGAAATAATGGAAAAAAATATTCCATGCAAATGAAAACCAAAAGAAAGCTGGTGCATCCATTTGCATATTGATAAAATTGACTTTACCTCAAAAATGGTAAAGAAAGACAAAGATAGTCATTATACAGTGGTAAAGGGAGCAATTCAACAAGAAGACTAAACAATACTAAATTTGTATGCACCTATCACAGGAGCTGCCAGATTCAAATTTTATTAGATGTAAGCAAGGAGATAAAGGGCAGTATTGTAATTTCCTGGAACTTCAACACTGTCTAACAGAGATGGACAGATCCTCCAAGCAGAAAATAAATAAATAAACTCTGTATTTAAATGAGATTCTAAAACAAATTGCCTAACAGACATTGACAAAACATTCTATTCCCAAAACTGAATATATATTGTTTTTTTCATTATCAAATGGAGCATTCTCCAATATTAATCATATCTTAGGCCACAAAACATGTCTCAACAAATTATAAAAAGCAGATATGATGCCATGTATCTTCTCAGACCTCAGTGAAATAAAACAAGATATCAATTACAAGATAAACATTCAAATCTACACAAACTCATAGGCATTAAACAACCTACTACTGAATGATTATTGGGTCAATAATGAAATTAAGATGGAAATCAAAAGATGTTGCAAACTGAACATCAAAGGGGAAACAACATATCAAAATCCATAGTATTAAGCAAAAGAGATCCTAAGAGGAAAATTCATAGCCTTAATTGCCTACATCAAAAATGCAGAAACATCACAAATTAACAATCTAATGTCATATCTCAAGGAACTAGAAAAGGAAGAACAAACCAAACCCAAAGCCAGCAGAGGAGAAGAAATAACTAAGGTCAGAGCAGAACTAGACAAAATGAAAACCAAAACGCAATACAAAGAATCCATAAAACAAAAATTTGGTTCTTTAAAAAGATAAACATAATTGTTGGACATCTTAATAGATTAACTGAGAATATAAGCAAAATTACCCAAATAAGCTCAATGAGAAATAAAAAAGGAGATATTATAACTGATACCACAGAAATACAAAATATCATCTGTTAACACAATGAAAATATCTATATACAGAAACTAGAAAATGTAGAGGAAATGGACAAATTCCTGAAAACACACAAGCTCACAAGATTCAATTAGGAAAATATAGAATTTCTGAACGGACCAATAACAAGCAGTGAGATTGAAGAAGTAATAAAAAATCTTCCAACAACAACAGAAAAAAACCCAGACCAGAAAGTTTCACAGCTAAATTCTTCCTGACCTACAAAGAAAAGCTGGTATCTATACTACAAAAATTATCCTATAACTTTGAAAAGGAGGTAATACTCCCCAACATGGTAATCCTCATTCAACAATGCCAGTATCATCTCAATACTAAAGCCAGAAAAGGACATGAGAAGAAAAGGAAACTATAAGCCAATAACCCTTATGAATATGATGTGAAAATTCTCAACAAAATACTAGTAAGCTGAATCCAATGGCACATTAAAAAGTAAACCACCATGACCAAGTGGGCTTCATTCAGGGATGCAAGGATGATTCAACAAATGTAAATCAATAAATGTGATTCACCACATAAACGGAAGCAAAAATAAAGACCATAGGATCACCATAAAGATGCAGAAAAAACATTCCACAAAATACAGCATGTTTTCATGATAAAAAAATAAAAAACCCTTTAACAAAGCGGCATAGAAGGAACATGTCACAAAATTACAAAAGACATATATGACAAACCCATAGCCATCATCATACTGAATGGGGAAATTTTGAAAGCATTCCCACTAAGAACTGGAAGCAAACAAGGGTGCCCATAGTCACCACTTCTAATCAACATAGTGTTAGAAGTCCTAGCCAGAGCAATGAATCACGAGGAAGAAATAAATGGTATTCACATCAGAAAAGAGGAGGTCAAGCTATCACTTTTTGCTGACAATATAATCTTATATCACAAAAAAAACAAAGACTCCTCAAAGAGATTCATGGAATTGATAAATAAATTCAGCAGTCTCAGGTTATAAAATCAACTTACACAAATCAGTAGCATTTCTATACATCAATATCAGTCAAGCTGAGAACCAAAGCAAAGACTCAATTCCATTCATAATAGCTACAAAGAAAATAAAATACTTAGGAAAATATTTAGCCAAGGCGTTGGAAGGTCTCTACAAAGTAAACTAAAAAACATTGAGGAAAGAAATTGCAGATGATACAATGGAAAAATATATCATGCTCATGTATGGTATAACCAACATTGCTAATATGTCCATATACCCATAGTTATATACAGGGTCAATGCCATATCATTCAAAATACCAACAGCACACCCACAGACCAAGAAAAAAATAATCTACACTTCATTTAAAACCAGAAAAGAGCCCAAGCAGCCCAAGCAATCTTAAGCAAAAATAACAAATCTAGAGGCATCATATTACCAGGCTTCAAGCTATACCATAAGGCTATAATAACCAAAACAGCATTACATTACCACAAATACAGAGACATAGACCAATGGAACAGTGTAGAAAACCCAGATAAAAAATCATCTACCTACAGCCAATTGATCTTTGACAAAGCAGACAACAATATACACTAGGGAAAAGATTTCCTATTCAATAAATGGTGCTGGGAAAATTGGGTAGCCACATGCAGAAGAATGAAACAGGATCCATATGTCTCACCATTCACAAAAATTAATTCAATATGGATAAAAGACTTCAATGTAATGCATGTAATTAAAAGAGTTCTAGAAGAAAATTTAGAAAAAATTCTTCTAGATATTGGCCTAGGCAAAACATATATGACTAAGGCCCCAAAGACAATTACAGCAATAATAAAAATAAATAGATGGAACTTGATTATACTAAAAACCTTTTGCACCATAAGGAAATAATAAACAGAGCAAATAGAAAACCTACAGCATGGAATAAAATGTTTGCAAAAGTATACATCTGATAAAAGGCTAATATCCAGAATCTACAATGAACTTAAACAATTCAGCAAGATAAAAACAAACAGTCCCATTGAAAAGGAAAATTCATGAACAGAAGGTTATCAAAAGAAGATAGACAAATGGCCAAGAAACACATAAAAAATGCTCAATGTCACTAATCATCAGAGAAATGCAAATTAAAACCACAATGAGATATTGCCTTACCCCTAGCTTTTATTAAAAAGTCCAAAAATAATAGATGCTGGCATGGATGCAGAGAGAAAGGAATGCTTATACACTTTTGGTGGGACTGAAAATTAGTACAAACTTTATGGAAAATAGTGTGGCGATTCCTCAAACAACTAAAAGTAGTCCTGCCCTTCAATCCAGGAATCCCACTACTGGGTATCTACCCAAGAAAAAGAAATCATTTTATCAAAAAGACACCTGCACTTGAATGTATATTGCAAAACGTAATTAACAATTGCAAAAATGTGGAATCAATCCAAGTGCACATCAGTTTATGAATGGATTAATAAAATGTGGTATATGTTTAGCATGGAATACTACTCAGTCATCAAAAAGGATGAATTAATGCTTTTTGTAACAATTTGGATAGAAATGGAAACTATTATCCTAAGTTAAATATTTCAAGAATGGAAAAAGAAACACTACGTATACTTGCTATTAAATTGGAACTAACTGATAAGCACCCATGTGCACAGAGGGAAGTAAAACTCAGTAGAAATCAAGCATGGGGGAGAGTGGAGAAGGGAAGGGGCCAAAACTTACCTATCAGGTAAAATGAGCACTATTTGGGTGATGGGCACACTTATAGCCATGACTCAAGCATTACAAAAGCAATCCATGTAACCAAAAACATTTGGACCTCCTTAATATTTTGAAATAAAAACAAATTTTGTTCATTTAAGTCATCCTTTTCCATCAGATTTCATATTTCTGGCTTATTTACTCAAGAACCTTAGTTCTAATTAAATGTTATTTCATTCTGTGGAAATCTATTCCAGGGATTGGCACACATTTTGTCTAAAGGGTAACATTATCTGTGAGGCCCAATAGGCACACGCTGTTTTGATAGAATAGAAATGGATAGAAATATAAATATATAAATATCATATATGATATATATATATAAATCATATATGGAGAAAGACAAAGACAGAAATTATATTATACACACACACACAGAGCTCTATGTAGACATGTAGATAGGTAGCTTTATCTATCTACAGAGAAATAAATAGAGATAGAAAGAGTCTAGAGAGTCCCACCAAATCAAAAATGCCTAGGATTCATCAAAGCCATAAAGTAGCTTCAAAGTCTAGATAGGAAACATTTTATTCTTTGTGGGCCATATAGTCTTTGCTGTCATACAGTAAGAGCAATCATACACAATCCTTAAACAAATGAGTATGACTGTGTTTCAATAATGCATTTTTTACCAAATCAGATGATAGGCTGAAAGTGTTCTGTATACCATAACTTGCTGGCTGTTAGTCTTATTTATCCATCCTATTATCCATCCTTATTTATCCACCCCCTTTCATGGTCCCAAGCCTCATTGATATACTCATTCTCCTGTTTTCCCAGATAAAATGAGATTGTTATGCCCTATAATTACTGCCTGGATGACATCCGTGTTCCTTTACCCCTTGTTTACTTCTCCATTTTTATTGTGCAAAACCTCAACCCTGGTTAAACAAAATAATCTACCTACTCCCTGCTCATATCTCGGCATCAGGTATGGATGAATGCAGACAAATTATATTAATACTTTTCATTCATGACTGGTCCCACATTAAATATCAGACCACAAACTTCAAGTGGGTCCTTATGGGTACCAGTCAATCCTACTGAATTTTCTCAAAACAAATACTCTCCTGGATGTCTATTTTACAGCTTCATTCTTATCAAACCCCTATACCTCATCCTCTTCTGCATTCCTAAACTGATGGCATTTGCTACTTCAACAACAAAACTGCAGAAGTTGGAGCAAAAATCCCATTAACGAGTAGACTCACAGATTAACAACTGATATTTGTACTTTACTAGATAGTGTTTGTCACTATAAAAACATGCTGTTCTTTCTCTCAGATATATATAAATATATATGTATGTATTATTCTTGTCTTGATCAACTTACCCCTCCAGCTACTCTCCTATTTCTTTTCACCAAACTTCTCAAAATAAAAGATTATATCTGTTCACTCTAATTCTTTCTTGTATCTCCAGTAACTTTTTTCCTCCATTACATCACTAATGGCCTCCAACTGCTAAGTTCACTTGTTTCTCAATCATCTCTTAGGTAACCTATTTACATTATTTGGCACAGGTGCTCACTCCCTTCTTAAAACTCCTTCCTTTGCTTCCAGAACAGCCACATATTTTTATTTTCCTCCTATGTCACCGCCTTGTCATTTTACATCTCCTCTATAAGCATCTTTGCTTCTCTTTAATGTTTTTAACATTGGAAAGATCCAAGGTGAAGTCCTGATCCACTTCTTTTTTCTATTTACAATCACTACTGTGTCATCTCATGCATGATTCATGACCAGAGTTTGATGATCTCAATTACTGTTAATTTATCCACCATCTAATTTCTGGCAATTCCATCTTCCCAGTTGCTCAGGACAAAAACCTTGCAGTAATTCTATACTTTTTTTTTTCCTCTGCTCCCCACCCCAATTCAATCCCCAGGAATACTTCCTTCAAATGTATCCACTATCTGAACAATTTTCACTTTCCCAGATAATACACCACTTTCTAAATCACCATCAAATTTCCCTGAGATTACTGAAATTTTCTGTTAATAGGATTCTCTGCTTAGTACCTTCAAAGACTTCCCATTTAATTTCATGAATATCGAAGTTCTTATACGTATTGGTGAATGCTTTATATTCTGCCTCATGGTTACAAATCTGACCTCATTTCCTTCTGATCTCACTTTTACTCACTATCACCAGTGACCTTGGCCCTCTTGCTGTTTTCTGAACTGACAATGTATGTTTCTCTAAGTGATTTTGCACTAGATGTTCCATCTTCCTGGAATGTGTTTTCCAAAATCTCCTTAGTTAATTCCCTCATATTTTGAATCATTGTCACCTTCTTTTTGCTACTATAGATAACCTAGCTAATATAACAAACTAACCACACATCTCCCAATTTCCTGTCTCTCCTTACCTTTGCTCTATTTTCTTATATTCACCTTATAACTTATATAATTATTTAAAATATTTATTTTTTACTCCCTAATACTATAATAGAAGGTCTCTGTAGACATGGATCTTGTCTATTTCGATCACTGATGTATCTCTCCCAAGTGCTTGCATTGTACTTAGCACTCAACAAAAAATTGTTGAATAGATCATTTTAAGCATGTTTAGAACAAGGGCAAAATAACAAAAATAGCAATGGAATAAGTATGTGAATGAATGATTTCTTTTCTTATGTTAATGTGAATTTAGAGATTAAAATTTAAATGTTCTATTTATTTATTATGAAACTCTATACACACAAAAGCATACTTTATTGTATATATATATTTTTAAAATGAGGTAGAAAATAATTACCAAGGTACTTAAGCACCTAGTCTTTCCATTTTACATATTTGTTTGTCTATTTGCTTATTTCTTCCCATATGCACTATCATGTGACCTTTTGTGTTCTTTTCTGCCTCAGTGGAATAAATAATGATAATAACTCGTAGAATAAAGAATAGAGAAAAAAATTAAAGAACTCAAATTTCATCATGAAAGCTTTATTTATATAATATATAATATATGAAACATATTCATATAACACATTTATGTTCTTAAAATGTGGATTGCTATCAGCCATCAGAAATATTGAAATGACATAAAATGCTATTGGTGACAAGTTATATTTCTTACTTAGTATGCAAAGCAATCATAGAAAACGGCTATTCTGGCTTTCAATTTGCTGAAAAATTTCTTTAATCAAATGGAAAATTGTCTTGATTTTAATTAACTCTCTATTAAATTAAAAATGTGATGTGATCCATAGACCAGGTAACTAAAAAGGAAACATATATAGATACATTCAATAGTTAAGGTAATCCACTATTTTTATTTCTCATTGCAAATGATAAAATTGATACTGATGCACTCTGCTGATACTCTGTGCAGTTATTTTAAAGTAGTAGCTTTAAAAGAATTACATATGTGAAGTAAAAAGATATGATCAATTAGCCTAAAAGGATAAAACAAACAAACAACATGTCTGGTTCTCTGTCATCTCGTTAATGCAATTTCAATTGAACTTTCATTAACTAAGAGTTGAAGTGAGTTTCAAATTGAGATTGATGTTGAAAGTATTTTTTTACACATTTCCTTCTAACTAGGCTTTTGGATTCATCTCAAAAGATGGGTCAGAATGAAACTATAATCCCTCTGGGTACAAGTGAGCCAGATGGGAGTATATAATAGCTCTAGGAGCCAAGTAGCAAATATGTGTTTTCAGATTTTACATAACAAAATCCACATAAGTATGTTCTTTAGAGAATTAGTTTTCCTTATGTGTAATAGTAAAATGCACAAAAATGGAACTCTATCAGATTTTTTGTTGTTATAATTTTGAGTTCAGAGTTTTCTGTAACGTTGAAGAAACATAGGTATGTTGATTTCATATCTGAATCTTTGCAAGGCAAAGAAAAATGCACATCAGTAGTCAGATGCTATGTAATAATCTAGCTCCATCCAAATTATACTGAATGGGTAAGATAGCATATACAACAATAGCAGAAAAAGAGACAGAAAATAAAACCAAATAAATGTTTATATGTAGCATTATGCATTTTGTTCTGCAAAATGTTGAAAAATGTAAAATAGGTTAGTTAAATATTGGCAATGTGCTAGTAACTTTTTTTTTTACAGAACCCAGAATTTATTTTATCCATATACATTGGTATACTATAAAATAATGCATAAGTCTATCTCACTATGCACAAGTATACAAGCTTCCTTAATAAACTAAATAATTTGAGTTCAGTAATAGGTATAAAATAACAATGACTATTAATTTTATCCCTAAGAGTCCAGGTATAAAAATTGTATGTGTCTTTCACTACATTAAAATGTTAAAGAGGAAAATTATAAAATATTATGTTGTAAACTAATATGAGGAATAATTTGGCTGGGCATGGTGGCTCATGTCTTTAAGTCTAGCACTTTGAGAGGCTGAAATGAGAGGAATGCTTGAGGCCAGGAGTTCAAGACTCAGCTAGGGAACATAGTGACATCCTATCTCTACCGAAAAAAAAAAAAAAAAAAAAAAGAAGAAGAAGAAGAAGAAAAAGAATTGAATTAAACTTAACAAAATTTAAGGATAATTCTTTTTCTTTTTCTTTTTGCAAACCAAGAATTTAAGGAACATTCTTTAATCACATAAAGATCTTTTCAATGAAGGCCTATACTACATACTATTTCATGGTGCCACTTTGAATTCACTAGGAATTCTAGAGAATTTTTTTATTAAAAAGTATGTACAGAGTGGTAAATTAAAAAAACTAAATATTATTAGTTGCTTAGGGAATGCTGGTCTACATAAAATGTCTTTGATAATTCATTCACTATTAGAAGCATTATGGAACTTCAGCAATGTGTCTGAATAAAAAATGATGTGCATTTAAAAGCAATAGTTTGTATCTATCACTGATAGCTAGTTATAAAGAAATATTAACAAAATGTTACATTACTTAGAAGTAAATATTTTTAAGAGATAGCAAAACTCTTCTGTAGGAGCAAAAATTACAAAGCATTGCTGCCAGAAATGTAAAATACATGAATAGTGATATAGCTAATCCATTTTCATAAAATAGAGAGAGTAATAAAAATATCAAATCTTTTCTATTGCTGCAATATAAAGTACTACAAACTTGGTGGTTTTAACAATATAAATTTATTATCTTACAATTCTATAGATTGTAAGAATGACACCAGTATCATTAGTCAAATAGCAAAATATCAAAATTGCTGTGTTTGTCTCTGGAATTCTAAGGGAAAATCTATTTCCTTATTTTTTCCAATTTCTTGAAATATTTCTCTTACACACTTTGACCTGTTTTCCATTTCTTCCCCTCCATCTTCAAAGCCAGCAACATTTAAGTTTAATCTTTTCTCTGATCATTCTTCTATATCCACATCTCTCTCTTAACACCACCAATAAAATATTTACATTTTTTACATGTAGCTGTCTCTACTCTGGGCCACACAACTTGGGGCTATTGTCCAGAGGTAACCAGTGAGATATTATAGTTCAAGTACCCTTTCCCAAGCCAAAATGTAAAGATTAATATTATAGCCATATGAAAGTTTATGTTATATAATATATATATAAATTATAAATAAATAAATATAAAATACCTTCTGTATATATCAGAAGTGGACACATGCCAACTGTGTTGGATTTTTTGCTTTAAACAACCCCTTTCTCACTTCCAAGGTCTCCCATCTGAATTGAAAAAAGGAGAGTAGCTGAAACCATATTTCCTAGAATTCCTTACCCTCTGTTATTCTGGATTAGAGTTTGTCACAGAAAGGAACTAAGTGTGAGATTCAGACATCATACCAAGTAGATGAGGCTAGCAATAGCCTGAATGTGCAGGCAGACGTGTGATTCAGGGAAGCTTCTTGACAATGGGTTGCAAATCACAATCAAGCTATAGCCTGAGATAGTTGGTGGAAACTCAAAGAATCATGAGAATTGCTGCAGGTTTCTACTGACATTAGGAGAACTAGAACTTACAACCTTTAAATTAAAGTTTCTAACTCTGCTTCCTTAACTTGCCAGCTGCAGCTTCCCTGACTTAATCTTTGAGTCTCTCACAACTCCACTCCCCATCTCTCATGTTCATGTAGTGGACCCTAGTAGTTATATAAAATCATTATTTTTGAGACCACACTTAAACTGATATAGTATCTGATAGAAGATTCATAAAAAAATAAACTGAGAAAGAATGGACTATTTTATTAATCCGCTCATGTATTGATGGGCACTTCGGTTGTTTCCACATCTTTGCGATTGTGAACTGTGCTGCTATATGTATACTATGGAGTACTATTCAGCTATAAGAAACAACGGTGATACAGCACCTCTTGTATTTTCCTGGATAGAGCTGGAACCCATTCTATTAAGTGAAGTATCCCAAGAATAGAAAAATAAGCACCACATGTACTCACCAGCAAATTGGTATTAACTGATCAACACCTAAGTGGACATAGAGGAATAACATTTATTGGGTGTTGGGAAGGTGGGGGGAGGGGAGGGATATATATACAAATAATGAGTGTGATGCGCACCAACTGGAGGACGGACACGCTTGAAGCTCTGACTCAAGGGGGGAAGGGGGACTAGGGCAATATATGTAACCTTAACATTTGTACACCCATAATATGCTGAAAAAAATAAATAATAAATAATAAAAAAAGGAAAGAATGGACTATTAAATAAATGATGATTCAACAATATGCTATCTATATATTAAAAGATAGATCAAAACCACAATGAGATATCACATATCCCCAGTAAGAATGGACTTTATTAAAAAGTCCCAAAACAATACATGTTGACATGGATGTGGAGAGATGAGAACACTCATACACTGCTGGTGGGACTGCAAACTAGTACAACCTCTGTGGAAAGCCATATGGATATATCACAAAGAGCTACAAGTAGAACTACCATTTGATCCAGCAAACCCATTACTGGGCATCTACCCAAAAGAACAAAAGACATTCTATAAAAAAGACATCTGCAGTAGAATGTTTATAGGAGCACAATTCACAGTTGCAAAATGTGGAAACAACCCCAAGTGCCCATCAATACATGAGTGGATTAATAAAATATGGTATATGTATACCATGGAGTTCTACTCAGCCACAAAAAAATGGGGATCTAACACTTCTTATATTATCCTGGATAGAGCTGGAACCCATTCTACTAGGTGAAGTATCCCAAGAATGGAAAAACAAGTACCACATGTACTCAATATCAAATTGGTATTAACTAATCAACACTTAAATACATATATAGTAATAACATTGATCGGATGTCAGGCAGATGGGAGTGGGAAGGAGGAGATGGGTATATACACATGTAATGGTTGTAGTGTGCATCATCTAGGGGATGGATATGCTTCAAGTTCTGACTCAGTTTGGGCAAGGGAAATATACATAACCTAAACATTTGTACTCCTATAATATGCTGAAATTAAAAAAATAATAAAAAAATAGATTCTTTTATGTCAGTGAAAAACAAAAACCCCAAATAAAGTTCTAAATTGGAAAGAATAAATGTTATTTTTAAGCCCAAAATGCGGTACATTTATAAAATTTTAGAAAGAGTATCTTAAGACAGATAGATGGAAACAGAAATTATGAATTATTAATAAAAGACTGATATGTTTGGAAGATATTTCCATATCTGTATCTACTATTAAAGTTTATAAATTAGAGGCAACTTAAAAATATAAAAATGGGTAAAGATAGAGACTACTACTATCCATCCAACCTACTCTTATCTTTTCTTTACTACAGTACATCCTAGGTTTTATTTGAGGGAGCAAAATATACACTTAAAATGTCATTTTCTCACCCTGAATCAGGTGTGTCCATATAACTAAGTTCAGACCAATGAATAATAACTAAACTCAGCTAATAAATATGTCTGCAACAAATTCTACCAGGAAATTGTGAGAAATGTGATACATAATGACAACAAAATGCCAAAAAGGCTGGTAGTATCTTAATAATAAGACTAAAAAAAATGGGAATTAAACATTATTTTATACCCATGTCGTTATTTTTCTGACAACACCCTATATACAAGGATTGGTACAACTTGAGCTCCATTATATTGCTGGTAGTGATTTCAACTTTGACAGTAATGAAGAATAATTTGTAGAGCAATTTGGAAAAATCTCCTAAAAGCTATGGTAACTATGCCTTCTATTATTTATCTATTTTAATAGTTTTGGGATCTATTATTTGTCATAGTATATCTTTTTTGGAATTTTGCAAAGCTGTTCTCCACTTATATTCCACACATATTTTTCTCAAACTACTGCTACTATATATTCATACATCACATATGTGTATGTATGTATATATTCCCCAAACAATTACTAAAATGAATACATTTATTACATTGTGGTTTATTCTTACAATAAATATTTTAGTAATTAAAATAAGTTATTTTATGTAACTTCATCAATAGGTCTTAAATATAATATTGTCTGGAAAAAAGCCTCAAAAATTTATTTAGAATTATATATCATATTTTTCAAGGCATGATGACTAGGGAATTGCCTTTGAGAAGGTAGGAGACAAGAGTAACAAGTCAAGTTAAACAACAATGTCACTGACCAATGTCAATCAGAGAAATTTTGGTCATGTCACATGTCACATGGTCACGTTGGCTGTCATGTCAGCAGTCGGGAAAGGTGTGGGGCTCTGTTCCACACAGTCATTCTATGTATTGTCTCATTTAGTCATGCAGTTCTACAGCTTTTAGGGTCTCGTGCTCCTCTGTATCCAGGCAGCTAAGGGTCGGTAGAGAATATAGATGATTTTATGTGATGTTCTCAATAGGCCTTGTTTTGAAGTGGTATGGGTTACTGCTGCTCACATCTTATTGGACACATTCAGTTTTATGAAAATGGCTAAAGACAAGGAAGACTAGGGAACATAGGCTCGCAGTATGATTTGTAGGTAAGGGAAATAGATGAATTATAACATTTAATTATGTATAAAACAATATGATTTTTGGTTTTGAATACATAAATTTATAGTGTGTGTATGTATGTGTGTGTGTGTGTGTGTGTGTGTGTGTATATATATATATATATATTTGTTTTAGTTTCCTGGTGCTGCTATAAGAAATTACCACAAATTTAGTGGACTAAAACAACACAAACGTATATCTTGTAGCACTGTAGGTTAGAAATCTCCTTGTTCTTAAATCAAAATGTTGACAGAGCTGCATTCTTTTCTGGAAGCCTGAGGAGAGAATCCATTTCTGTGTCTTTTAAAGCTTCTAAAGGCTGCCTACTTTCTTGGCTTGTGGTCCTTTACTCCATCTTTAAATCCAGCAGCATCTATAAAACATAGCATCTTCAAGATCTTCCTCTGACTCTGACCCCCTTTCTGACTTACTCTTTTACTAAAGCATACTTTTGATTGCACTGGGACCACTAATCCAAGGTTAATCTTCCTGTTTTAAGCTAATCATCTAATTAGCAAATTTATTTCCATCTACAACCTCACTACCCCTTTGCCATTTAACGCACCATATCCAAGGTTTCAAGAATTTGGTTGTAGACATATTGGGGGAGGGGCCATTATTCTACCTAACATAATATGTATATAGTTCTCACCTAATGTAAACAATTTGTGCTATTACTTGTTTCTCTCTGTATAGATCCCTAAAGTACTTCATCTTTAGTTAAAAACTTATATTTATTTTTAAAATGTAGCTGTGAAAAAAGTTATAAAATTATTGGTTAATTTTGGTGATTTGTTCATGATTTGATACTAAATTTTGAAGTTTGCTGCCATTTAATTAGCTGAAATACAAAATAGATATGTAAATTTGCATGTAAATAAATGTGTATACAGTAAAATAATTATCAGGAAATGGTTTAATAAAAAAAGAAATATCTTTTTTCTAAGCATAACTTATCTGTAAGTTTTAGTGAAGTTAAAAACATGGAAGAAAAGCAACAGTTGAAAAATGAAAGAATTATGAAATGCACACCAATCATTAAGAGAAAAATCTATTTAGCAGAAAAACATAAGTCATATGTCAGTATCATCATTGAAGAAATCAGAAAGTGCCATTCAAATTAAAAAGATGGATAAGAATTATAAGCACACAACTAGAAGACAAAAATAGCAAGAATTTGACAGATATTGGGCATAACAATATACACTGTTATCTTAACTTTGAAATTTAAAGTTCCTTCTGAGCTTGAGGGTAGGGGTTGTGCAGTGCCTGGGAAAAAGGAAGTTCAATTACAATCTGCAAATTTTTCCACCTCCAGCAGGAGACTTTTGATCTGAAGTTGCCACAGGTAGTTTATGTTCTGTGAAGGGCAGATCTACAAACGGAAAAACTCTGTGTTAAGCCTTGGCAAATATCATTGAGAAGGTAGGAGGGCAGAGTAACAAGCAAAGTTATTACTGTAAAGACAGTGTAAGTTGTCCCCCAAAAATTACCTTCTTGAAAAAGATGTGGAAATGTAAGGTGAAGTGGAGAGGGGACCATGAGGAGGAGGGTCAACTGTAAATTATCTTTACTTTACAGTTTTATAAAGGTTAACATAACTGTAGCTTTTAAAAATATTTAGATAAATATTTATGTCTATGCATGAACTATTCAGAAATTTTTCTTTAAAGATATATTATGTTATTTAAAGATTTTGTAGTCAATATTTCATATCCAGGATAAAACAGTATTAACAACCTCATAGGACAATTCTAAAAACTAATATTGATTTTTATGCTAAAATTTTTTAAAGGTCCTACAATATTTAGTTAAAAAGCTCCTTTTTTTTGTAAATTGATTATGATTATGCTGGTGACCTTTCATGTGTTTATTATTCCACAGTGCTCTAGTGTTCCATGAAGATATACATGATACTCCCTAAATAACCATGATTATAACAGTAAGATTTAGGTTAGGCTTGCATGTTGCCTTCTTGGAAGTACATGAAAGTTTCTCAGACTCCTTTTATCTCTCTTTAATTCTGGACATTTTTAACATATTCACTGCCCTGAAAAGTCTAAATGACTGAGACTTAAGATCAACTGAAGGAATAATTTTTTTCATATGAATATAGGACACAGTGTAGTTATTTCCACCGCTTCTTTTTCAATTGTTTTATAAAGATAATATAGGTTTAAAAAGTAGAATGGCTTATTTTTTATGTGAAGGTAAAATACCTGAGATATAGGAATGGATATGAGTATTAAGTCCTTACAGGAAAAACAAATTTGGGGAGGCCAGTAAGAGTTTCCTTTGACTCATCCACACTTTCATTTCTCTTTTGTTTTGAATTTTGTTTTATACTCAGCAGTATAACAATTTATAGAAAACATGTATTCTAAACTCCATTTAATAGTAGGAATTTTATTACCAGAAGGGAATTAGATGACATTAATCTGCTTTTGAGGAAATATGAAAACAGGCTTATAAGACAATAATATGGTTAATTATTAACATAAAGACAAAGAATGCCAGCATAAAAATAAAATAAATCAGCACAATCATGAAACTGTGCAAATGGAGGGTAATAAATGGACAGAATTGTGATCTATGCAGAGGCCTAAACAAAAGTGAATAAAAATGAGATGAATTAATTGAGACTCATGTATTCTTCCCTTATGCTCATTGCTATTTCTAATAATAACTAACAGCTTTTTAGTAAGTGGGAAAGATTGTTGTCATTTTAAATGTGAGATCAGTTACACTTATCATGGTTGAAATTGTTTCTGTCCTCTATGTCCAAATATATTATTGTGGTTATCTCTCTTTTTACCAATACTTCTATCACTACTTCTACTTTAAGGCCCCTCCACCCCCACAATCCATTCTGGATACAGCTGCAGGAGGCAATCTTTTAAAAAATGTAATTTGTATTTTCCTGGGTAGAGCTGGAACCCATTCTACTAAGTGAAGTATCCCAAGAATGGAAAAACAAGCACCACATGTACTCACCAGCAAATTGGTATTAACTGATCAGCACCTAAGTGGATATATAGGAATAACATTTATCGGGTGTTGGGCATGTGGGAGGGGGGAGGAGGTGATGGGTATATACATATATAATGAGTGAGATGTGCACCGTATGGAGGATGGTCACGCTTGAAGCTCTGAATCGAGGAGGGGGGCAAGGGCAATATACGTAACCTTAGCATTTGTACCCCCATAATATGCTGAAATACAAAATAATGTAATTTAGATTATGAACTCCCTGGCATAAAATGATTTAAATTCATATTACATTATATTCGTGACTTTGGGCATACTCAAAGACCAGATGAACTTTTCAAATTATTATCAAAAATTAAAAGCTAAAACTATGAGCCTGCTTAATTCCAGTAACAGGAAGAGGTGTGTGGAGTTTTATTTCTGGTGGATAAGCAGCCTTTCACTGTAAAGAATCAAAGCTAGGCTCACAACTCTAAACTACTCACTGAATAGGCCCCTCAGCACCCAGGAACAAAGACTATAAACCATCTGAAACTGAGCCCTACAGCTATGATTTTACAGATATTGCTCACCTGAGGTAGTGAGAAGAACAGTGACACCTATTAAACTTTGGCTCGGACAAGGTTACCTGAGCCATGATGTCTCCCTAGTTACCACTGAACAACAGCCCCAAGTTGTGGGGCTCAGGGTTGGGGGTAGGTAACTATAAGATCACAAGTTGGGAAGAAGTGAGCACAGCTTTAAAAATGAAACTAAAACCAAAAATATGTAGAAATGAAAATCTTTTATATTGAGTAATAAGCTAGCAAATAATGATTTCAAAGCAAGTGAGGAAAATTAATAGTTAAAAAAGCCAAAACATCCATTTTTATGAAGTAAATTAACTTAGAAAGCAATTAAATAGTAAAGAACATGAAAATGCTTTTAATGTAAGTGCATTATATTTCTTAAAGAAAAGAAAGGATGAGTAAAGTGCTTAAAAAGCAAATGAATATCAGAATTAGAAAATGTTATAAAGGGAAATAAACCAAGCAGAAATCCTTATAAAGGAAGATTTTTATGACTGCCACAGGAAAAAAACAAATTATATCAATTCTGGACTAGTCATAGTCAAAGAGAATAGATTGTTTATACTCAAGAATTCACTCAGAACAAGCAAAGAGACAAAAAGGAATGAAATGTTTAGTATAGTACAAAATGTAATACATGGACAAGGGATTGAGAAACCCCATTAAACAATTAATAGGTGTTTTTGAGAAAGAACATAGAGGCAATGGCAGAGAAGCTATTATAGGAGGGCTGTTGCTAATAATTTTCCTGAATTTAAGAATGACATCTCTAGTTAATTTGAAAATGTCAATAGGAGCCAAATACAATTATATCAAACAAACCACACAACTAAACACACTATGGTTAAACTACAGGATGCTGTATCTAAAACCAAAAATCTTAAAATATATCAGGAAACAAACAAACAAAAACAAATTAAAAAACTAATCACATGGCCCGAAAGCCCTGCACGACTGTATCTTTAAGCCTACCCCTATTCTATAGCCTTCTGACAGGGCCCTACTTGTCTCCCGTCACATTGGCCCTGATCATTTCTTAGAGCAGATCAAGTTGTTCCTTAACACAACATCTTCCTCTATTCTGTTTGCTCTGAAAGAATCACAACTTCTACCATACTTCTCATTATTTATTTCTACCTTGCCCTCATTCTTCTGCTTAAATGTTCCTGTTTTAGAAAGAAATTTCTTGAGTAATTAATTTTAAACATTTACTCAATTGTACTCACGTTCTTTTATGATTACATAACATTCTCACCTTTCCCTTTGTTGTAATGATCAGAAGTTGTAAATATTCAATTGTGTTTACATTTTTAAAATATAATTGTTTGGTAACCAGGCATTTAATTTCAAGTATAATATTTACCTCTGGTTAAGTATTTTTCCACTATTGTTTCAAAGGTATGCTTTGTTTTTGTTTTGATAGATCTTCTCATAAACTTGCAGTTTGTCTGTCTCATGGGTGAATTGTTTAAGTAGATATCACACATTGAAGATTTTCTACTTTCTAGATTTTTCCATTGAAAAATGAGTGCTGCATGAAGTCCCTCTATCAGGGATTGCATTTAAAATATCTCTCTCCTGTATGTGTGTATTTTCTGCTACATATCAAACTGAGAATTTTTAAAGAAACTTCTCTCACATACTGTTGTTTATGTCAGTTCCATGGTTTCCTGATATTAACCAAGAGAGTGACCAGATAACTCCATGATGCTCAAACAAGAAATTGTGATTAACACATGTTGTTTGAAGATTTCTCTCTAGCCCTTATTCTCAGGAAGAACATCTATCTCATTGGATGTCTTAAGGCCAACCTTGAATAACAGAAGGAGTCTCTGTCTTTCCTCATTTGGGACTAGTTCTGTTTGTCTGCAAATCTTCTTTGTTTATACTCTTTGTGTCTTAGATTCTTGGCTCGTTATGTACCTTTGCAGAATCTGCCTTGTTCTGCCATGGATACCCTGGACCTGGTACCCTAGTGTCCATGTGCTCCCTACTCTTGGATCCTTCTCTGACATGGTAAGGGTCAGAACTTCTGGCTCAAATTTCAGAGAAAGAGAGTGTTAGTGATAAATCTTCTTGCCCCATACCCTCCGTATATTTCTTTGCTTCTCAGCAGTATCCAAAGTTCCCTGCTGACTTTCTGGTTTCTTACTGGATGCGTTTCATCTACAGAGACATGAAATTCTTTAAGCCATATTCTCAAATAAAACATGTTATTATCTTTGATTTAGCTTTCTTAACTTTAGGATTTTGCAAAGGAAAATCTTGTTCTTCCAAGCAGATTATGAACAATGCTTTTGATTTCTTGTTATCTGTGAGCAAATTTTTCAATTTTTCCTCCAGCTCTTTTGCAACTCTGTAAATCTACTTTCCTTTATATGGTCCGAAAGATGCTTATGCACGTAGAACATACTCTATTACCAACTTATCAAGAATCTCCTTCTTGGTTTGTATATCCGGTCTTAGTCAGGAATAGTAAACCTTAGATATTACTCCCAGGGATGGAATCTGAAAGCTAAATATGTAAATTATCTAATGCTAATGTGACAGATCTCAGCCTTGAAATATTGTTTGTGACTACCAGGTCCTTGGGAATATAGGACCATGCTGTTCTGATCGAAGACTGTCATAAGATATTTCATGTTCCCATGAAAATCTCAGATCTATAGCCAAACTTAGCAGAACATTTATTACTATAGCTCAGAAGCTGGGACATTGAGAATCCATTTCCTGACTTGGAGTTTTCTTTTTTTTTTTTATTTTTATAACTTCCACAGTAATAGATTATAATGTTAATAAATCATTTTCTTATTTTTCCCGTCCTTAATTTTAATGTATGACCTGTCATAAATAATTCCACTTAATTAGAAATATCTTACTATCTTTTAAATATCTATCTCTATAATATACTCAATGTTATGGAATTTATATCTATTATACTATCTAGCACACAGTAGGTGATTAATAACAAGTTATTGTGGAAAGAGGAACACTTTCTGATTCTTTCCCTCTTACCTGACCTGCTGTTACTCTTGTTTTTCAGTTCACATATCTTTACGCCATACCATATGAACACTTTTTGATTCTTAACTCACTTACCAAAAGGTCCACTACCCCCTTACATTAACTGAAATGAGTTTCTTCTTCAATTACAAATAAATCTTCAAATGTTTGACTTGCACTTCAGGCAATTTAGTACTAAAGCAGCAATGGTATAATGGGAGTAGGTTTAGCACAGCATGTTTCATCTACACCATATTGATTCTTATTCATGACCATTGACTTCTGCTATTCATGTATACTTTTCACAAAGCATCCAAAATACCCAGGAATATCCCAGATGACACAGTCAATTAAAATAGAAATCTGGTTAACTTCTGCAATTTCCCTTTCCATTCACATTCTGATGGTGAAAAAAAAGTTCTAAAAGAAGATTGACTGATATATGAATGATGGTCTATCTTATCTTCTAAACAGGGACAATTTTGAAAATGAAAAAGTAGAAAAAAAATAAAGTGATTTAAATGTTGAAAAAGTTTTCTTTTACCAACATATTACTTTATTACACTGGAGAGAATATAAATATTTATATTACATTTTCAAAAATAAAATTATTTCTAAAACAGAGATACAAGTTTGTCAGCATAGTAAAATAAAATTTAAAAACTGGTTTATTTTGTATACATCAGCAACAAATTAAAAATTAAACAAGCAGAGAAAATACTCTACATATTCAGGTACATAATAGTGAATCAGGTTTTTAGTCCTAATTATTTCTAATATTTTAATTAAATTTTTCTTGAGAAATCCATTTAATATAATTATATTAGTTTATTTATAAAAACACCAGCAACCATCTTCAAATTTGTATTTTATTGTTGCAAAATTTGAAATTAAGAGACACTCTTTTCTTTAAACCACATTTTTCCTTGAAAAAGTAATCTATCTTAAAGTGCTAAGCTCAAAACAAATTATACTAACACAGTATTTTCTTAAGGATTTTTTTTTCGCTTTTGAATGTGTAAATATTTGAGCTGTAGCATTTCCACAGATGCTGCATTTTTTCTTCATTTAGAGTGTCTTTTTTGACAAAGATTTTATAAAACGAAACTTGTTTTACAAGGTCTCTATACTTAAGATTATTAATAATATTTTCCCAGGGTTGCTGGCTGAAAGTCAAAGCTCTTCTCAATTTTATTCCATTTTGGTACAAAACATACATCAATCAAATAAAAAAAAAAAGATATATTCTGTTAAAGTGTCATTCTAACAAGTTGAAATATTCAAAATTCAAAATCAAACCAAATACAATGTTTCAGTTCTCATTTATTGTTTTCAGATCTTTTTTATTCTTCTAGAGGTAAAACTATAAATGGCTTCCTGTTTGAAATATTTGTTTTCAATAACTGCAGTTCACTAAAAGCTTCAAAAAATGTCATTGATAACTGTTTAATTGTGGAATGTTTTACTAAATATTTCCAAATGATATTTCACAAATTACAACCAAAATATAAAGGACACACACACACACACACACACATATATATATATTTACATATATACTGTATCATTGTATCATGCAGATTTATTTACAGCATAGTTTTTCAAAAACTCAAACATTTCTAAATCTGACTGGTAAAAGCTAGGAAAAGGAGAAAAAACAGTTACAGGTGAAACAAAGTTTTAAAAACAAAATTAAATTTCAGTTTAAGGAGATAACACATTTACAGCTATTGTTCTACTATGCATATGTACAAAAGAAAGCTTGAAACAGAATGTGAGTGAAATTACTTTAAAAGAGTAATCATTTGATCTAAATGGACAAACAGGCTTCAAAAAGTAATATGCACAGATATCTTAGACAAGCACTAGATGGTTCCTCTTCTTTGAAGACAGTCTTCTTAAAATAACTGTTACCATTTCCTCAATAGATTTATGTTTTCTGGGTTTCCTGTGGTTAAGGAGATTCCTACTGCTGTCATACTGAATGCAAATATAGAGAAACATTTTATTCAAAGTATATATCATATATCTTGAGAAACTGAAATACCATAAAGTTTTGATTAAATGCACAAGTTGTTCTTTGAAGAGAAGTGTCCATTATTTTGTATTGAGAAAGTATTGAGGAAGAAAAAATAAAGAGAATATTTTGTTATATACAAAAGAAAACCATGGAAAAAAAACTAAATGGGAAGTTAATATAATAGGCATAAACTAGGTTTGTTGCAAACAGAATATACCGTCATCTTTGAAGTACATAACATACATGCCGTCACCTCCCAGGCTGTAGTGTGGCAGTTCCTAATCATCAAAGCCCTCGTTGCTTCTTGTCCCACATTCTGTACCATAATCCTTCTCAACACCCACCCATTTCCTATAAATGCACAAAAACATGATTCGGCAGCCAAAAGAGCTCAAATATTCATCAAAAAAAGTGATTTGGTAGAAGTCCAAATCACTTGGGGAGCGGGGTTCTTGTCAATATCCAACTCAACTTTTTTGTTCTTGATATTGGGTTTAGAAATCTATATAATATGCTAACTCCTGAAAAAAATCACTGTGATTTTCAAGGCATGGCACCTAACTTAGATGGTGATAATCCCTAAGCCATATCTGGAAACAAAAGTTCTCACAGAGCCATTTGAAAATATTGTTAATATAACCTTCCTTTTTTGTGTGACTCAGCATCTATTTTTTTAACATATGTAGAATTTCAACTTGAATTGTAACATTATTTGTCAACTTTTCCCCCATTATTTTCTGTTCACTCGAAGGACTATCATACCAAATGTAGAATAAAGAATAGAACTTCATATAATGATTTGATTATAGTTTGTTAAGAATAGACATTTTTCACTCATCATTCCCTCTTCAATTTTTCACTGAGCTATGCTCTTTTATAAATTTTGTTGAGTGGGAAGATGTGAGCTTATGTAAACATGCATTGAACAGCTGAACTGAAATGTTTATAGCCCCAAACAGGAGATTACTCATTGGCACTAGTACAATGCACAGACATTTTCATGCATGGCCTGTAATTGCAATATTGTATTTGAGGGAAAATGTGTTTGATAAAGAATGAAAACAACTCTACAGTTGCTTAGGAAGATAACATTGGTTAAGTTTGCCAAATCAATGTTTCATCTACTGGTTTATATTTCATCAGATTTATGAAATATTACATTATAAAGCATGATGAAATGCTAAATTATAATTAAATAAGACATGCTAAAATTAATTTTGATTCATCCAATTGAGTATAAAGGAGGGTCCTGTTAAATTTTGTATGTATATAATAGTATTATTCATATAGAAATTGCTAAATTACCTTGATGTATATTTTACTATTTTTTCATTAGTTAAAAACAGTATTATCAATTTTGATCCTACTATTTTGATCAATCATTCAAATATACTTCTTCTACCTGGACAAAAATTTGAATCCAATACAGTATCATTTTACTTAAACCAACTTGATATAGTTTCCTAACACATTCTTTTCAAGTTGGCCATTTGTTTTAGGAGTTTTTGTAAAACAAAAAGAATGACCCTTTTAATTATTTTATTTAATTTACAAAGTACTAATGAGATATCTTTGGAAAAGGATAGCAGCTAGATTCTGTATTTTCATAGATCTATTTCACAATTTCTCTGCTGTAACTGGGATAGCCTTTTATCTTGTTCTCAGGGTAAAAACATGACTCTCTCCAGCTTTTTAACCTCTGACCTGAAAGTGGAACTGCTTTTCAGCTTTAAATTGATAGTTGAAAGAGCTGGAAAGAGTGTTGATACCACTGTTAGAACAAGCTACAATTAATGAATTTTCTTGAAACTATCAGAGAACTGCAAGTCAAACAAATTTCTGGAAATCTGAAAAAAAAGATAACTCCTCAAGGAGAGAAATAGAACTGAACCTTTGCTTATTTTGGACAGATACTCATAAATGTCATAAAATTGGTGAGTAGATTCAACTAGAAAATTTAAATAAGTTGCTAAGGACTAAGCATGGGTTAGTATGAGAGTGTGACGTTCCAGCTGACCAGAGATGAAGATTTCCTTTCACTTGCAGGCTGTTCCTTCTGGAACCCTGCACCAGATGCTCACATGGGAGATAAAAAGAAACCTTAGAAGCTTTCTCATGTGTTGTTGATTTAGAAAGGGGGCAGCAGGAACTGAAGAAATCCATCCAGATCTCTCCCCCATATCTCCCACACAGAACAAAACTCTTAATATACAGGGATAACAACAACAACAACAACAAAAAGGTAGTCTGCAGGCATTGGTGGAACTTCCTACATCGGAAGTGGGTGGTGAAAAATAGAAAAAAAAAGTTCTTCTAGCCCTGGCGGTGGGGATAGGGGTAGCCAAGGTAATCACAAGATGAGCTAAAGAGCAAAATGGAGAAGATAGAAGAATAAATCCATAGAATTTTAGAAATTACTCACCTAAACAACAATGAAAAGATAGGATAAAAACAATAAGTAAAGCCTCAGAGACTGGTAGTACAGAATATTATAAAAACAGAATGTTATAATAATGTAACATTTGTGTCATTGTAGTCCTAGAAGAAGAGAAGGAAGAAAATGGGTTGAAAAGAGTATATAAGGAAATAATAGCTGAAAATATCTTAAATTGCACAAAAATATATAAACTCGTGGAAAAAAAAAGCCGAGTAAACCCCAAACTGGATATGTCCAAAGAAGTGTGTGCCAAGGAACATTATAATTAAATAGTTGTAAAATAAACACAAAGAAAATAATTTTGAAACCAAAGAGAAAAAAAAGACACTTTACTTACAGGAGAAAAACAATTGAAATAAGAGCAGATTTCTCACTAGAAACCATGGAGATATAAAGTAAATGTCATGGTACTTTTCAAGTGCTAAAACAATAAAACTGTCAATTCAGAATATAAGTCAAACATTTTTTTTAAAATAATCAATAATGAAGGGAAGAATGAAACTAAAGAGAATTTGCTGCCAATCTGACCTAGTCTAAAATAAATATTCATTAATTCAAACTGATATAAAGGATTAAATATATAAGTAAATTGATGAGAAGGCAAAAATCTTCCTCACAGAAGAATTCTGATTCATAAATACAAAAGGAATAAGTTAAGTAGAAAATCAGCATTGGAGTACCACAGTAATATTTATTGCAAGCTGATGAATGTTAAAATTCATTGTCAAAAAAACTTCAAGGAGAAGCAGAATAGTCACATAGATACAAAGTATTTACCTGAAATATTGGATTACTATGGTATTTTTAACATATATCCAGAAATGAAGCTTGATCCCTTTCCTCCTGAGTGTGGGCTGAACTTAGGACTTGTTTCTATCAAATAGAGTTTGGAAAGGGAAAAGTAGTAACTATAAAATAGAGAAAATACCACATTAGCCAAGTGAATAAGTCATCATCACCAGTAATGAGTCATGTTGACATCATGTACCTCCTGGCAAAATGGGATGAGAAGACATACCACTTCTGTGGTATTCAGACATATTCAAGTAGAGGAATGTTCTATAAATTGTCTGCCCAGTACCTTTTCCAAATATCATGGAAAAAAAAAAAAAAGGAAAGAGAGAGAAACTATCACAGATTACATAGAATAAAGGAAACCAAGGTAACATGATATCTAAATGCAATGTAGAATCCTGGAGAGGAGAAAGGGTATTAATGAAAAATTAGAGAAATCTAAATAGAATTTGTAATTTAGCTATTATTGTGCCAATGGTAATTACTAAATTTTGATCATTGACCAAGTATATAAACCTACAAAATCAAGAAGCTAACTGAGACAGGTGTGGTGGCTCACGCCTGTTATCCTAGCACTCTGGGAGGCTGAGGTGGGAGGATTGCTTCAGGTCACAAGTTTGAGACCAGCCTGAGCAAGAGTGAGACCCGATGTCTACTAAAAATAGAAAAATTAGCTGAGTGTGGTGGTGTGTGCCTGTAATCCCAGCTACTCAGGAGGCTGAGACAGGTAAATCACTTGAGACCAGGAGTTTGTGGTTGCCGTGAGCTAGGCTGATGCCACCATACTCTAGCCTAGGTGATTGAATGACACACTCTCTTTTTCAAAAAAAAAAAAAAAAAAAAAAAAGCTAAGTGAATCCCCAATTCCAAATTGAATAAATCCAGTGAAGTATATTCCAAAACATAGATTTAAACAGTAATGAAAGCTGGGAGAAGGGTGTAAGGAGGGAACTCTCTGTATTATTTTTGCTACTCTTCTGAATTATTATTTTGCTACTCTTCTGAAATAAAAACTTTTTATTTCTAAATAAAAAGTTTTTAAAATCCTGAGATAAATATCTGGGACATTTTCAGCTCCAACAATTCTTCGTAAGGATGTTCTTGTATCTGGTCCTTGTTTTCACTACATTTCTTGTTGGATATGAATTATTCTGTGACATCTGCAAGAAGCCCAAATATGCACATATAAGCAAAACACACTTTTCAAAATATTTAAAATTAAAAGAGAAGTACATTCATGAATTCACATTCTTTAATGCAGTCTTTCATTTGAATTTAAACATGGATGAGTCAATAATGCAAATACGCTGCATCATCACAGAAAAATTGTTCCTGACAGCACCATTCTCTCACCTAGAGGGACATTCTCATGCACATATAATTGGTCCTGAAGTGATAACAACTATGAATTTCTATTAATAGGGACAGTGTTTTCTTCTGCCCTTAGCCTGCCTCTGGGAAGATATCCTCCCACATTTAACTGTGCTTCAGCAGTCCTGCTTTCCCACTTGCAAAATCAATGGCTTGTGTAGCACTTTGTATTTTAACCCCTACGTTATTTTTAATTCCTTCAGATAATCTAAGGACTTGACATAGAATTATGTTCCATATTCTTGTTAACTTTGATAGGGAAAATTACATCTAACTATTTAAGTGCCCTTGAAAGTGTTCCTATTTTATTTATCCATACTATCTTCTAGATATACTTTTCTTGCATCTTATATATATAGATAGAAATGTATTAATTTGAATTGCTAGATATAGGAACCCCAATCCTTAGGAGCTAGAAAGACAGCTTCATTTTTGACTGGAAGTTTAAACCTAATTTTTTAAAACATTATGTAAATCTTTTATTTTCCTGTGCCTGTTTGCTATGCCACAAAATCAATGAGGTAATCCATTCTCTCTGGATGCCTACTATGCTTTTTTTGATAATTCTATTTAGTTAACTTATGCTTATTCCAACTTGCCTCACATTGATCACCATACTTGATATATGCCTTAACTATCCAAAGTCTATAATTTTTTAAAAGTTTCAATACAAACTCACTTCCTAAAACAAAGTTGGCTTGAAGATTCCAGCTTCCATTTAACTTACTATTAAATACTATTTGAATCACTAAAATATGAACAAAAAGAAATAAAGAAAAATGTTACATACTCTATGTAAAATGTTGTGCTGTATTTATTATCTTATTTATTCATATTTTCATTCTCTAATATAGGTATTATTAAACACCCTTTGAAAGGAAACTTCAAGTAATGAATACTCTAGTATAATGCTTTATTCTATGAACTTTTTCATTCATATTTTTTTGCAAGTGGTAGTAATCTTCTTTACTTCAAATTTCCCTGACTGCTACAGATGTATTACGATTTATTCATATAGTAGATTATTTAGAATATAATAGAAACTAAAAATAACTTGCATTATGATTTAAGGATATCAAGAGAGAGAAACAATGTAAGATATTGCCACAGAATAAACAAAAATGTTAGAGAAATTATTAGACTTGTAAGCATTGATAGATTCTGCTAAATTTACATTGCCTTAATGTTCTAACACAATTCTATCTTGTTCCAGATCTCTAAAAATAATTAGCCTATAGCAACAGTCCCCTTCACCCTTGAAATCTTTATTCACCAACAAGAAAAAAATAAAAAATTCAACTAAGGTTCGATAAAGCATTATTAATTTTTTCCTGATTTCATATCTTTGTTGTTGTTGTTGTTTTCAAGATGGGTGAATCCTTAATCTTGATTAGGTCATTCTTAATCTTGATTAGGTCAGCTATAATTACTTTTTGCTTCCAAACACATGGGTCAGTTCTTATTATCACAGTAGATTTACTGGATAGATGAAAAGAAAATAAGTTCATGATGTTTTTGTCTGGCCTATCTTCATGGGGAATCACATATATTGATTAGCCCTCATGAGAACAGCATCCTAAAACTATTTACAGGAGGATGTGACACCCTGGTTTACACCCATGGTGCAACTGAAGATAATGGGGAAGCTTGTTTAGTAGAGAAACTAAAACTATAGTTTCCTTGACAACCAGAGGTAACTCACGCCTCCCCTCCATGTGACTTTCTTGGTATGTGTAAAATTCCACTATGAGTTTAATGATCTTTTTCTTCATCATATTGATTTCTCAGAAGTATACTCCTTGAAGATGATGAAGACATTAGCTTTATCTACCACGAAAATTATAGTTAAGAATCTGTTTCTTTTTCCCTATCCAAGTTCCCTATTTTAGATGGCAATATTTTAATACTTACCTTTAACTGGTAGACTACTAATACCTTATGAAAAAGAAAATCATTCTGTCTGTTTTGAACATGATTAGTATTACATGTGGTGTAGGCACTCAGCGTGAGAGGCCTTTTGCGCTGTGGAAAGCCTGCATATAAATACTAAACTATGGGAAGCATCAAGGAAACACTTGTCTTTTTAAAAACACTAGATATAATCAATGCATTGGGGGAAAATCTGCATGCAGAGATTCAGAACACAAGTAAAATTATAACTGTATTTTTGAGTTCCCTTATACATTTTGCCAACTTGAATAATATATAATTTTGCAGAAATGTTTCATGGGAGTGAGACTTATATCTGTTTTCCAATCCATGGTCCTTTTTTTCCTCTCATTGCTATATGGTATGCTTTTCTTATTTAAAAAATACACAATGCTAACAAAAAGACACTTTTGACCATAACTTTTGTTTCAAAAGCACAGAATTCAATGAGTTTATATGTATTATAAAGAATAATGATGAAAAATTTATTCTCTAAAACAGTTTTTTTCACATTTACTCTTGTATCTCTTCTTTTTGGGCATTTTATGGGTATGGTTAGATTCTTAAATAGATCATTGAAGTTGCTTATTAGGATATAGACTGTTAAGAATGACAATCTTTTTATGTAATCCTTTAGTTTATGATTATATTAAAGAGAACAAAAGAAAAACTCATGTTATCTTCAAAATGGTAATCTCTTTGGGGATAAAATGTCTTGAAGACATATCCACTGTATATAGTCTTGTTATGGATGTCAATATCATACAAGACCTATGTGTATTAGTGGAAAAAAATTTTACGTTTGTGAATCATTTTGTACCATAACTGGCAGAGATTAACTGGAGTAGAATTAGAGCACCCAATAAGAAAATTACATTTTTAGATACCTGTGTTTTGAGTGTCCAGTATTTCCTATCAATTCTTTAGTACCTGTCTTGGATAATGGTATTGATACTTACTTTTGTGGTCTAAAAGAGAAAGCAAAATAAACCACTCAATTGTTTCTAATAGTTTCTACAGTGACTAACGTAACTATAATGCTGGCATGTCCTTTACATTCTGTACAATTTTCAAGAGACTATATTGTATTGTTTTTTCCATTGTAAATGAGAAATTATATACTCTGAATTGAAATAGAGTTCTATAATATGAAAAAAGTGTTCAGTAATAAATAAGTAATTTGGAAAATGTTTCATACACTAGAGTATGGTAGAATCATATGATATTTTTGTTATTTAAATTGTATTGCTATAAGAGATAAATCCATGTAAATTAAGCAGGCCATGTGCACACTGTGTGATTATGAGATGTGACTATTAATGTAGACTTTATTCAGCTACCAAGTTTCTTTACAGAAGATACATATTTCCAACCTAAGTATCAGCCTGAATATTAAAACTGACTATAGTTTTTCTTTGCAAAACTCAAACTAATATATTCCTGCTATGTGACAAAAGAAATAGCCTTCTTTATTCCATGTTAGTTTAAATAGTAGAGTTGGGCTGGGGGAAATGAAGAGAATGGCTTAGGGAAAATAGAGTATTGTTTGTTTTTGGAAACTAACTTCTGACTTGGATGTGATTTCAATGCTTTCTCTTCTTGGTGTTTCAAAACACACATTAAAATATTAAAGACTGAAAAATTCTACAGCATGGAAATCTGGGGAAATAATGCCTTGGTTCACATGGAGCTGATGCCCATTTCATTTGACTTCCTTGGAATCTTATTGATTATTCATGCTCTTTTTCATAATCTTTTTTTTTTCTTTTTGTTGGTGTTGTTCCCATCACTTTTAAATGTGGTCTGTATTGAAAAGTGAATAAGGATGAAGCATACATGCACTCCCACACACACACACAATTTAATGAAATACCACACTCCAGCTACCTTTATGTTTCATTTTTAAATTAACAATTTTTATTCACTCACATTACATAATTCCCCATTCACTTATTTGCCTACTGAAAACTGAAATTTAACCTGACACTCCAATAAATCTTTCCATGATAAGATTTCAAGAGTTCCTAAACACAATATAGCATTTTTAGTCCTTACCTTGCATATAGTTTAAGAATCATTTAACATCATTAACATTTCCTTTATTTTAGAACACACTCTTTAGGTTTTATGTTTCCATGCTCTACTTATTTTAAAACTCTATCTCTCAATTAACTGTGCAGATTCTTCTTTCTATACCTGATTCCTAACTTTTATAGTTGTTCTCGTATTTTTTCCAGAAATTCTTATCATTCAATATACTCTCCCTCAGTAAACTCATACTCTCCAATGGTTTCAAGTCAAACTTCTAGCTGTGTCTTTTTTCCCCCTATCTTTAAAACATAGGTATATATTTATACGCCAGGAATTTTAACTTTTGTCACACATACACTAAACACTTAAAAATAAACATATCTTCACAAATATACTATTCATGCTTCCCCTATCAGTTACCGGCACCCAATCTCCACACACACACTCTTTTGTCCAGTGGCTTAAATTAAAACTTTTGAACACTCCTTGAAATTCTCTTTTTACTTCCACTTTGTGAAGCACATCAAATCAATAATTAAGTCCTGTCATTTCACTCTTTAGTATATATATGTGTGTGTGTGTGTGTGTGTGTATACATATATATGTATTAAAGACCTCTGTAACTCTTCACCTCTAGAGCCACTTTGCTAGACAAGCCTTTGTAATTTCTTACCTAGAATCTCATAAAAGTTCTTGGACAGATCCTTGTACTTGTGTTTCTGCTATGCACTCATTTGTTTCACAACCTGCACTAAGAATAATTATTTCAAACACGAAACACCAAGCCTCTACTTGACTGAAATTCTTTCCATACCTGTCTATCCATCCATCCACCTTTCTATCCATCTATGTATTGTAAACTTGGCCCACAATGATTATTATTCATCTGGATTCTATGGTAGACATATTTTAAATAATTTCCTTCATTTTCTTAATTACCATAAAAACATCCTTGTATAGTGTAACAAAAAACAGAGATAGATTTAAGAAAAACATTTTTCCAAATATAAATATTTCCATAGTCAAATTATAACATAGTAATAATAATGAGTTTTCCTTCTTTCAGCAGTGAAAAACATCAAATGAGCAACAGAATTAATTTTAAATGAATAAAGTATTCTTCAAATTGAGAAAATTAAACTACATAATGAGATATCAGTGTGAAGACATTATATACCACAAACTTTGGGTTACAAAATCTTCTAACATTGACTTTGAACATATCAGAACTCATTTTTCCCATATATAAATGAGTGTAATGCTAAATAGGCTGAGCATTTTAGTAAGAACAAAATAAATGATAAACATTTATTAGAAGGACAATTTATCCAGCAATAGCATTGTTGGGCATCTACCCAAAAGAGCATAAGTCACTCTATT
>VBSM01003039.1:11242832-11255261 GCA_008086735.1 Cheirogaleus medius
AAAAAAAAAAAAAAGAAGGACAGGTTATATCTCTATCATCATTTACTATGGAAGATACACTTGATTCTATCACCAGACAAAAAAGAAGATGTGGGCTGGGTACGGTGGCTCACATCTATAATCCTAGCACTCTGGGATACAGAGGCGGGAGGATCTCTTGAGCTCAGGAGTCTGAGGTTGCAGTGAGTTATGATGACACCACTGCACTCTACCCAGGGGGACAGAGTGAGACTCTGTCTCAAAAGAAAAAAAAGAGAGAGAAAGAGAGAGAAGGTGTTGCAGGTAACATTTTGAACTGCTCTCTCCTTTCTGAGTAAAAAAAAAAATTAAAACATGAAAATAATATGTACTAGTGGTCAATTGTTCTTATATAATGCAAGTTCTTGCTTATAAGACTCCACTTGCACATGTGTAATTAAGAAAAAAAAAGGTAAAAATTACAGTCTCCACTCCTTGTTATATGATTATTTCCAAGGACTAAACCCATTCTCTTTCTGTCTTTCATTACAGTAGAGGAAATTGAGTATTTACTCATTCTGGCACAAACTTCTAGAAGCCCTACATTTGGAGGTTGGAAGGAAAGGTTAGTTGGTGCTTGTTTGGTGATTAAAATGATGTACTAATCCTCATTTGACAGTGAAGTCTGCATCATGTAAATATATCACAGGCTTGTACATATAGTGGAAAGTCTGAGAATAGTTGGAGGATGAAGAAAGTGAGAGGAATATATAATATGAAGGGTAGACCAACAGAACATTTTTATCAATTAGATACAGCGATTAAAAAAATCAGTAAAAATGTAATGCTCCTAGATTTGTGGCATTGACACCTATACAGATAGTGATGTAATCATTCACAGTGCTAGGAGAGAACAGAAACAACAGATAGAGGAGGTAAACACAGGAAAGCTTCAAAATGGTCATGATGTTTGTATGACTGTGAACTACCAAATAGCGATAAGTAGGCAGTGTGTGATAGACAAGCAGGAACTTACGAGAAAAAATAGAGCCAGAATATGTAAATATGGTGGTTTAAAGAATATAGAATCTCCACTGTAGATGGTATTGCAATGATATTACCCAGGGCAAGAAAGTAGATTGTGAATAGGTTCTTGGGCCAAACCCTGAGAGACTTCTAAAAGGTCAGTTTGTGTCAGGTGAAGTGTCAATTTAACTTAAGCCATAATAAGAGCTTACAAACTTAAATAAAAGGTGTTTTTATGTGATTATTGAAAGTGTGAAAAATGTGGGTGAAAAACTATAACTTAATTTGTTTTAAATATTGTATAATCAGGTAGCACTAGTCTGGCAATTTTCTGATACTTTAATGAGGTAAGTGAGCTAAATTTGACAATGTTCTGTGGCTTTGGGGACACCCTGGCAACTGCAGGACACATCTCAGTGAAGCTGTGATGTGAGACAGCCGTGAACAGTCAGGCCTAAGGGAAACTGGTGGCCCTCCACTTGACTGGAATAACAAATGATGGTGAAGTAAAAAGTGTAATAACTAAATACTGGCATTCAGCATGTTTTTCCTTCTATCACTGCCTTGAGGAAAGAAAATAGTAGATTTTTAAATTTTGAATGATGACCTATCTTAGTGACTCAGAAAAGCCTGAAGATATCTGAAATTATTTTAGATAAATATGTACATAGATTATCGTAACATTATATTATAAGTTATTCTAAACATTTGCCAATGATATTCTTCAATCAGGGTAAATCAAATTAAATGAATCAGTACTCAATTGGCTGACATTGAATCCTGGATGCTCAGGTTCAAATAAATTTGATGCCATCAATCACAAACTTCCTGAACATCCTTATTGAACTGGTGATTGCCTTTGTGCTAAATAACTTCTACAGATGCCATTATATGAGATAAATTTATTCTATGTTCAAATTTACTCTTCTCCATCTCCATTATCATCTTGTTTAGATTAACAAACATTCTTATTTAGAAAGGTTTTTCTGGTTTGTTTATTTTTTTGCTATTTTTGTAACTCATAGAAAAAAAAGTTTTGAATTTTTCAAGTTCAACAACAACAAAAAAATCATTTCAAAGGAGTTGACTTTACTTTATTAAATTAATCCTCTCAAAAGATTCTGTTGTAGCTGGTAATTCTATTCACTCTGATTTTTCAAAATTGACAGAAGTTTCAATGGAAAGAAAGCAAAAAACAGCATGAAATTAAAATAGAAGTAAATGTATTGTTAAGACTCATGAAATTGGAAATAATACACATAAACTTTACAAGGTGAGCAGAAACATATAACAGGAAATGAAAATTAAATTAAACAGCAATTCTCTATATATTTACTTTGAATTTTGTTTATTATTTAGTGCAAAAGCCAGAAATAAAAAGTATATGCTTTTTTTCTCAGCATTAAACATTTGCCAGAGATAATTTTACATTGCTTTCTTCTAAATTTAGGAGTAATAAATGATAAGATAACACACTCATAAATAAGGTTATTTAAGTAATTGTAGCAATCATACCTAGGGAAGTAACCGGAACTATATTATGCATAAAGGCAATTGAAATTTTCTTTTCACACATGATCTCAATAACACTCCAGCCCAGCACCACATGCACACAAAGGTAAGACTTTTCCTTTGCTTCCCACTCATCGTTTTGTTTTTACTGTCTAAAATTCAAAAGAAATATATTTGCACTTGAGCATTAATTTTCAACTCTCTTCAGGCTATAGCATAACTTCTAAAATACACATTTACATGTAAGATGGATCAATTTAGGAAACAGAACTAGCCCACTTAAGGTCATCTTTGAGAAAGAAATGTACTGACCAAACAGGAGCTGTCTGTCTGGTTTGGTCAATCAACTAAAGAGGAAAAAGTTTCATTTGTAAATAAATCATTTCTCAGACATTAATGGGGAAATTTAAATGGAATTCTCAGGCTATGTTATATTTGATTTTTCTAGACTCTCTAAAATAATCAATGTTATATTCTGTCTTATTATAATGCTTTTATCATCCACTATTCATAAGCTGAGCTCTAGTCATACATATAACATAACTTGTGTCACATTCAATTTACCATTCAGCAGATTTAGAATAACAATCTCTCAAGTAAAGATAAGTTACTTGAGTTAATAAGATAACTAAATTTCAAATACAACATACAAAGAATTAATCATCTAGTTTCAGACAAAATGTTTGCAGTAATGGTCATTGTTTTAGTTCCTTTTATACTTCTATAACAGAATACCTAAGGCTGGATAACTTATAAAGAACAGAGATCTATTCCTTACAGTTCAGGAGACTGGAAATGCAAGGTCAGGGGGCTGGCATCTGTTGATGACTTTCTTGCTCCATCATCCAATGGCAGAAGGCGGTAGGGCAAGAGAATACATATGCACAGACATGCCTGGGAAGGTAGGGATGAAGGGGATCAAGCTCTCCCTTTCATCAAGAACTCACTTTCAAAATAACTAGTCCACTCACCTCTTAATGGTCCTACCTCTCAGCACTGTTGCGTTGGGGATAAAGTTTCCAGCACATGAACTTTGATGTATCTTTGGGGTACACATTCAAACCATAGTAATAACATCACTCATCATGGAGTTTGTAATGTATCTCTATGCTTAAAATACCTTTCTTTTACTTTGATCAATAATCTGTTAAACTATGCATTTTAAATATCTGTCATGGTAGGTCAGATTACTCTTTCACAGAAAAGGATTTTGTTTAATCACTTAAGTCTCCATGAAGAACATTTCATTCTACTACAAATAATTATTCTTATATGAAATGGTCATAGACAGTCCATAGTCATTATACATAATGTTCCAAGAAAGCTTATGTTTGTCATTACTACCATGTTTCTACAGTAAAATTTATTTCCATAGTTTTGAAAGCCAATTGCTCATCAAATTAATTACTCACTAATTATATTTTCATTAAATTTAACTGGCTTAATTTTTCTACTAAAAAAAATTGGTTTTGATTTTAAGTTTATTAAAACTTACAAGCCCCAATTAATATCAGTCTTTAGTGCCATCTATATTTATTTAAAGAATTAAAGTAAAAAACAAATATTGCTAAAGGCTATAAAGTAAGAGAATATAATTCAAGCCTGTTCTTAATTATTTAAAATATCTACTATATTTTTCTCAATTATATAAAGCTGTATTCTCTTTGCTTTAATTATGCAAAATGATGAAAAGATGAAGTGAACCATAAGGCCATTCTCTACGGAGGGCCCAATATGCAAATTCCAGGCTCTATCTTCTGTTGAAAATATGACTCTGAATTTGATGACAGTTAGTATTTAGCTTTAGGATAATAGATTGTAATTTTTCACATTAATTTGGCATGCTCTCTAATTTTAGGAATAAGCAATAAAATATATTTAACCATTAATAATAAAAAGAGTTCAATGTTAGATTATTATATCTATGTTTATATATTATTATGTTTCTATGGTGTATTAAGGTATTTGGAAACCCATCTAGATTTCAACATGATGAGAGGATCTTAAATTAATAATGTTTTGGAGATCACATAATCCAACTCAGTAGGCAAAACATGAATGTCTCTAAGGGTATTTGACCTGTGACTGACAGATGTTGCAACTGTCTGCTCCCAGACCTGGTGATTTATTTCTTGATAACATAGTTAATGCAATTGTTTGAAAAACTGAATCATTTAAAAATCTCATATATAATTATAATACATATGATTAATTGATTATATTAGAGGTACATATTTGAAAAATGGAAATGATATTTTAATACCTGAATGCAATGTGTAATAATTCAATCAGGGTTGTTGGTATACCCATCACCTCAAATATTTACCTTTTCATGGTGTTGGGAACATTACAAATCTTCTCTTCTAGGTAATTTGAAATATATGGTATACTATTCTTAACTATTATTTTTATATTTTATTATCAAATACTAGAACTTATTACTTCTATATAACTGTGTTTTTGTACTTATTAACCATCTTCTCTTCATCTCCCTGTTCTCTCTTCCCTTTCCAGCCTCTGGTAACTGCCATTTTACTTTCTACCTCCATCAGATGGACTTTATTAGATCTCACATACAAGTGAAAACATTCAATATTGGTCTTTGGTGCCTGGCTTATTTCTCTTAATATAATGACTCCAGTTCCATTATTTTTGCTGCCAATGACAGGATATCATTCTTTTTAAAGGCTGAATATTGTGTGTATATACCACATATTCTTTATCCATTCATCTGTTGATGGACATTTAGGTTGATTCCATATCATGACTATTGTGAATATTGTTGCAAGAAACATGATAGTTCAGATATCTCTTTGATATACTGAAGTCTTTTTTTGTACTTTTAGATATATACTCAGCAGCAGAATTGCTGAAACATCAGTAATTCTATTTTTAATTTTTTGATGAACGTTCATACTGTTCCCCAAAATGGCTGTACTACTTGACATTCCCACCAAGAGTGTGTGAATGTTCCCTTTCTCTGCATCCTACCTAACATGTCATTTTTTGTCCTTTTGATATTAGCCATTCTAACTGGGGTGAGATGGTAACTCATTGTGGTTTTGATTTGCATTTTACTGATGAGTAGTGATATTGAGCATTTTTTTTCATATGGCTATTGGTGATTTGTATGTCTTCTGTGAGAAATATCTATTCAGGTATTTTGCCCACATTTTTTTTCATTTCAGCATGTTATGGGGGTACAAATATTAAGTTTACATATATTGCCCATGCCCCCCTCCCCCCTCGAGTCAGAGTTTCAAGCATGACCATCCCCCAAATGTTGCACATCTCAGTCACTGTGTTTGTATATACTCATCCCCTCTCCCCCACTCCCACCTGCCCAACACCAGATAAATGTTATTGCTATATGTCCACTTAGATGTTGATCTGTTAATACCAATTTGCTGGTGAGTACATGTGGTGCTTGTTTTTCCATTCTTGAGATACTTCACTTAGTAGAATGGGTTCCAGCTCTATCCAGGAAAATACAAGAGGTAACCCCTCTGGCTAGACTAATGAGAAGCAGAAAAGAAAAGTATCTAATAAGCTCCATCAGGAACAATAAAGGAGAAATTACAACAGATGCCATGGAGATACAAGATATAATTTATGAATACTACAAAAATCTCTATGCACAAAAACTGGAAAATGCAGAGGAAATGGACAATTTCTTAGAAACACACAGCCTCCCTAAGCTCAACCATGAAGAAATAGAATTCTTGAACAGACCAATATCAAGTACTGAAATTGAAACAGCAATAAAAAACCTTCCTAAAAAGTCCTGGAACAGATGGTTTCACACCCAAATTTTACCACACTTACAAAGAAGAACTGATGCCTATCCTGCAGAAATTATTACACAACATCAAGAAGGATGCAATCCTCCCCAACACATTTTATGAAGCCGACATAACCCTAATACCAAAACTAGGAAAGAACGAAACAAAAAAAGAAAGCTACAGTCCAATATCCCTTATGAATATAGATGCAAAAATTCTCAACAAAATTCTAGCCAACCAAATCCAGGTGCTTGTCAAGAAAATAATCCATCACAACCAAGTGGGCTTCATCCCAGGGATGCAGGGATGGTTCAACATATGCAAATCGATAAATGTAATTCACCATATAAAAAGAAGCAAAAACAAAGACCATATGATCTTCTCAGTAGACTCAGAAAAAGCATTTGACAGAATTCAACACCCTTTTATGATAAGAACGCTCAACAAAATAGGCTTAGACGGGGCTTACCTAAAAATGATACAAGCCATATATAACAAATCCACAGTCACTATCATACTGCATGGGGAAAAATTGAAAGCATTCCCACTAACAAGACAAGGTTTCCCACTATCTCCACTTCTATTCAACATAGTGCTGGAAGTTCTTGCTACATCAATCAGATAAGAGAACAGAATAAAGGGCATCCAAATGGGACCAGAAGAGATTAAACTCTCACTCTTTGATGATGACATGATATTATACCTAGAATATCCCAAGGATTCAACCAAGAAATGCCTTGAATTGATAAATGAATTTTGTAAAGTCTCAGAATACAAAATCAATACACAGAAATCAGAGGCATTCATATATGCCAACAACAGTCAAAGTGAGAACCAAATCAAAGACTCAATTCCCTTCAAAATAGAAATAAAGAAAATAAATTACCTAGGAATATATTTAACTAAGGAGATAAAAGACCTCTAGAGGAAGAACTATGAAACACTGAAGAAGGAAATAGCACAGGATGCAAACAGATGGAAAAATATACCATGCTCATGGGTCGACAGAATCAACATTGTCAAAATGTCTATATTACACAAACTGATCTCCAGTTTCAATGCAATCCCTATTAAAATACCATCAACAATTTTCATAAATATAGAAAAAATAATTTTATGCCTTGCTATACAGGAAGACCCTGTATAGCTAAATCAATCCTAGGCAATAAAAACAAAATAGGAGGTATCAATTTACCAGACTTCAAACTATACTACAAGGCTATAGAAATTAAAACAGCTTGGGGCTGGCACAAAAACAGGGACATTGACAAGTAGAACAGAACTGAGAACCCAGATATAAAATCATCTTCATACAGCCAACTAATCTTCAACAAAGAAGGCAAAAACATACACTGGGGAAAAGAATCATTATTCAATAAATGGTGCTGGGAAAACTCGATAGCCACATGTAGAATACTGAAACAGGACCCACACCTTTCACCTCTCACAAAAATCAACTCACGCTGGGTAACAGACTTGAATCTAAGGTGTGAAACTATTAGAATTCTGGAGGAAAATGTTGGAAATACTCTTCTAGACATTGGCCTAGGCAAAGAATTTATGAAGAAGACCCCAAAGGCAATCACAGCAGCAACAACAATAAATAAATGGGACCTGGTAAAACAAAAAAACCTTCTGCACAGCCTAAGAAACTGTCAAGAGAGCAAACAGACAACCCACAGTATGGGAGAAAATTTTCAGAAGCTACACATCGGATAAAGGGCTGATAACTAGAATCTATTTAGAACTCAGGAAATTCAGCAAGGAAAAATCAAACAACCCTATCAAAAAGTGGGCAAAGGACATGAACAGAATTTTTTCAAAAGAAGACAGAATAATGGCTAACAAACATATGAAAAAATGCTCATCATCTCTAATCATCAGGGAAATGCAAATCAAAACTGCAATGCGATATCACTTATCTCCAGTAAGAATGGCCTTTATCAAAAAGTCCCTAAACAATAAATGTTGGCATGGATGCGGAGAGATAGGAACACTCCTATACTGCTGGTGAGACTGCAAACTAGTTCAGCCTCTATGGAAAGCAATATGAAGATACCTTAAAGTGATACAAGTAGAGCTACCATTTGATCCAGCAAATCCAATCCTGGGCATCTACCCACAAGATCAAATGACACTCTCCAAAAGAGACACCTGCACTTGAAATTTTATAGCAGCACAGTTCACAATAGTGAAGTTGTGGAAACAACCCAAGTGCCCATCAATACATGAGTGGATTCATTAAAATTTGGTATATGTTAACCGTGGAGTACTATTCAGCTTTAAGAAACAATGGTGAAATTACCCACTTTTTAATTGAGTTATTTGTTTTTTGCTATTGAATTATTTGAGTTCCTTATATATTCTGGCTACTAATCTATTGTCAAATAGATACTTTGCAAATATTTCCTCTTATTCTGTAGGTTGTCTCTTCACTTCACTGATTATTTTCTCTTGTTGTGCAGAATCTCTTTAGCTTGATAGAATCCCACTTTTCCATTTTTGCTTTTGTTACCTGTGAATTTGAGATCTTACCCCCAAACATATTTGCACAGATCAATGTTCTGAAGCATTCCCCAATGTTTTCATTTAGTAGTTTGATCATTTCAGACCTTAATTTTAAGTCTTTTCTCCATTTGAGTTGATTTCTGTATATGGAGAAAGATGATGATCTAGTTTTGTTCTTTAGTTAATTGCTGTCTAGTTTTCCCAGTACCGTTTATTAAAGGGACTGTCATTTTCTCAATGTATTTTCTTGACACCTTTGTTGAAAATGAGTTGACTGTAAGTGCATGGAGTTATTTATAGTCTCATTATTCTGTTCCATTTGTCTGTATATCCTTTTTGTGCCACTGACATGCTGTTTTGGTTACTATAGCTTTGAGTAAAATTTGAAAACAGGTAATGTGATGCCTCCAGCTTTGCTCTTTCAGCTTAGCATTGCTCTAAACATTCACAGTCTTATGTAGTTTAATTTGAATTTTAGCTTCATTTTTGCTATTTCTTTGGACAATATCATTGGGATTTTGAGATGAATTACAATGAACCTGTAGATGTTTTGGGGAATATTGTAATTTTAAAAATATTGATTCTTCTAGCCCTTGAACATGGAATATCTTTCCCTTTTTTGTCTCCCATTAAATTTCTTTCAACAGTGTTTTAGAGTTTTCCTTGTAGAGATCTTTCAATACTTTGGTTACATTAATTTCTAGGTATTTTTGTTTCTTTCTTTGTAGCTATTTTAAATGGAAATGTTGTCTTAATCTTCATTATATTGATCACCGTTTGTGTATAGAAATGCTGTAATTTCTGTTTGTTATTTTGTGTCCTGCAATGTTTCTAAGTTCATTGATGAGTTCTAAGAGTTTTTTTGGAAAAGTCTTTAGTTTTTTTCTAAGTGTAAGACCTTGTCATCTGTAAATAAGGACAATTTGATTTCTTCCTTTCTAATTTAGATGTCTTTTATTTAATTCCCTTGTCTAATTTCTCTGGCTAGGACTTTCAGCACTATATTAAGTAAATGTGTTTAAAATGGGCATTTTGTCTTATTCCAGATCCTACTGGCAAGGCTTTCAATATTTCCCTGTTGGGTATCATATTAGTTTTGGTATTGTCATATTTGGCCTGTATTATGTTCAGCTATGTTCCTTCTATACCAATTTGTTGAGAGTTTTTATCATGAAGGTATGCTGAATTTTATAAAAAAAATTTTCTCAGCATCTTTTGAGATGATCACATGCTTTTTATCATTGATTCTGTTAATGTGTTGTATCACATTTATTCATCTATGTATATTGTACAATTTTGCATCCCTAGGATGAATCTCACTTGACCATGATTAATGGCATTTTTTAATGTGTTGTTTAATTTGGTTTTCAAGTATTTTGTTAAGAATTTTTGCATCTATATTCATGAGAGATATTAGCTTATTGTTTTCTTTTTTGTTGTATCCTTGTATGGTTTTGGTATGATGGCAATGCTGGACTCTTAGAATGAGTTTTAAAGTATTCTTTCCTCTTCAATTTTTTGAAATAGTTTTATTAGAATTGGTACTAGTCCTTTAAATGTTTGATAGAATTCAACAGTGAATCTGGTCTTGGAATTTTCTTTGATGGGAGAATGATGGGAGCCTGTTTATTAATGCTTCAATCTCATTACTTGTTATTGGTTTGTTCAGGTTTTCTATTTCTTCTTGGTTCAATCTCAGTGGGTTGTAGGTTTGCAGGAAATTATCCACTTCTTGAAAGTTTTTCAATTTGTTGGCATGTAGCTGTTCGTAGTAGTCTCTAATGATTCTTTATTTTTCTGCAGTGTAAGTTGTAATGTTTCCTTTTTAGTTTCTGATTTTATTTATTTAGGTTTTCTCTTTTTTTTCTTATTTAGTCAAGCTAAAGTTTTGTCCATTTTGACTATCTTTAAAAAAAAGCCAACTTTTCACTTCCTTGATTTTTGTATTTTTTAGTTTCAATTTCATTTATTTCTGCTCTTATCTTTATTGTTTCTTTTATTCTACTCTACTAATTTTGAATTTGGCTTGATCTTGTTTTCTAGTTCCCCCAAGATGGATCATTAGGTTGCTCATTTAAAGTCTTTCTATTCATTTGGTGGATGCATTTATTGTTATAAACCTATTATTAGTACTTCTTTCTCTGTATCCCATAGATTCTGGTATGTTGTGTTTCCATTTTTAATTTATTTCATAAAAATTTTTAATTTTCTTTGTTTTTCATTAACCCATCACTCATTTAGGAGCATTTTCTTTAATTTCCATGTAATTACACATTTTCCAAAGCTCCTCCTGTTATTGATTTTTGTTTTTATTGTATATGGCAAAAAGCATACTTGATCTGATTTTGACTCTTTTGAATTTGTTGAGACTTGTTTTGTGCCTTAACATATGGTCTTTCCTGGAGAATATTTTATGTCCTGATGAAAAGAATTTGTACTGTGTAACAGTTGGATAAAATTTTCTGCAAATGTCTGTTAGGTACATTTGGTACAGAGTATAGTTTAACTATGAAGGCTCTTGTTTAATTTTCCCATTAACGATTTGTCCATTACCAAAAGTGGGGTGTTGAAGTCCATAACTCTTATTGTATTCCCATCTGTCTTTCCTTTATATCTATTAATATTTGCATTATATATTTGAGTGCTCCAGTGTCACATGCATATATGTTTACAACTTTCATTTCCACTTGCTGAATTGACCCTTCCATCACTATATATTGACTTTCTCTGTCTCATTTTGCAGTTTCTTATTTAAAGTTTATTTTACCTGATGTAAGTATAGCTACTCATGATCTGTTTTGGTTTTCATTGACATGGAATATCTATTTCCTATTCCTTTACTTTCAGTCTATGTGTGTTATTATAGGAGAAGTTAGTTTCTTATAGGTAGTATGTAGCTTAGTCTTATTTTTCAATACAAAAACTATATCTTTTAACTAGAAAATTTAGTCCATTTACATTCAATGTTATTATTGATAGGTAAGTATTTACTATAACTATTTTATTACTTCTCTTCCAGCTTTTTTGTTACTCCTCTCTTCCATTTTTTTCTTTTTAACTTTCTTTTTTCTGGTTAAGTAATTTTCTCTGGTAGTATTTTTAAATTTTTTGCTGTATAATTTTAGTGTATATATTACAGGTTTTGCTTTGTGGTTACCTTGATGTTTACAAAAACATCCTATATTTAAGTGATATCAACTGAACTTTGATTACCAGGAAAATAAAAAAAGAAAAGAAAAGAAAAGAAAAGAAAGGAAAAGAAACAAACAAAACACCACCAACAAAAAAAGTGCCAAGTGAATTTCCTTTTACCATCATATTTTGAATTTTTGATGTCACAATTTATATCCTTTTATATCATCTATCTCTTAACAAATTGTTATGGTTATTGTTTTTAATAATTTTATCTTTTAGTCTTTAGTAAAGACATGAGGTTTACACACCACAATACATTGTCAGTGTAACAATCAAATTAGCATCTTTTTCTTTTGACTTGAATACTCCTTTTAACATTTCTTGTGTGACAGGTCAGCTTTGTGTGTGTGTGTGTGTGTTTCAAAAAGTCTATTTTTCCTTCATTTGTGAAAAGTAGCTTTGTTGGGTACAGTATTCCTCGATGGCAATTTTTTTTTTTTTCCTTGAG
>VBSM01003039.1:11255361-11277072 GCA_008086735.1 Cheirogaleus medius
AATGAAATTGATAACAAAAAACTATACAGAAGATTAATAAAAGAAAAAGTTGGTCTTTGAAAAAATAAACAAAATTGACACTCCTCTTGCTAGATTAATGGGAAGCAGAAAATAAAGGACTCCAATAAGCTCCATCAGGAATGAAAAAGAAAAAATACAACTGATGCCATAGAAATACAAAATATCATCCATGAATACCATAAAAACCTCTAGGCACATAAACTGGAAAATGTGGAGGAAATGGACAAATTCTTAGAAACACACAGCCTCCCTAGGATCAATCAGGAAGAAATAGAATTTCTGAACAGATTAATATGGAGTACAGAAATTTAAACAACCATAAAAGACCTTCATAAAAAGAAAAGTCCTTGGCCAAGTGGTTTCACATCAAAATTTAACTAGATCTACAAAAAAGAACTGGTGCCTATCCTGCAGAAATTATTCCACAACATTGAGAAGGAAGGAAACCTCCCCAACACATTTTATGAAGCCAACATCACCCTGATAACAAAACTAGGAAAGGATGCAACAAAAAAGAAAACTATAGACAAATATCCATTATTAATACAGATGCAAAAATTCTCAAAATCCTAGCAAAGTGAATTCAAGTGCTTATCAAAAAAAGAATAAAACAAACAAAAAAAAAAAACACTTCATCACGACCAAGTGTGCTTCATCCCAGAGGTGCAGGGATGGTTCAAAATATGCAAATCTATAAATGTAATTCACCAAATAAATTGAAATAAAAATAAAGACCATATGATCCTCTCAATAGATGCAGAAAAAGCATTCAACAAAATTCAATACCCTTGTATGATAAGAACACTTAACAAAATGGGCATAGATGGAACTTACCTAAAAATGATACAAGCCATATATTACAAAACCACAGCCAACATAATACTGAATGGGCAAAAATTGAAAGCATTTGCACTTATAACTGCAACCAAATATTTGCTCTTTTGATTTCCCACAGATCCCACAAGCTTTCTTTAGTCCTTTTCATTCTTTTTTTTTTTTTTCTTTTTTCTCCTCTGGTGATATTTTAAAGTGCTATGTCTTCAAGCTCACTGCTTTTGATGCTTTATATTGCCCATTTAATCTCATTCGCTGTATTTTTCTGCTGATTGATTTCTTTTTGATTTTTTAACATTATTTCAATCACTTAGTTAAATTTTCTAAATAATTTACTGAATTGATGTTCTTTGTTCTCTTGAAATTCATTGAGCTGCCTTAAACTCAGGGAAGCTCAGACTCTCAGGCTGAGAGGTATGGGTGAATCTCCCTTTGGATCCTTGTATACATAGCTTTTAGCAGAGACCTCAGCTGAGGAGTGTTAGAACAGAGAAATAAGTCAAATTTAAGATTCACTGTCAAGACCACTGTTAGCAGGCAGATGAGTCTTTCTGCCAAGGCACAGGTGTACACAATTCCTTCTGCACCCCTTGACAGATGGTTTTCGTTGCAGCTATTTGGAATACTTTATCTAAAAGGTCACATATATCTGTCATGATGGGATTGGTCTCTGTTACCTTATTTTGTCCATTTGGTAAGACCATATTTCCCTAAATGTTCTTGATACTTGTGGAAGTATGACAATGTCTGCACAGTTAAGGGGTAGGTACTTATTTTAGTCCCCACTTTCTTTGTTTATGCCTCTCCTTCTCCAGAGGAACTTCCCAGAATTATAAGTAAACTTTCTGTTGTGTTGTCTGAACCAGTGACCACTGCAGCCATCTCAGCACTAGATGATCTTCTAAGCCCAGGATTGCCATGAGTCTCTTGAGGAGTCCAAGTTTGATATGGCTTTTTGGCTCAAATGGACCTGAGGAAGAACCAAGAATGGCACTGGGGCTGTGCAGATATGCTGTCCAGGGAGCTGTGGCCAGAAGACTGTTCCAGTAGCCTAGATAGGCATGCCTCCCAGCAAGTCTTTGGGTGGGTGAGATGGGTCCTCAACTGCAACAGGATGGTTCAGAGATGAGACCAAGCTCCTCTGGAATCTTCTGTGGGGTGGAGGTTAGCATTACTGTCATGGAGGCTCACACAAGAATGCATCTGCCATCAATTCCCTGCACAAATGGGATAGATCCTGACTGCAGCAGAAATGGTGGGGCTGAGACTGGGCCCCGTTGGGATCAGTCATCAAGCTAAGACTGGATGGAGATCCCAGTTTTGTTGATTCAGAGGGATCTGAGTCTCCCAGAAAATCTCTGCACAGTTGGCATAGGTCCCTGGTTGTAGCAGGGCAGGTTAGAGCTGAGACTAGAGCCCCCTTGGGATCTGCTGTGGGGAAGAAGCTGGACAGTCCGATCTCATTGGCTTAGAGGGGTACATATCCCCAGCAAGTGCCTACGCAGATGGAATAGTTTCCTGATTACAGTGGGAAGGGCCATAGCTGAGACTGGGTCCCCTAGGAGTCTGCTCTGTGATGGAGGCTGGTGAGTCCATCAGGGAGGCTCAGACTCTCAGGCTGAGAGGTATGGGTGAATCTCCCTTTGGGTCCTTGTGCACATAGCTTTTAGCAGGGACCTCAGCTGAGGAGTGTTAGAGCAGAGAAATAAGTCAAATTTAAGATTTACTGTCAAGACCATTATTAGCAGGCAGATGAGTCTTTCGGCCAAGGAACAGGTGTACACAATTCCTTCTGGACCCCTTGTCAGATGGTTTTGGTTGCAGGCTCATGGCAAAATAGGTCTGTAGCCAAGCTCGAACCCAGGAGTGAGCGTGGTGAATCAGCAACCTGGGTGTAGGTCTGTACTCTCAGAACAATCCTCCATGGTCTTGGGCTAAACCAGAGTTTCACAAATCCTGCCTGAATCCCGAAGTTCCCGCAGAGAGACTTTTAATTGTGGATAGGTGCAGGATTTTTGTTATGTGGGGAAACATGAGTGGTTTACCTTCTGTTCCACCATCTTGTTGACATCATTCTCCTTATAATATATTTTTAAATATTTTTTTCTGATTGATCTTATTTTATTCCTATGAAACTCAAAAATATTTATTGATGTTTTTCCAATAAAAATTTTAAATATTTAATGATAGCTATATGTTCTTCCCTCCCAAATTGTCCCTTAATGTGATACATCATTAAATCCAAAGGTATATCTGCACAGGGCTTTCAAAATATGTAACATTGAATTTTCATAGGGGAAACCACAAATACTGAAGTCAGTTAAGATAATTTGTTGGTGATTCTCTAAATGAAAAACTTCCATATAGAGTCTGTATAAACAGTTATTTGATAGACACACTGCTTGAGGATCATGGAAGAGGATAAGGTAAAAAGTCAATTAACTTAAGTATAGTGAAATGAGGAACCCTGGTTAATCTAACTTTCTGATTCATTGAACTAAATCTATACTGAGTTTTTTTTTTATTTTAATGTTTTATTGTAGTAAGAACATGCAACTTGAGACCAACCTATTTGGACCAATTTAAACAACCAAATTTTTGCTAGCAATGTAGAGAAATTCAGGCAACAGAAACTTGATTGCATTGATCCTAGAACAATTTGCATTTAGAAGTAGGAGAAAAGACTCTGGACTTTTTTTGCTATGTTGATGACCAGATTAGGTGTGAGCCAACACAGGAGTGCAACAACATGCTACATCACCCACATTGACATGACCAGAATTAATAGAAGAAGTAGTGTATTATGTCTTGCCAGAAGATCTCTCAAGCCCAGTGACTCAAGGCAAACTTTTTTGATTAAAAAAGGTAAAAATATGCCACTCTTTAACCTCATTTTTGTGGACCAAACCACTCATCAACTCCTTTCATCTTTGTATATTTCTTCATTATAGGTTAATTGCTTCAGTTTGAGTTCTGCTCCAACCTTGAGGGAATTATATGCAGTCTCACCAAAAAGACTTATCAAACTTTACATTGCTATTTTGTTTAGTGATCCCATCATCGTGCTGTTTAAATGAATACTAAGCATTGTACATTTCTATCAGTGTTCACCTAAATTTGTCTCAATTTCTGCAGTCTTGCCCACTTTCTCTTCTCACACATCCTTTCTCTCTCAGTATTCTCACTGTTATCAAAGTCAGGTTGACTTATTTCTTCATAACCTATTTTCTGTCCTTTTTTTTCCTGAATAATATATCTCCCTCCTGAATCTCCCCTTATTTTTGTATCTTATTCAAGATACAGAAACGCAACAGTTAACTTTAATTTTACAATGTCCCTGACATGTAATTATAAAGTCACTAAGGTTTTAATGATGATTTATTAATCCATCTCATCATTAATTATCTTGTAGTTTCTAAGCCTATTTTTTCTTAACTATAAAGTCTGTTATTTTCCAAGAAAAATTAATTAGATATATCGATGGTCTTTATAAATTCAAAAATTGCTACATTAATTCATAGTACCATATCTTTAGTTCAAAAATATCAAGGTATTTGGTGAATAAAAATGTATTACTCCAAAGACATAGGGAAAGTTTATTGAACTTATATCCTAAATCAGTCATTTTATAGCCATGTACTTCTTGTGTATTGCATTCTTAAATCAAATACAGTTCAATGTAATTATAGAATACTTTCATTCTGATTAACCAAGTTTTTCTTTAAAATACAGATTCTTTTAAAAGAGTGCATATTATGGAGTTTTATAATTCAGTCTCTGGAGTGTATGTCCCATTTATCTGAATTTCTGGTCTGTCATTTACAAATTATGTGATCTTAGGCAAGTTTACTACTTATTTACATCACTCACTCAGTTCTAATAAGGCTATCCTATGACTCCTCCGGGTTGTTCTAAGGATTAAGCTAGCGAGGATGAAGCAAAGTCAGTCTGATTTCACAGATTACTCTAAACTATGATTTTATGCTGTTTTCTCTTCTTAAACAATGTCAATTCCAAAGAAATACTATCATGCACCTGAGCCAAAATAACCAATAATCACACTAAAAATAGCTATTATAAGGTTAATTGAAATGAGTAAAATAAAAGAAAGGGAAAATATTTACAAAGAAGAATAAAGTCTAGGATTTAAAGTCAGTTGATGCTAGACTACAAAACATAAGGACGTCACTACTTACAATGTACTGGGTATTCTCCACAAGTTATTTGATCTCCATTAACCACTTTTCTTCTTTTTAAAATTTAAATTCATAAGCATTTTTCTTATAGAGCTGTTTAAAAAGATTAAAAAATTATATATAAAATAAATCAGTTTTAATTAAATAATGTCTTTCATTAAAGCTATCAATGTTGTCACCATCACCATCATCAACAAAATTGTCTATTATTCTGAAACACAATTGCACATTTTTTTCGTTATCTTCATACACCCATAAACCTTTACAAGGAGTGGTTAATCTGAAGTCTCATATTTGAAATAATCTGTTGGGGGGGGAGAAATGTTATGGAAATAATTATAATATATAAGTTAAATCTCTTAAAATTGCCACAATCTTTACTTTGAAGCTTAGAGCATCAATGTATATAATCTCTTTATCAAAGTGTTCTAAACTATTTATATGCTTTATTTGTTTAATAAGCCTTAAGGACAAACTTTTGTCTGTATAACCCAGTTATTTATTATAGTGACTGATCCACCATACCCACACAACAATGTTCATGTGCTCAATCAGTTAATACATGTAATTGTTTTTAATCATTGGAGAAATTTTCTTAAAAAAATTGTTATTCTGCACTATTTATCAGGTGTATCTGGTATATTTTTTTGTGTCTCAGAGAAATATTCTCCTTATTCTTCAAAGGACCATTATGCCTTCAATAAATAATTTGATTTAAAATTTTAATTTGCCCCATACATTTATGATGACTCCAAACATCAACACTTTACTCTTAACTACCAATTTTTTCTTTGGAACAGTCGACCTACATAAAATATGTATTTTGGTTTGTTTTTAATGTAATGTCCCTGAAATCCACATTTTTTTCAATGTATACTATTCAATTACATTCCTCAAATAAGAATAAATTACTTCTTATTTTGGATTCTTAAAAATGATAAATGGCAAACTAATTTTAAAATATAAGTAAAAGGGCAGAATGAGTACCACCTTTATCAAGAAAAGAAGGGAAGACATTCAGGATAGACAGGAATAGAATTTGAGAAAAGTATTTTGAGTATTTTGATGTGACACAAAGACACCAAAAAAAGAGGAATCTAGGAAGATTTCTCTAGTTCCAAAAATTATTTTAAATCTTTACAATGGAGGGATGAATTTAAATGGACAAAAAATGAACAAATATCTATTGGGAGACAGTTTGTATCTAACAGAAATCCAAACTTCAAGATATGTGAAGTTCAGTAGAAAGAAATACACACATTTTGTCAAAATTTCCCTGTTGTTTGCTAATTGATACTTAAAGTAGCCTAATGAAGCCTACCATGTGAGGAGAATCTAATACTCAACCCTTATCATAGATATGTGAGTAGCAACTTTGGTCAGGGTAGAAGTGTTCAGAAAGGAAAAGACAATGATGCATTCTGGATTTCATGAATTCACATTGTTTGGGAAACAAAAAACATCACATGTACCCTATAAAGGTATACAATTATTGTTATATATCCATAATAATTAAAAATAATTTTTAAAATGACAATGATCAATGTTAGTTAAATTCTGAGTTCAGTTCAGTTAAAGCAGAAAGCAACAATTTTTTTTTTTTTTGGTCCAGCAGCTGCTGTGTCAGAATAGAAACAGATGAGAGACTTAGATATAGATTAGGAACAGTTAGAGGAATTAGTGTGATTAAAAGCTTTTATACCTAATATGCCTAGATGCACAAAATGTTCTGAAGCTCCAGCATCAAAGAAAAGCCAGCATATAGGAAAAGCAGGAAAATACATGCTTCACAGCACTGTGAGGGAACTTTGAGTTTAATATTTACCTTACCCCTGGAAGAACACCAGGGCAGAAATGAGTTAATCAGTATGATAAAAGTGGATTAAGACAACAAATAGGTTATTGTATTGTGTCCTTTGTCTTAATGATCAGCATTTTTGCTGTTTCCAAAGGTTAATTGCACATAATATAGATACTTAGTTATTTAGATCAGTAACTGCCATGTTGTTTAATATAAGTCACTTAGATTTTAAGTTAACCTCTATTTTTTGTTTGTTTGTTTTTCAAAAACTCGAGCACAGAAAGAGTTCAACTTCAATTTTCTGAACTATCTTAAAGCCATACAACTGAAGGAACTGATTTGCCATGCAACTGAAGGATAAATAAGCAGTATCAAGGGTACATATTGCTCCAGTTTAGTCTATCTAAATTTTTAGAAACATCAATGGGAGAAGATAAAAGTGAAAGATGGTGATCAAGAAATTAAAAGGAGACAATGATTTTAATTATGTTCTCTCCTCCTCCTCCTCCTCCTCCTCCTCCTCCTCCTCCTCCTCGGTCGTCTTCTCCTTATCCTCTTCTTCCTCCACCTCGCGCTCTCTCTCTCTCTCTCTCTCTCTCTCTCTATATATATATATATATATATATATATATATTTGGACTTAATGAGAATAGTTTTAGCTTGATTCCTATGTATGTGAGTTGAACCACAACACATAAAAAATTATTTATTTTGTTTTTACAAAGTAATATTTTGTAAACTTATATATTTAAACCAAACTTAAATCAATTTTAAGATATCATATTAAATAAGTATATTAATTTGCTAGGGCTGCCATAACAAAGTATCACAAACTGGGTAGTTTAGACAAAAGACATTTATTTTCTTATAGTTCTAGAGACTAGAAGTCTAAAATTGTCCACAAGGTTGGTTTCTTCTTAGGGATGTGTGGGAGGATTTTTTTCTATTCATCTCTCCAAGCTTTTGGTAGCCTCAGTCATTCCTTAATTTGTAGATAGCATTCTCACTGGGTTTTCACGTCATCTTCTCTGTGTACATGTTTATCTCTGTGTCCAAAGTTTTCCTTTCCATAAGGACAGCAATCATATTGGATTAGGTTCAACCCTAAGAATTTCATTTTGGCTTGATCATCTGCATAGACTATTTCCAAATAAGATTACATTTACAGGTATTGGCAGTTAGAAATTTAAAATATTTCTGGGGGACACAATTCAACGCATAACAATAATCTTTGACATTAATTGACATGAATTGCCACAACTGTGTTTTTTGAGAGCCCGGGGAAAAAAATATATTTTTGCAATGCCAAAAGCCAGTAATTTGTAAAATAGGCCTGGGTTGTTTTTTTCAGAGATACTTATCCCACAGGTCAAAGTAATTTTTATATATCTAATTAAAGGCTATGGGACTTACTAGTATAATAAGATATTCTCTATATCCTAAATTTATAGCATATTTAGTGGGATTAAGCTTAAATATGTAAATATGTAAATAACAAGATCAAGAACAACTCAAGTACTTAACAGAAGACAATGCTTGGTTAATGACTAACTAAATGTCACAGATATTAAATATAACAGTTAAGGAGAAAACATAATTTCTTCTTGCTGGACTGAACAATTACTCTGGTAGGAATTAAGCTGGAAATTGAAGAGTGGATACATTTTAGAAAGCTAAAGAAAAGCAAAAAATGAGTAAAACATTAAATATGAATAATATAAATGAGTTGGGAAGATAACAGGTTAATCTCTCAAAAACACATATCTATCATGCATATACACATGGTACACTGAGAAGTAACTGGAAAGGTAGGCCAAAAAAAGGTGAATATATATATTAGAGAGAAGAGTTTAGGTAGATCCTGAAGTAGAAAGAGTTTTGACTCATAACAGGTAATTCAAATCTATCTCTTAACAATTATGAATTATAAGGTCTGAAAAAGCCACTTAATTATAAATAACTTTTTTTAGTTCAGTTGTTAAAACTAAATAAATAGGCCTCAATAGTTGGTAAGTTTGGCTAGAGATTTATTTGTTGGAGCATTAAGGATGATTCAAGGGAAAATCTAATATTGAAGGTCACAATGATGATCATTCTATTTGTAATAAACTGAGTTCATCCTGCCACAGGGCCTTTGCCCATCCTATTTTCTCTGCTAGTATCAATATGGCCCAGTTCTTTGCACAACTGATTCCTTTTCATTTTTCAGTGTTCACCTGAAATATTACCATATCAGAGAGCTGTCTGATGACACTTCCTCTTTTTTTTACCCTTTAATATAATCTCACTTGTTTTATTCTGTAGGATTGATCAAAATTAATAATAGTCTTTCTACTCATTTGTTCTTTGCTTGTATTTTTTACTAAACTCTAAGATTCATGATAGCAAGAACTACATTGTTTGTTGTATTGTGTGTGTATTATTGTGTGTATATATTGTTAGTATATTGTTATGACACTTTAAAATAAAAACAAAAACAAACAAACAAACAAAACCCTTTTTGACTGGGTAGAGATCACCTCTCTTACTGTTGTAGACTGAATGTTGTTGTTTCCCCCAAACTCATGTGTTAAAATCCTAATTCCTAAAGTGATGGTTTCAAGAGGTAGGGCCTTTGGTAGGTGATTAGATCATGACGGCAGAACCCTCATGAATAAGATTAATGACCCCATAAAAGACACCTTGGAAAGCTTTCTCACCTCTTCTGTCATGTGAGGAGACAGGTAGAAGATGGCCATCTGTAAGCCCGGAAGTAAGTCCTCATCAGATAATGAATCTTACCATGACTTGCTCTTGGACTATTCAGCCACAGAATTGTGAGAAATAAATGTATATTGTTTATATGCTACCCAGTCTATGCTATTTTTGTTACACTAGCCTGAACTAAGAAAGAAATTGGTACTGAGAAATGTGGGTGCTGTTGTAACAAATACCTAAAAATATTCAAGCAGCTTTAGAACTGGGTGATGTGTAAAGACTAGAAGAGTCTTAAGGTGAATGCTAGAAGAAGCCTACATTGCCACAAATGGACCATTAAGGTGAGCCTGGTGAGGGCTCAGAAAGAAAAGAGGAGAGCTTAGAGAAAGCCTTGATCTTCTTTGAGGATACCTAAGTAATCTGAACAGAATGTTTGTGGAAATATAGATTTTAAAAGGTCATTCTGAGGAGATCTCAAATAGAAATGAGAATATGTCTTTGGACAATGGAGAAAAGTCAATCCTTATTATAAAATGGCAAAGAAGAACATGGCTAACTTGTGTTTATGTTGAGTGTTTTGTGGAAGGTAGAACTTAGGAGTAATATAATTGGATATTAATCTGAAGGAATTTCTAAGTCAAGAATTGAGAGAGAGCCCTGATTTCATCTGACTGCTCATAGTGAAAATTGAAAAGAGAGAAATGATTTACATGTGGAATTGTTAGGCAAAGTGGAAGCAGAACTTGAGAATTTGAAACATTCTAATCTACCCATATTGCAAATAATAAGAAAGCACTTTCAAAAGAGAATAATGAGGATGTGGTCAAATATTTGTTTGATAAGAACTTTAGTATGGATGTGAATCACAAACTTCACCAGCCATGCCAGAAGGAAAACCGCTAGTTTGAACTGAAGTAGAAGGAGAAGGGAAGAAATGAAGGAAAACTGGTGGACTTCCTGAATTTTTCAGGATGTACCCACAGAGCTATTCTGCTGAGAACATATGCTATTCTTCAAGACAAGAGAAGAATGACACCAAAGGTGACTCAGAGATTATGAGGAATGCATCCTTGGTTTCAAGAGTGGGTACAATGCCTTACTTTCAACAGTCCAGATGGGTTCTGCTCAAAGCTGTGAGGGCAGGGCATCCCAGAGGTGTGAGACAGTGCCACCTGGCAGAGTCCTAGAGGTGTGAGCCCTGCTGGGTATAGTCGCAGTGTAGGACCTCTGCCCCACTGTATCTGTAAAGTGGGATTGCCAACCCAGTGGGTCCAAAGAGCCACCCAGTGGGTCCAAAGATCCAGACTTCCCACACACCAGGGGTCTGGAAGGTGAGAACCCTGCCCCAGTACCACCTGCCTTGGGTTTCCCATGGAAATCCCAATAAAAGTTCTAGCCTAAACCTTCTTGTTGCCTCTATCATTTTCTCCTAACCACTCTGGTGTCTTTCTCATGTGGCCTTTTGTGGCATGCCATGGCTTTAGTCTCTAGGACCTATAGGAATAAAAATATTGTTTTGCTGAGCCTCTCCTGTGTCACCTCTTATGGCCCCATCTGACTGGCCATCTCATAAAAATATAAAACCTTTATGTTCATTATTTTCACTCCAGCATCAACAGCACTATGTAATATATAGATATCTGACACATAAATATTGGATGAATAAATGCATTTAAGTTGTGTATAATTTAGCTATTATTATTATTCTATGGATAATAAAATGACATTTACTTTTTTGAGCAACAGAAGGCATGATTGAATCTCTCAACAAATGAACCATTCTGTGCCTCATACCATGTATATATTTATAAACTTAGTATCCTAACACCAACCCTGAAGAGATATAGACATCCATAGGAAAACACAGCGCCAACCGCACAGGCACTTACAGTTCCACTCACAGTCATTTAAGGAGTTAACTATGGTCATCAAGCAGACCTTGCCATATATTCCATATGTTATCATAGGATTGACATAGGCCCTCAAAGCATGTGCGTGCACACACACACACACGCACACACACACACATATTTTCTCTCTCTCTTTCCACAATCACTGTGTTAGGTTTCTCCAGAACACAGAACCAAAAGTATATGTGTGTGTGTTTATGCACACCAAGAAGTTTCTTTTGAGGAATTGGCTCATGTGATTGTGAAGGCTTGATGAGTCCAAATTCAGTGGGGGAGGGTGACAGGGCTGGCAGGCTGGAGACTTGGAAAGTATTGCAGTTTGAGTCCAAAAGCCACCTTCTGCAGAATTTGGGAAGTGTGAATGTGGCAGATGAAATATAAAGGCCATCTGCTGGAGAATTTTCTCTTACTTGGGGGAGATCAGCCTTTTGTTCTTGTCAGGTCTTCAACTGTGGGGAGGAGTCCCACTCACATTATGGAGGAAAAACTGTTTTACCCAAGTTCACAGACTTAAATGTAAATCTCATCCAAAAATACTCTCAGAGAAACATTCAGGATAAATTTGACCAAATGTGTCAAACTGGATGCTATGGTTTGAATGTGTCTCCCCAAAATCATGTGTTGAAAACTTAATCTCCAATCCCCAATCTTAAAGTGGGACCTTTAAGAGGTGATCCATTCAGAACCCTCATGAATAGATTAATGTCATTATCATAATTGGGTTACTTAGCCCTAGAATGGATTCCTGATAAAAGGATGAGTTTGGCCCCCTTCCACTCCCTGTCTCATGCTCTCTTTCCCTTCTGTTTTCCACCTTGGGGGAATGCAGCAAGAAGGCCCACACCAGATGCTGTCACATTGATATGGGACTTCCTAGCATATATATATATACACACACATATATATATTTCCAGTTTATGCATATATGAATGAAATTACCTAGTCTGTAGTATTCTATTATAACAACACAAAATGGACTAAGACATTGACCCAGCCAAGCTGACATATAAAATTACCAATACATCACTATCATAAAATAATTGAGAGTGAGTTACAATAATACCAAAATACATAGAGGAATAGAAGAACAGGCTTGAAAGAGCTTTTGTTTTCTTTTTAAAGATTGAGACTAGCATATTTTCTTCTGCCCATTTGTCTTCAAGATATTTCATGATCCAGAGTAGCAAATATTTGAGAAATTCCTTGAAAGCCTCTTAGGAAGTCAAGAGGACAGAAATCATACATCCTACTTAGAAAACAAGAGATAATCACTAAATTGGTTGTCTGTCATTGAAGTCACATGATCTATCTCTCTCACTGAAAACTAGGTGCTGTGAAGACAGGGATTTTGTACTTTTTACTGCAGTTTTCTCAGAAAGTAATATCATTTCTAGTATATAGAAGGGCTAAAAATGAAACAAAACAAACTCAACAACATTGTATTAAAAATAAATGATATAAGAATGTATTGAAAGGTAACAAGAACACTTGCTTACTGAGGTGATGCAATATAATTCAAAGGATTAATATTACAATCTGTTTATTAATGAAGCATGTGCATAGACAAATCAGTGCATGTACATAGAAATTCAAGACACAAACCAATAATACATAAATATTAATCAACTAATGTCAATCAATGGAAAATGTATTGCTCAAAATGGGTATTAAAATATTTCAACATTAGTAATAAGTAATAAAGGAATTATTAAGAAATTTGAACATTTAAATATTGAAAATACCGTGCTGGGCATTTACAAACAATCTATGTACTTGTTTAAGATACATCAGTATTACCTGATTTGTTGAGACAGATTGCTGGGCCCTACTCGAAGATTTTCACTCATAGGTTGGGGGTAGGCATGATAATTCATTTTTTTTATTTTATAATATTATGAGGGTACAAATGCTTTGGTATCATAAATTGCCTTTGCACTGCTCGAGTCAGAGCTACAAGTGTGTCCATCTCCCAGAAAGCACACACCACACTCGTTAGGTATGAATTTATCCATCTCTTTCACCTCCTTCCCATCTGCCAGGCACTCGATGAATGTTCCTTCCCATATGTGCACACAAGTATTGATGGATTAGTACCAATTTAATGATGAGTACATGTGGTGTTTGTTTTTCTATTCTTGTGATATTTCACTTAGAAGAGTGGGCTCCAGCTCCATCTAGGATAATACTAGAGGTAGTTAACCATTTTTATTAATGGCTGAATAATACTCCATGGTATACATATAGCACATTGTATTGATCCACTCTGTATTGATGGGCATTTGAATTCTTTCCACATCTTTGTGATTGTGAACTCTGCTGCTATAAACAATTGAGTGCAAGTGTCTTTTTAAATAAAATGTCCCTTTTTCTTTTGGTAAATATCCAGTAGTGGAATTATTGGTTCAAATGGTAGGTCTACTTTTCATTCTTTGAGGTACATCCATACCACTTTCCATAGAGGTTGTACTACATTTAATTTTTGATTGTGATATTATTTCTTCTGGGTATATTACCAACATACAACATACATACAAAGAAGCAAAGTAAATATTATGCACATTATGTTCAAACATCCATATTTATTTGCATGTTGAATAATTGTGTATAGTACTATTAATAGTTATTTGGCTGATTGAAGAGATTCTCTTTTTTTTTTCTAAAAAACCAACTTTCTAAAAATGTCATTGACTATATTGTACCATAGTCTGAATTTCTTTGGTGGTTTTATTTCCAGCACTATAATGTATATGTAACATTCTGAATTCACTATTTATAAATGAAATTTATATCATATCTTCTTAAATAAACTAAAATAAATTTTTGCTAGTAAATATAAACTTGAATATTGCCTGGATAGATATGATGAATTATAAGCTATTGGAAAGTGTTTTCTGAATAAATAATTATGTTTTGGTCTTTTTCTCCTTAAAGTTATCCATTTATAAACATTTTTAAAATTATTTCATGATAATTTAATGCCTATCAATTTTAATTTTTCTATTAGAAAAATGTTAATAATATTGAGTATATATGTTAATATTAATTGGAAATATTCCAGATCTGCAATTTGAGGTAAATATATTATCCTTAAATATGTTTGTTTCTAAATAAATAAATGTAGCAAGAGTGTTTATGATTAAAATAGATACTATTTTTTCTCTTTTTTATCCTTTTTTATTTCAGCGTATTATGGGGGTACAAATGTTAAGGTTATGTATATTGCCTTTGCCTCCTCCAAGTCAGAGCTTCAATCGTGACCATCCCCCAGACAGTGCACATCTTACTCATTATGTATGTATATTCCCATCCCCTCTTCCCCCCTCCCACCTGCCTGACACCCTATTGTTATTCCTATATGTTCATTTAGGTGTTGATCAGTTAATACCAATTTACTGGTGAGTACATGTGGTGCTTGTTTTTCCATTCTTGGGATACTTTATTTAGTAGAATGGGTCCCAGCTCTATCCAGGAAAATACAAGAGGTGCTATATCACCATTGTTTCTTAGAGCTGAAGAGTACTCCATGGTATACATATGCACATTTTATTAATCACCTCATGTATTGATGGGGACTTGGGTTGTTTCCATAACTTTGCAATAGTGAATTGTGCTGCCATAAACATTTGAGTGCAAGTGTCTTTTTTTATAGTGTCATTTTTTCTTTTGGGTAGATATCCAGTAGTGGGATTGCTGGATCAAATGGTAGATCTACTTGTATCACTTTGGTATCTCCATATTGCTTTCCACAGAGGTTGCACTAGTTTTCAGTCCCACCAGCAGTGTAGGGGTTGTTCCTATCTCTCCGCATCCACGCCTAAATTTATTGTTTTGGGACTTCTCAATAAAGGCCGTTCTTACTAGAGATAAGCGATATCTCATTGCCGTTTTGATTTGCATTTCCCTGATGATTAGAGATGTTGAGCATTTTTCCACATGTTTGTTGGCCATACTTCTGTCTTCTTTTGAAAATTTTCTGTTCATGTCCTTTGCCCAATTTTTGATAGGATTGTTTGATTTTTTTCTTCCTGATTTTTGTGAGTTCTAAATAGATTCTAGTTATCAGCCTCCTATCGGATGTGTAGCATGAAAAATTTTCTTTCATTCTGCAGGTTGTCTGTTTGCTCTCATGACTGTTTCTTTGATGTGCAGAAGCTTTTTAGTTTGATCAGGTCCCATTTATTTATTTTTGTTGCTGCTGTGATTACCTTTGGGATCTTCTTCATAAATTCTTTGTCTTGGCCAATGTCTAGGAGAGTATTTCCAATGTTTTCCTCTAGAATTCTAATAATTTCATACCCTGGGTTTAAGTCTCTTACCCCACGTGAGTTGATTTTTGTGAGAGGTGAAAGGTGTGGATCCTGCTTCAGTCTTCTACATGTGGCTATTCAGTTTTCCTAGCACCATTTGATTGAATAACGATTCCTTTCCCCAGTGTATGTTTTTGTCTGCTTTGTTGAAGATTAGATGGCAATATGAGGATGCTTTTATATCTGGGTTCTCAGTTCTGTTCCATTGATTAATAAATACTTTTCATGTAATAATTTCAGGATTAGGCCAAAATCGTCCAAGACAGAAATATTCATATTTTCTTGGCCACTGAGTTACCACACATTGAGAAGGACTTTCTTGACATAGGCCTTAACCTTGTGACTTGATTCAGTAGGCATCTTAAGTTCATAGAAACATACTGTCCACAAGTCTACACTCTTTTTTGGACTATTTTTCACATCATTTAGGCAAATACTACTGAGGAATAGCAACATTGCTTGGAAATGCATTCTCAGATTTTTAGGGCAATTGTGCTTGTATATGTTATTTAAATTCTAAAATGTCTTTAGAGGAGCTTTCTTTTCCATAAGAGCTAGTAATATGAAATGCACATCTATGAAAGAATATTTATGTTTACTTGATGTTATATAAACTTTAACAAAGATAAAAAGAACCAGGCTTTAGAGATATTTTGTGATCCTCCAGCTAAATTAGGCTTCCAGTATCAGAATGGCAACCAACTCTGCCCTTACAGGAAATGAAGGGGAGCTGGACATAGGTGTTTACAGTGTGCCTTTTATGAGACACCTCTTTTGCTTGTCCTACAATCTAATGCCTAGTTGTCCCATCTGAGACCAAGGGTCCTTCACATTGAAAACTTACTTATCTTGCCAGACACTCTGGTTGTTCTCATCTGACCATGTCTGATTTATGCCTGCCTGACCATCACTCCGTCACTGGGAGCCCACTCTTGTGTTCCCACTGGTGTCCAGAGAAAGCTCAACCTGGGGTAGCTCCTAGTTCTTGAGATGGAACAAACAAATTCAATATACTACCACAATAGGATATTAGTTCAAAAATGTTTAATTACAACTCCTGGGCAGAAAGGAAGTAATAAGTCAGGTGGCAGTCCTCTGTCCCTGGATCATACAAGACAGAAATTAAGAATTAGGCAAATATATAGAGAGAAGCCGCTAGCAGTATGTATAAGGGAAGAGAGTGTGGATCACTTTAAGTTCACTGACAAATGCCTGAATGTTCCATTTAAAGGAGGTTGCAGGAAAGCCAGAGAGCCCAATGTGGTAGGCAGGAGAGATGCTTACAAGTTCTGATCTTTGGTCACCAGCTTGAGTCCGTTGGGTGTGTTGTAGAAATGAAAACTGTGTCAAGGGTGCCCGGGCCCTTCTCCTAGAACAAGAAGTTAAACTTATGCTCAAAATGAATGCTGAGGCAATAAAATTATAAAAATTTACAACAGGGAGCTCACATGACCAAAGGTGCTTGGATTCTGTTTTGCTTTTAGAAATCTCTGACTTTTTGATTTTAGTTAATTTGAATTAAGCATCCCATTATGACAGCACTTTACCTGAAGTGGGATTTCTGAATGTCAAGAATGAAAATCACTTCTCAGTTGGTTAACAATTTATTAAAGCAAGGGATCTCAGGAGATTAGCACACATAATATTGTAAGACATAATGTCATAGGGCTTGTCATTGCAAAACAAACAATTTAACATGGATCAGAATACATTTTAAGTCTCTCTTTTAAAAAGTCAGAAAAGACATTTAAAAGGATAACATTTGGTATTAATATGAATATTTTTATATTCTCTTCTGAAAAAGAAAAATAACAAGACTGCTAAAAAACTTTTCAAATATGCACGCATTAAAACCTATTCAAGTAAATAAAAATTGAGCATATTTGTACCAATTTTAAACAAATTAAGTGGAGAAACATCAATCATGTGATGTGTGCTATGTTGTATTCCTTTCCCTCCCCAGAATTTAAATTTTCCCTCACCTATTCCTAATATTATACTCTGAACGTAGGCATGGTTGATTGCCAGTTATTTCGTATGTCTTTAGAATAAGTTAGATATGATGATTATCATAGTCCAACTTGTTTTATGATACTCCAGTTACAAGTTTAGGATATGAGATGAAATATAATTTGAATTTGAATGTAGAAATGATTGAATTTAATAAGCAAGTATTGTCCTATGATGTTGTGGCAGATAGCTCACTGTTAGGTTTGATAAGGCAAAAATTCCATTATAAAGTTTGATCTTAAAGCATGGATACAAGATGTTACTTGTGCCTTACTAGAAAAAGGGTAAGTTAGGGGAAGAAGCATAAATGAAGTGAAGAGATACTTCTTGATCTCTATGGCTTATTTTCCCAAAGTTTAATCTTGGCCAATAAATTTTACTCCAATTTCCTTTTATGTAAAATTTACCTTTGAAAGTGTGTGTGTGTGTGTGTACGTGTGTGTGTGTGTGTGTGTGTGTGTGTATGAGGGCTGTCTGGAAAGTATCCAGCCATCATTAATATAATGAGAACATATTACATGGCTATATGTATATATGTTATATATGTTTAATCTTATATAAAACAAGTTTGTAATGGGTTCTAAAATTGAACTATTATTATTTGAATTATGAAATACAAGTGGTTTAATTTAAAAGTTTACTTCTGATCATATTAATCAACACAGAATAATTTCTTTCTTTCTTTATATTTTTTTATTTCAGCATATTATGGGGGTACAAATGTTAAGGTTACATACATTGACCTTGTCTCCCCTCCCCATTCAAGTCAGAGCTTCAGGTGTGACCACCCCCCAGATGGTATGCATCACACTCATTATGTATGTATATGCCCATTCCCTCCTCCCCCCTCCCACCTGGCCACACCCAACAAATGTTTGTTTCTCTTTTTTTCTTAACATTTTGGTTACATTTTATATCTGTGCCTCTCCCTAGGAAGGGTTAGAGGTATGCCTTTCCCCTTCACAATGTTCACCACATCCCTCGGATGTGGAACTACCCCTCCACCTCACGAATCCCTGTTGAACACCACCACCCTTTGAGCACCATAGTGTTAATCAGTCGGTACCAATTAGATGGCAAGTATATGTGGAGCACATTATTCTGATCTTGTGTCATCTCACTTTGGATAATGGGCTTAAGCTCAATCCAGGATAATATAAGTGGTGCTAGGTCACTGTCGTTTTTTAGAATTGAGTAATATTCCATTGTAAAGAAATACCAAATTTAAATAATCCACACATCAATTGACGAACACTTGGGTTGTTTCCACATCCTTGCAATAGTGAATTGTGCTGCCATAAACATTCGGGTGCAGATGTCTTTATAATAGAGTGTCTTATGCTCTTTTGGATAGATGCTTAATAATGCTATTGCCAGGTCAAATGGTATTTCTATTTTTAGCTCTTTGAGATATCTCCAAATTCTTTTCCAAAAAGGTTGCACTAATTTGCAGCCCCACCAGCTGTGTAAGAATGTTCCTGTCTCTCCACATCCTCACCAGCATTTGTTGTTTTGAAATTTCTTGATAAAAGCCAATCTCGCTGGGGTTAGATGATATCTCATTGTGGTTTTGATTTCCATTTCTCTAATGATTAGCTATGTTGAGTATTTTTAAATATGTTTGCTGGCCATTATTCTGTCTTCTTTAGAAAAGTTTCTGTTCATTTCCATTTCCCATTTCTTGAGGGCGTTGTTTGATTTTTTCTTGTTAATTCTTTTGAGCTCTACATAGACTCTTGTTATCAGACCTTTATTGGAAGTGTAGAGAGCAAATATTTTCTCCCATTCTGTAGGATATCTATTTGTTCTAATGATAGTATCCTTGGCTGCGCAGAAGGTTTTTAATTTGTGCAGGTCCCATTTGTTTATTTTTGTTGCTGAGGTGATTGCTTTGGGGGTCTTCTTCAAGAATTCTTTGCCTAGGCCAATGTCTGAGAGGGTTTTCCCAAACTCTTCGTCTAGGATTCTTAAGGTTTCATGCCTTAGGTTTAAATATGTTATCCATTTTGAGTGGATTTTTGTGAGAGGTGAGAGGTAGGGATCCTGATTCATTCTTCTGCATGTAGCTATCCATTTTTCCCAGCACCACTTATTGAAGAGAGATTCTTTTCCCCATTGTATATTTTTGTCTGCTTTATCAAAGATTAGGTTACTGTATGCAGAGTGTTTCATCATCTGGAATCTCAGTCCTATACCAAATATTGACGCTTCTGTTCTTGTGCCAGTCCCTGGCTGATTTAACTATTATTGCTTTATAGTACAGCTTGAAGTCAGGAAGACTGATGCCTCCCAGTTTGTTCTTTTTACTTAAGAATTGCTTTGGCTATACAAGGTTTTTTCTGGTTCCATACAAAGTGAAGAATTGTTTTTTCTAGATCTGTAAAAAATGATGGTGTTACTTTGATGGGGATTGCATTGATTCTGTAGATGACTTTAGGTAATATTGACATTTTATCGATATTGATTCTACCTATCCATGAAAAAGGTAGATTTTTCCATCTGTTTACATCTGCTACAGTTTCTTTTTTTAGTGTTTCATAGTTCTCCTTGTATAAGTCTTTCGTATCTTTTGTTAAATATATTCCTAGATTTTTAATTTGCTTTGGTGCTATAGTAAAATGTATTGCATTTTTTATTTGAGTTTCGGCTTGATGGTTCTTGGCATATATAAATGCCTCTGATTTTGTATATTGATTTTGTAACCTGAGATTTTACCAAATTCATTTATCAAGTCTAGGAGTCTCTTGGATGAATCCAAGGAGTTTTCTAGGTATAATATCATATCACTGGCAAAGAGCGAGAGTTTGATCTCCTCTGCACCCACTTGGATGCCCTTAATATCCCTCTCTTGCCTGAATGCTATAGCTAGGACTTTGAGTACTATATTGAATAGAAGAGGAAATAGTACACAACCTTGTCTAATTCCAGATCGAAGTGGGAATGGTTTCAGTTTTTCCCCGTAGAGTATGATATTGGCCACAGGTTTGTCATAAATGGATTTGATAATTTTAAGGTATAGCCATCTATGCCTATATTGTTAAGAATTTTTGTCATAAAAGTGCGTTTGGACTTTGTCAAATACTTTTTCTGCATCTATTGACAAAATCATATGGTCTTAGTTCTTGTTTTATTTATGAAGTGAATTGCATTTATAGATTTGCATATGTTGAACCAGCCTTGCATCCCTGGAATAAAGCCCACCTGGTTATGGTGAATTATTTTTTTGATGTGCTGCTGAATTCTGTTTGATAAAATTTTATTGAGGATTTTTGCATCTATATTCATGAGGGATATTGGTTTTTAATTTTCTTTTTTTGTTATGTTTTCCTGGCTTTGGTATCAAAGTGATATTGGTTTCATAGAATGAGTTAAGAAGGATACCATCCTTCTCAATGTTATGGAATAATTTCTGTACTATAGGTATGAGTTCATTTTTGTATGCTTGGTAAAACTCTGAGGTGTAGCCATCTGGTCCGGGACTGTTCCGTTTGAGGAGGTTGTTAATTGCTGCTCAAATTTCTTCACTTCTGATTAGTCTATTCAGGAATTCTTTTACCTCCTGGGTGAACTTAGGGAGGTTGTATGAATCCAGGAATTTGTCCATTTGTTCCTTGTTATTTAGTTTTTGGGCATATAGTTTTTTATAGTAGTCAAACATAATGTTTTGCATTTCTGTGGTGTCTGTTGTGACCTCTCCTTTTTCATTGCTTATTGAGTTAATTAGAATCATTTCCCTTTTTGTTCTTGTCAGTCTAGCAAGAGGGTTATCAATTTTGTTTATCCTTTTGAAAAACCAGCTTCTGGTATTTTTGGTTTTCTTGTATAATTCTCTTGTTCTCCATTTCATTTAGTTCTGTTTTGATCTTATTTATTTCTTTTCATCTACTAGGATTGGTATTGGTTTGCTCTTCTTTTTCCAATTCCTTGAGTCTATT
>VBSM01003039.1:11277172-11295741 GCA_008086735.1 Cheirogaleus medius
TCATTTTGTTTGAAGAAACTCTTGATTTCCCTCTGAATTTCTTCCTTGACCCAACAGTTCTTCAATAATAGATTGTTTAGTGTCCATGACTTTGTGAAGCGTTGAGTGTTTCTATAGGAATTGAACTCTAGTTTTACACCAATATGGTCAGAGAAGACACATGGTATAATTTCTATTTTCTTGAATTTTTTGAGATCTGCTTTGTGGCCTAGTATGTGACCAATTTTGGAGAAGGATCCATGGGAAGCTGAGAAGAATGCAAATTCAACTTTATTTGGGTGGAATGTTCTATAGAGATCATTCAGACCTATTTGATCAAGAGTTTTGTTTAAGCTCCTTATTTCTTTGCTTATTTTCTGTTTGGAGTATCTATCCAGTTAATTCAGTGGAGTGTTGACGTCCCCTGCTCCAATGGCAGCATTGTTTAACATGTTCTTTAGATCATACAAGGTTTGATTTATGTAATTGGGTACTCTTGAATTGGGTGCATAAATACTAAGAATTGTTCAATCTTCTTGTTGGATCTTTCCTTTCACCATTATAAAGTGGTCGTCTTTATCCTTTTTTACTTTTGCTATTTTAAAGCTTATGTTATCTGCAAATAGTATAGCTACCCCTGCTTTCTTTTGACTTCTATTTGCCTGGATGATAGTTTTCCATCCCTTGACCTTCAGCTAGAAGGCATCTTTGTGGGTTAGATGTGTTTACTATAGACAGCAGATACTAGGCTTGTGGATTTTTATCCACTTTGCCAGTCTATGCCTTTTCAGAGGACAGTTTAAACCATTTACATTTATTGAGAGGATTGAAATTGGAGGAAGATTTCCATTTATATTGTTGGGTGAAAGTCTGTTGCTTTGACCTGCTCCTTGAGCCATCAGGCAGTTCAAGTTCTAGCCTTTAATTCTTTGAAGAGTTTACTTTGAGTGTTTATTGCCCCATTCGGCATGGAAGGCAGATTTGAGAACTTCCTGTAGGGCTGGTCTGGACTTTGCAAATTCCTTCAGTGATTGCTTGTCTGAGAAAGACTTTATTTCTCCCTCATAGGTGAAACTTAATTTTGCCGGATAAAGAATTCTAGGTTGGGCTTTATTCTGTTTTAGAAGATTAAGGATAGGCATCGAATCCCTCCTGGCTTGTAAGGTTTCAGATGAGAAGTCTGCTGTTAGTCTGATAGGCTTTTCTTTATAGGTCATTTGCTGCTTTCATCTAGCTGCACAGAGGATTGTTTCTTTCACGTTTACTTTGGGCAGCCTAATAACCACGTGATGAGGTGATTGCCTTTTCATGTTGAGTCTCCCTGGAGTTCTGTGTGCTTCTTGTATTTGGATATCAATATTTCTAGCCAGGCCTGGCATATTTTCCTCCAGGATTCCATAAAATAAGTTTTCCAGCCCTTGTTAATGTTCCTCTTCCCCTTCTGGAATCCTGATCATTCTGAGATTTGGCTTTTTTATATAATCCCACACTTTCTGTAAACTTTGGTCTTGTCTCTTGTTTCCATGTTCCCTTTCTTCCTTTATTTAGCGCATAGCATAATCTTCAAGCTCTGAGATTCTTTCCTCTGCATGGTACATTCTGTTCTGCTATTGATGCTTTCCCCTGTATTATGGAGTTCCTTGATTTTTTCCTTCATTATCAGAATTTCTGTTTGTTTTGTTTTTTTTTTTTTATAACTTCAATTTCTTTGGAGAATTTTTCATTCATGTCCTCTATTGTTCTTATGGTTTCTCTATGTTGGCATTCTATTTTCTCTTCAATTCCATTGAGTTTTCTAACAATACATATTTGGTATTCTTCCTCTGTCAGTTTAATCATATCATGTAAGTTGGTGTCAGTTGATGGAAAACGATTATTTCTTTTAGAGGTGACTTTTCTCTCTTGTCCTTCATGTTTCCTGTGATCTTTCACTGTTTTTTTCTCATCTGTGTGCTTTATTGAGGACCGGAGGTGCAGGGACTGGATTATGGGCTAAATTCTGGGATTCCAGAGCAATGATCCTTGGCAGATCTGGGGATATGTGCTTTGGACCTGTAATGTCTTAGAGGAGTTTGAGCCTGTTGGGTTATCTTTGACCTGTTGTCTTCACTGTCTTTTAATAGAGATTAGTGAGATTGGATCCCTTGCTTAGACTCCCAGGAGTTGTATCACTCTTATGTGTGTGACTCCCCTAATAACTACTAGTATGAGGTGGGAGGCACTGTGATGAGTTATGAGGTTACTCTCTCTTTGTGTTGCTTATGGTTTGCATGCAGGTTTGGTTATCAAGCTATTCCAATACCCATTTAATGAGCTCTAAACCCCTTAATGTGGTAAATAGGAATCTCAGCCTTTGGGGAGTGTTGTGCCCCTCCCAGCGGATCCTTGAGCCCTGTTACTTATTTAGCTGGGGTGAGATAAGCAACAGGTATCAGCAAGCCTAAGAGAGTATACTTCAGAGGTTGCTTGATCTGTGGCCAGGGGGAGCTGTTAAAAGATTATTCAGAGATCTTTTGCTGCTTATGTGGGGCAGCTCCTGGTGGGAGGTGTCTTTTGTTGCAATTGCTAGGGATTCTGGTTGAGATTTTCCTTCCCAGAACACAAGCCTATAATTTGGCAACTGCCTGGATACCAAGGGCAAGCCTTTGTATTCTGCTTTTATCAGATGATCAAAACCAACTCACTATAGTAGGGCATTAACTCTTGTTACTCCACCCCTCCAAAGATGGGGTTTATCTGGTTGGTATGGAGTAAAAGCCTCAGGGCTATTGAAGAGGCCCTGCCCAGGGCTGCTGAGGGAAACAGAGTAGAGAGTGACCTGCCTCGCTGCTGTGCTCCTGCATAGGAGGAGTCAGGCCCTTCCCTATGAAATATCAGTGGCCTGGTCATAGACAAGGACCCTCTGTATTCCAGGTGGGTCTTAGCCCTAAAAGTGGACTCCCTCACCACTCCATGCTTCTAAGACTGGGGGCTGATCCTTTGGCTTGAGTCCCTGTCTATCAAGTTGCATCCAAGAGATAGGCACAGGTCTTAGCTTGGATAGCAGTCTAGAGAAGCTGTTACTAAACCCTTTCAGGGTTGGAATCTGGCCCTTTGATGAAAAATAGGCCAGCAGTGGATAATAAGCAAGAGGGGATAGCAGTCCAGCCTCTGGTTTCAGCTTAAAAAATGGCTTGTTTCACAACTCCATCAGGGGTGGAGTCTGTAGCTTTGGAGAGAAGCACCTAGCTCAAAACCCAAGAAAGTGCGGATGGTACTGTTGTCCCAGGTCACAGTTGGAAAACTGCTCTCTTTCCCAACTCCACCCTGCTAGGGTGGGGCCTGCTAATTAGGTGCAAAACACAGGCATCTGGGTGGGATGGGGGACCACCGGACCTCACTGGGGGACACCAATTGGAGAGCAATCTCTCTCCCTCTTCCGTCCCCTCACCAGTGGGACTTGAGCCACTGGGGCCTGCCAGGAGGCTCCATTGAAGAGTGAGCTCCCTCCCTCTTCTGCCCCCTCATAGGTGGAGCTTGACTGCCCAAGTCCACCAAGAGGCACCTCCAAGGAGCGAGAACTCTCCCTTTTCCTCCCCCTCACAGGCAGAGCTTGAGCAGTCAGAGTCCTCTGGAAGACTCCGCTCAGGATCTAACACTCTCCCTTTTTCAACCCTTCACCAGAGGAGCTTGAGTGGCTGGAATTCACTGAGAGGCTATGCCAAGAAGCTAACACTCTCCCTTTTCCACCTGTCACCATCACTGTCAGAGCTTGAGCAGTCAGAGTCCCATGGGAGGGTCTGCCGAGGAGCAAGCTCCCTCCTTCTGCCCCCTCATTGGCAGAGCTTGAGCAGCCGGAGTCCACTGAGAGGCTCCACCAAGGAGTGAAAACTCTCTCTTTTCAGCCATCACCGGTGGAGCTTGGGCTGCTGGAGTCCCCTGGGAGGGTCTGCTGAGGAGCCAGCTCCCTCCCTCTTCCGCTCCCTCACCAGCGGAGCTTGGGCCGCCCGAGTCCACCAGACAACTCAGCCCAGTGAGCAATATGTCTCACTTTTCTACTTCAAAAGTGAAGCATAAGCTGTAGATGTGTACAGACCCCAAAGCCAAGGAGGCCCCGCACAGTGCACTGGAGAGTTCAAATTGCTTTCCGCTCCTGTCTCCTCTCTGAACCGCCTGACGGCCCATGTTACCTCTTCATGCTTACTTCAGGCACTTCGCTGCTTGCATGGGTGTGGGGGTCAGTGAAGGAGAAAGCATCCCCCTGTGGGACAGATCACACAGTCCCAGCTGGCTGGCCGCTGAGCGCAGCTGGCTTGCACTCCAATCCCTGTTGTACAACTCAGACTCTCAGAACTTTGTGGCCGATCCACTGAGTCACTTTCCTCCTTTTCCCAGCACTGCTTGACCCTTGAAGCTTCCCTGCAATTCTGAAAAGCCGATCCTGTGGGAGTACTACCCACTAGAGTGATTTAGACCACTTTCTTCACCTCCCTCTCTGAGAGCAGAGAGCCAGGAGGTCATCCCTAATCCGCCATTTTTGACAATCAGAATAATTTCATTTTTAAACTTAATTCTAACAAAAGTAGTGTCTGTATGCAGATATTTAGTTTTTCCCCAAAGACACTCTATGCTCTCTTTCTCTAGACTTCATTTTATGCTTTCTAGTTCAGAGTCAATATAGAGATTTAATTCAGTAAGATACAAAAGTTACAGGAAAGAGTAAATTTATATTCACAACTACTATGTGCCAAACTCTGTACTAGGTGTGTATCTAGCTAGCTAGCTAGCCATCTCTTTTCTACCAATCTAAATGTTAGAAGGAAGTAAGTTGCTTAAGGTTATTTCACTGGAAAGTGCTAAAGCTTAGAAGTATAATCTAGAATATGTGATTGCCCATGCACTCTCTCTTTTCTTGATAAACACTTTCTAGTCAAGTGGTTGGAGTGTAAGTCCTAACATTTATCAAAATAATAAAGAAAGTCTCAGGCACTATGGTTTATTTATCACAGGGGATTTCCACTGATAATTAATAATTTCTTTATATATCTTCTAAAATACTTAACTCTAGAAGATCTTGAAGGTAATATACATATGAGCCTCTGATAATCACAGAATATGTAACTGATCCTTTCATAAAGTATGTACCATTTAAAATGATAAATTCTGAACTGATTAAAACAATTAGAAAGGGTTAATCTTATAATATTGGTGATCACTACTACTTAAATCAATTGTGATATAAAACACAAGCTCTACAATCTACACTTGTTTATATTAATAACTAGACTGCATCTATTCATTAATTACTCTATTATCAATTTGAACATGTACTCATCTGGATATAGTAGAAAATTGGAGCATCAAGACCAGCACATAAGCAATAACATTAATTCAGTCAGTCAGCAAATGCTGAAAAAAAAGCCCACTAAATTTTAATTACATATGTTATTACCATATATCAGAAAACTATTACAAATTAGATTTCAGTATGGATTGTATATAAAGTAAATTTCCAAATATAATTTATGTAAAAAATTATATAACTGAAAAATGTCATCCTCTATAACAATCATAATATAATAGAAGTTAACAATAGTCATTTGGAAAAATGAAGTTAATAGCATATACCACAAAAGAAAGTTGTCAGGATACAATGATATAAAAAATATGAAAGTCTACTATAAATTTTAAGGCACTATAGGAATTAAAACTGTAATTTCTATATGCTTGTGTTATATGAAAACATCTGCATATTTTGCTGTAAGACTGCAGTCAAAATACTCACTAAGTGAATAAAGAGTAATTGTAATAAGGAAATTAGGACTCTAACTGCGTGTGATGGTAAGTTTTGTGTGTAACTTGACTGCCCTCTAGAGTGCTCAAAATTTAGGTCACATATTATTCTGGGTAGATATATGAGGGTGTTTGGGGATGAGATTAGCACTTGAATTGGTAGACTTGAGTGTGGTAGCCCTTCCTTATCCTTGGAAGGCGGATGCCTTCCAAGATCTCCAAGAGACATCTGAAACTGCAGATTGAACTGAACCTGATGGCCATCAGTAGGAACTTGCTTATGTTTGTATCTTCCACCCACAAATTTAGTGCTTATAATGTGGATCTGGTGGTCAAAGGATGATTTACATCCTGGGTGTAAGGGCACGATGGCCTGAGATTTCATCATGCTACTAAGAAAGGCTCAAACTGGAACTACACCATTGGATCTTTTGTGTCTCTCTCCAATATTCCAGCTTACACTGCAGATATGGACACTTGTCAGCCTACATGATCATGTGAGCTATTTTCTTATGTTAAAGCAATCTCTCTTTCTCTCCTCTCTCTCCACACACACACACACACACACATACACACACTTCTTTAGTTCTATTTCTGTGGAAAACTCTGACACTATAAATGTCACTCTTACAAAAGATTAGAACTGCTCCTTAATAATTTATTTTTCTAGGTCCTTATCCATTGCTCAATAAATGAGCAATTATCTGAATGAGAAATTCTCATGCCAACACTTTTCTATCAGTGTAACCATATCTTCACATAACTTCTTATTACAGATAAACAGTGATGGCAACTCTTATCTTTTATTTTCTTCCCATTTTATATTCTATTTCTCCTATTACAATAAGATATTAACATTAACATTCTCATTATGTAAGTGAAGAGTAAATTCCAAAATATCTTTCTGTAAAATTATATAGTATTTTGTATTATTAACTATTTAGAGAGTACAAAATAAACCTCATAGCTTGTCTAAGGGCCTTTTGGCATGATTTATGGGGACTTGTTAGAAACCGGCTCCTATTCTATTTTCAGTCTTAATTTTGGAAATACACTTGAATTTAGCTGTTAGCCTGGAAGGCCTTTGTGCAATGGGTGAACTTTTTTAAAATTCATAAATGTGGTGCATACTTAATCATAAGTACTAGTTTGTTTGTTCACTGAAAAATCTTGACACTAAGGAGATGCACTGATGAGAAAAAGAGGTCTCTAACATATAATCAGAGTCTGAAGTATGACTGGGACTTGGGGCAGATTGCTTTGCTTCTAGAAGCTCTGACATGACTTACTTTTCCAGACATAATCATTCTCAAATGTTTGGATTTAGGAGATAGTAGCTTAAAATTTCTTTAAAACATAACATGGAGCTGCTTTATCTATTATTTATTTTAACTGAGATAATTTTTTTCAATATTCTACAGAATAAGTAACACTTACTTGATTTGTCCTGATTTAATTGTTGAAGGGCTTTCTATAATATCTATAACACCTTCTATGGGCACTGTTTAAAACCACATTCATATAATTAGTTAATTATTAGCATATATGCTTAAAACATCCAAACTATTTTGCAGTAAATATCACAAGCATTCAGAAGATTAAAATGGTAAAAACAATCTGTAACTATAGAGTGTAGGCATTACTTTCAGAAAAATTACACAAATTCTTGAAATTTTTAAATTTGATTTCACAAAAGAGAAAACCAATATGTTAATTAGGCTGAGCACATGGGATATGTAAAATTGTATTAATGATGTTTTTCCCCCGAGGCGGGAGAAAAATTGAATTTGTTTAAATGCTGATGGGATCCAGCAAAGAGGAATATTTTGAACACATTGATGATAGAAGGCATAATTGATAGAAAAATGTCACCAGGGAAGATAGAAATGGATGGAATACAATGAACATATGTAGGCTTATTTCTGGCCCCAAGAAAGATATCTCTTCCATTGCAATTTTTGGCAAAAATAAAGAGATAGAAGACAGATTTCATTGTTAATTAAGCTTCAGCAATATTAACTTTTCACCTTCCCTGGTATCATATAGATAGAATACTGAGAATGATTTCTCTCAGATTTCTAATCAATATTAATGTCAAGTTGGATTCTGCTATCAAGAGCTACATACTTTAGGATCCTTTTCTCATGTATTTATCCATGAGGACAAAAATTAGAATACAGATTTCCTCCTTCCCACACTCCAACCTTTCTTCTTTCCTTCCTTTCTCTGATCCTTCCTCCCTCCTTCCCTTCCTTCCTTGCTTCCTTCCTTCTCTCTCACTCACTTTCTTTCATTCAATAGCAATCTTTTTCAACACTGTGTTTCACACCAAGTCTATACATGTTATTTTAATTAAATAACTACAAATGTTTTGCAACTTAACTTATTTTCTCAAAATTAAATTACATTTTATATATTTATATATTGGTCATTACACCCTTTCCCCATTAAAATAATCATTTCTCATAAATATGTTTTAGATGGTATACAACATTGGATGTATACTAAGACAACAGTCATGATAACACATTAAAGAATATTGAACAATTTCTAAAATCATATACTCAGTCTGTGAAAAGACATTTTTATTTTTACATATAAGTGAAGAGAGAATATATGTTTTATCATCACACTTATGGTTAAAAATCAGTTATTGTGTCAAAGGATTGTTTTGTTTTTTAAAATTATCTTTAATATTTTATATTGGTGTCACAAAAATATTATGTAGTTATTAAAATCTCCTATATACATCAACAACCTGAATGCTCCTTAATTAACCTTTGAAAATATGTGTGTGCATGTTTGTTTGTATGTATGTGGACTTTATGTTCTTTCTTCTTTATCCTATTTTTTGAGGGTTTAGGGGTTTTTTGAGGGGGGAGTGGTATTTATTGACATGGAATATGATCTAGTGTGGTCACATTAAGTTCTCTTATCCAGAGCTACATACCAGAGTGGCTTCCTAGTTTTATTACTCAAGGCTACAAAGGAGAGAGGGGAGGGGTGCGGCTAGATATCTGAAGACGGGGAGAGAGCGAAAAGAGAGAGAGAGAGAGAAGGCAGAAGGGGGCAGAGAAAGAGAGAGGTGTACTTTAGCCTGGAGATGTCAAAACAAACTATACATGGAATTCCCAAAGCCACATTTACTGGATTTTTGCTTAATAGTGGCAGTGCAGTCTGACCCTTAGATACTTTTAAAGGACTTGGAGTCTCAAAGGCCAAGCCTAATGGCTTTTCTCCTCTTAGTACATTTTTCTAGACAGAAAACCTCAGAATTATTTTAAAATACAGCATCAAAAAGGACTAATCATAGAATTAGACTAAATCATGTTAATAGGGCTAGGGTTACAATAAATGTTGGTGGAAAGTCACAATCTAAGGGGCAGAAGAAATTACTTCAACACAGAGTTTCAGAATTCAAGACTGTGGAAAAATATTAAGAAATAGAAACATTAATGTAGGGAATCTTTGGGAGTTTTAAGATCTTGTGTTGTTTTCCCTTAGGATCTTAAAAAATAAAAACAAAACTATATTTAACTTTCAGTTTAAATTGGATTAACCTTCTTCACATGTATGTTCTTTACGCTACTCCCTTTGGCAAAATTAGAACATATATTTACATACATATATTTTCGTATTATAAGTATTTCAGGAAATAGACAAAGTTTTAATAATTAGACCGCATTATCCCTTTGCCTGTTTCTTCATAAATAAAACAATATTGCCACAGGGTGATATTATTCACTTGTTATGGGTGGCAATGATTAATTATATGTACCCATAGTGAGCTGGGGAAAGCAGGGAAATGCACCTGAAGTAGAAATGCATATTCCAGATGGGTGATCCTTGATGGGTCTGTTGGTGCCTACATGTGTGCTTGTGTGCATGTGTGCACACACTCATTAGTATTTGGAAGAGGAAGCTACCTGATGATTATTTTTAAAATGAGAAATACTGAGTTGTTTCTTTTCTTAAAAATATCTTTTTCATGTTCTTATTTTCTAACAACTTAGTCATTTAATGTACTTTCTTTATAACTTTGGTACACACAATTTAACTCATTTCTCTGAATGAATTAAAATACAAAGAAAGGATTGCATCATGACTACCATTTTCTGTGCCACTATATACTCTTTTAAGACCTATATTATATTCCTGTTTGAAAAGTAACTTGCCACACTTTATGAATGTTAGATCATTTTCTGCCATATATGGCAAATCAGTGAACATTCCATATTAATAATTATTGTCTTTCTTTCCTAGAAAAGAGTGAAGCAAAAGGGTATTCAGTTTCCTGTTTATTATCATCTTTTCCCGATAGAATATAGCCTGGTAATTGGAAAAATGTTCAGCTACCCCAAACGCATTTCACATGTGCTTTCCCTCATCACTGATTAATGATTCTAACTGTCTCTTTTCCTCTAATGTGTGAAATTAGATCTTCTTACTGTGGCATGGCTTGTTAAAAGAGAGATTTACACTCCGATCATGTGGTATGATGCACTCCAAGTATCGTGTAAAGCAATCATTTACAGGGTCAGGCACCATGGGTCAAATCAGGCACAAAGGCACAGGAGAAACGTGCTATGACAATCTGAAGTAAAATTATTTTGTATCAAACTATGTTAATGACTTGATTTTATAAATCACAGAGGGCTTATGACTAAAGCAGGGACTACTCAAAATTCAATTTTCCAGAGCACATTTCATGAAAATGAAAGATCACAATGTGAAAGTGCCTGCGGCATCCCATGGCTTTAAAACTGGCTGATTCTTTGAACCTGATGCTTAAAATACTTACACTTCCATTATAAATTAGTTTTTAAAATAACCAGTTAAAGTAGGTATTAAATTTAAAACAAATGTATAACACTTAATTTCAAAGTGGATTTTCGGGCAAGGAATTAGATGATGTGTTTTTATTAGCTACCTACATTTTTTGGGTAGAAGGTTATCTTTACCTTCTAGAAATTAGTGGTTTTAGCACACTGGAAAGTAAAGCATCAATTAGTGTCTTTCTATAAACTGTGCTATATTCTTAAAGCATAAAGCAAGTTTCATTTTCATTGAAGATCAGTTTTTGCACCATAACCTTGGTTCAAATATATGCTAAAAAAATTTGTTTTGATATATGTTGTGTCTTCAGAGTATAGGTACTTATTGGGAAGAGAGAAGTGTAGGTTGAAATATATAGGGAAAAACAATGAATTAATATATTATCCATTTCAAAATAAGGAGAAAAATATAAGAGCCTTGAACTTGTAAATTATTACCACAATTTCAAAGAAAATAGCAACATAGTAGATAAGTATTATTTTATAAAGCAATATAGGTTATTGAGAAATATGTGAAATATAATTATATTTTTATCACTTCATAGGTAAATGATGTAATAAAATTATATTATATAACATAAGAACCATAAATTTGAAGATGAACATTTATATTTATTAGGGTATAAATTCCATGAGGTCGAAGATTGTTTTTCTCTTTCATCCATTGCTATAAACATACTGTCTCTAATAGTAACTTATATATCAAAAGTATTCAATTAATATTTTCTTAGCAATAATTATTTCCTTATATCTGAATTTAATTGTTACTTTTCTACTCTACAATAGTAGAAATACGCTACTTATTAGTTATATCACTATAAATTCAGTTGGAGTACAATTAACAATGATTATTTAACTTTGGTTAACATGAACTCTCATAGTACTGCCAAAATCTTTATTATTTTGGTTAAAAGTCAAAATAAGTTTGGTACTAATTTAAAAAAGAATTTCTTATTTAATATTGGGTATATGAATTTGCCATGAATAAATAAATAAATAAATGTCATAAAATATTGAAAGAGAGATCTTCATTCACTCATTCATTTGAAAAGTCTATAATGAGTACCTACTGTGGTTTGAAAAAAATAAGAAGTGTACTATTTCCTTCAGGGCTTTATAGCTTAGTGGATGGAACAGATACATGGGCACATAAATATAAGTGAGAGGAAATGTTCAACGTTAGAGGTGCTTGCAAAAAAAGAAAAAAAGGAAAACACAAAAGGACTAGCCAGGCAAGGATATGGACAGCAGGAGAAAGAAAAATAAGAGAAAGTGGTGAAGTTTCACCCAAGACTTAAGTAATAAACAAGAATTAACAATATTTTTCAGTCACTCAAAATATATAGACTATAAAAAATTATATTTTAAATCATAATGCATATACAAGTATGTATCACCTGTACTTCCTGTATTTAAAAATATTTAAGCCACTAATCAACCTTCAAAATTATAGTTCTCAATAATTTTCCCAACCATAAGTAGTGTCATCATCTTAGATAATGTTAATGTTTTTAAAAAAATCAAGCAAACAAACAGCAAATCAAAACTACCTTTCATTTTCAGTGCCCTGAGATAAGATAGTAGATCACATCTCTTATACTTTAGGCATATATTCTATTGATTGTCATGAATCTAAACCATTCTACTTGTGTCCTCTTAACTTGAATACTCAGTCTTTGTCTACAATCACCTTCTAATCCTCTAATCCATTTCCATAATTATGGTTATTACTGTGTTTCACAGTCACCTTATTTCTTTAATGCCTTAACATGCACTATCTTGCCTTCATTTATCTCCTTATTCAGCTTGGATTCTATGGCACCAAATTTCAACCACTCTTTTGATATTATCAATTGGCTTATTCCTATGTTGGAATATACACACTAAGCAGGGTCAGAATGAAAATGAAGACAAATCTGGGGGAAATGAAAAAAAAAATTTAAAGAGCTAAAGGGAATGAAACATTCATTATTTCATAAACAGGTGTTATGGAATGAATGTTTGTGCTCCTCCCACAAATTCATATGCAGAAGGCCTAACCCCCAATATTGGGATATATAAGCGGATAACCGCTTATCACGGTTTTGCATTCCAAGGTTTCAGTTACCTTGGACAAGAGTGGTCTGAAAACATTAAATGGAAAATTCCAGAAATAAAAAATTCATGAGTTTCAAACTGTGTGTCTTTTTGAGTAGCATGATGAAATCTTATGGTGTCTCATACAGTCCTGCTCCAGACATGGATCCTGCCTTTGTTCAGCAGGTCCACTCTCTTTGCCTCTGGGCCTGAGAGTCACTTAGGAGCCATCTCAGTTCTCAGATTGACTGTCGCAAAAACATAGTGCTTATGTTCCAGTTACCCTTATTTTACTTGACAGTATCCCCAAAGCTAGAGAGTAGTGACACTGGCAATTTGGATATGCCAAAGAGCAGCCATAAAGTGCTTGTTTTAAGTCAAAAGGTAAAATTTCTTCACTTAATACGGAAAAAAAAATCAGATGTAGAGGTGGCTATGGTAAGAACAGATCTTCTGTCCCTGAAATTGTGAAGAAGGAAAAATAAATTCATGCTAGTTTTGCTGTCACACCTCAAACTGCAAAAGTTATGGCCACATGTATTGTAAGTGCTTAGTTAGTATGGAAAAGGCATTAAATATGTGGATGGAAGATATGAATAGAAACATGTTCCGGTTGATGTCAATCGGCTTCAATACTATCTTCAGGCACTCACTGAGGGTTGTGTCAGGTATCCCCTGAAGATAAGTAGGGAAGACTATAGGGTCTTTAAGGAGTTTAAATAAAGGTAAATGAGGTCATAAGGTTGGGGGCCTGATCCAATAGGATTAATATCCTTATAAAAAGAGTCTCTACAGAGCTCTTATTCTCTATCTCTCTCTCTCCATTCAAGCACAAAGAGCTCATGAGATGGCAGCCATCTGCAGGCCAGGAAGAGAGTCTTTACCAGAAATCAACCTTGCTGGACACTAATCCTGGACTTCCAGCCTCCAGAATAGTAAGGAAATAAATTTCCATCCTTTAAGAAGGCATCCACTTTGTGGTATTTTGTTATGGCAATCCAAAGAGATTAATACAGGCAATGTCATATGAACACCTGAGCGGGCACTTTGTAAATGGGTATAGTTAAAGAGCATTTTATGAGTTTAATATTTCAAAGTTAAAGTAGTTCAGGAAAAGAAAAATTATAGGGAATGGTTATGGGAGTGAGCTCTTGCTCGAGACATAAAGTTCACTGAATCCAAATGGGTCAGTAGGTCTAGTGTTTAGGATGTGATGGGTTTAACACAGAGGGATATAAGCATGACAGAAAGGAAGAAGATTTATATCCTAGATTAGCAACCAAACATAACAGACATATAACAGATATGGAATTCCTTTTGCTTAATATTTCCAAGAGTAGTTTTCCTCCTATATAAAAATAAAATAAGCCTTCTAAAAATGTGGGCTCTGCCATGACAGATGGCATTCATGAAAGTTCTCTAATTTTTGTGGTGAACATTTGCTCTTTTAGAGTAGACAAAGATTTTGCCATCTGCTTTGACTATGGGGCAACTAGGGTCAGGCTAGAAGTTCAAGGCTGCTTGGATACAATATCCCAGGAGAGGGAAGCAACATGGTTTATGTTTATGCAATAAATTTGAAATGTAGAATACCAGTGGCCTGAAGACTAACCTTTATGTGGACAGGGCCAGCATACTACAACACTGCTTCAGAAAATCCACATTGGTCAGGAGCACCTCAGAGAGAACAGTTCATCAGGCTGTGGTCAAGAAAGGGCACACACTGTCCCCTGGGGGGATATATGTATACAGAGTCCTGCATACAGATTCCTTATATACAAGAAGTCTAATGCTGTGATAAAACTGTTAAGTGATCAACAATTTTGATCAATTGTCTAAGGTTAGCTATTTCTGCAGCTATTTTTTTTCTTTTGAATATATCAGTTGACATTGCAGTTTGGTTTTCAGGTTTGATATTTTGAAAGTTGTAGAAAAAGTGTTTTAAAAAATACATCCTAGACAAAAGCACAAAGCAAAATAATTAACTCATTAGAAGTTCATTTTTCAGACATGTTTCTTGTACATTGTTAAGTATAAAAAGACCTATGGCTAAATATACATCATCAAACTTCTCTGCAGCATGCATTCCTAATTTCACTTTTGAAGAAGTACTATGATTTGAATGTTTCTGTCCTCCAAAATTCATACTTTGAAACCTAACCCCCAAGGTGATGGATGGCATTAGAAGGTGGGACCTTTAGGAGATAATTAGGATTAAATAAGCTCATGAAGACTGAGCCCTCTTGAATAGAATTAGTGCCCTTTTAAGAGTCATGAGAGGACTTACCGCTCTTTGCTTTCCCCAATGTGAAGATACAATGAGAAGAATTCTTAAAAAAAATAAGAACGAAAAAAGCTAACATCTTAAGTTGATTGAATACTATTCTTTTATATTTTCTATTCTCTATTACAGTTGTAGAAGATGCCCATTCAAGGCTGGCCTGCTTATTGGTGTCTGAGACTCAGGTCAGGTGTGATCTTTGTGTCTGAGCAAGTAAGATTCAGAAATTCAGAAGTCAGAAGTTTGAAGGGTGCATTCAGACCTATGTTCCCAGATTTGTATTTTAATAGATTTAGGGTTTAAAAGTGTTTTCTTGTTGTTGTTATTGTTACTGTTGTTGTTGTTCTTGCACGGATGAATTATATAGTTGTGAAATTTGGGCTTTTAGTGGACCCATCACCCCATCAAAATAGCATGTTATTTTTCATAGAATTAAAAAAAAACATAAATTTTATATTGAATCAAAAAAGAACCCAAATAGTCAAATCAATGCTAAGCAAGAATAAAGAAGTACTAATCTGGAGGCATTACATTGCCCAATTTCAAATGATGCTGCAAGGCCAAAGCAGCATGGTACTGGTATAAAGGTAGACACATAGACTGATAGAATAGAAGATAGAATACAGAAAGAAAGATGAATGGCTACAACTAAAGGATTTTCAACAAAGAAGACAAAATAATAGACTGGAAAGGTCACCCTACTCAATAAATGGTGCTGGGAAAATTGGATAGCCACTTGCAGTGTAATTAAACTGTATCTCTATCTCTCACCACATATAAAAATTAAATCAAGATGAATTAAAGACTTAACTGTAAGACCTGAAATAATAAAAATTCTAGAAGAAAACCTTAAAAAAAACTCTGCTGGACTTTTGCTTCAGCAAAGAATTCATGACTAATATCCCAACAGTAAATATCGCAAGCACAAAAATAAATAAGTGGGACTTAATTAAATGAAAAAGTTTCTGCACAGCAAAAGAAATGATCAACAGGGTAAATAGACAAAGTACAGAATGAGTGAAAATATTCACAAACTATACACCAACAAAGGACTAATATGCAGAACCTACAAGGAATTAAAAAAAATCAGCAAGGGAAAAAAATAACCCCCTTAGAAAGATGTGAATTCTTTTCAAAAGAAGATATACAAATGACCAACAAACATATGAAAAAATGCTCAACATCACTAATCATTAGGGAAATGCAAATTAAAACTACACTTATGCCTGTTGGAATGGCCATTACTAAGTCAACAAAGCATAGATGCTGGCACAGATGTAGTGAAAAGGGGACACTTATACTTGCTGGTGGGAATGTAAATTAGTACAAATTCTATAGAAAACAGCATGGAGGTTCCTCAAAGAACTAAAAGTAGACCTACCATTTGATCCAGCAATCCCACTACTGGGAAAGTATCCAAAGAAAAATAAATCATTTTATAAAAAATACATATGTACTTGTATGTTTATTGCAGCACCGTTCACAATCGTAAATACATGGAATCAACCTAAGTTCCCATCAACTGATGAGTGGATAAAGAAAATGTGTTATATATATATATATATATATATATACACCATGGGGTGCTATTTTGCTGTAAAAAAGGAATGAAATAATGTCTTTTGCAGCAACTTGGATGGAATTGGAGACCATTATGCCAAGTGGAGTATATTGGGAATAGGAAAACAAATACTGCATGTTCTCACATATAAATGGGAAGTAAATGGTGGGTATACATGCTCATACAGAGTGGCATAATAGATATTGGAAACTAAGAAGAGGGGTGAGGAATCAAAATTTACCTTTTGAATACAAAGCACCCTATTAGAGTGATGGATATATAATACTAAAAGCCCTGGTTTCACAACTATATAGTTTATCCATGTAACAAAAAACACTTATACCCCCTCAATCTTTTGAAATTAAAAAGAAAATATGTAATTTAAACTATTTGCTATGCAGAGAGTGTCTCTATAAGTTCAAGGAACATATCTGCTTTTATGCATTATCACATCGTAAATACCTAACATAATGTTTGGCATAGTATGGATTCTTAATATATTTATTTTTGAACATTGATTTGTGTATCTAACATCTGAAAACTCTTTAAAACATAAAATAGAACACATTTTGAACCATGCCTAGAAATAGGCTATGAGTAGTTGTATATGAAACTTAACAAACTGCAACATAAATTTCTACAAAAGAAAATGTCCTTTCAATCATAGAAAGTAAAAATACATTTTCTGAAGATAAAATAACAATAAAATTATTATTATCATAGCTATAAGTTTTGAGCCCATATTATGTGCCAGATGTGTTCTAAAAGCTTATAGGAAATTACACATAAAGTTATGTGCAGCTAAATACTAAGTGCAAGAAGAAGGTGGGGATGATTAGAATATAATAAAAGTAAAGAAAGTGATATTTTAAATTTGGCAGCTGATTAACTGTATTAAGCTAACAAAAAAATTAAAACTTAGCAGCTGGGAGACTGGCAACAGTTTTCATCTTTGGTCAAGTATGTATTGCTCCAGAGGAGAACAGAGAGGGGGGAAAAAGCGATTTGCTAGTTATTATTGCATCCACCTGTGCTTGGAAGGACATGATGTGTAGATTATTTATTAGATTTTAGCTTAAAATTAAATTGACTTTTCATTGCATTTGGTGTAGTACAAATATGAATATATTAAACTTTTATATAAGTCAATAAGTATAATAATTGAGAAAGCCAGAAATCTGGTTTATACTTAAATCTGTTGTACTAGATGACAAAGGATATAAGTGATTATTAAACAATGAATTAAAATAGAATATATTGGAGGCACTATTTGAAAAGCTGTGAAAAATTATGACTATATATTTAATAGCATTTTAGATATAAGTCTTCTAAAGGAAAATGAGATTATATAAAAAGTGGTATTATTCATGTCCTTTGCCCACTCTTTGATAGGGTTGTTTGATTTTTCTTTGCTGATTTTCCTGAGTTCTAAATACATTCTAGTTATCAGCCCTTTGTTGAACGTGTAGCTTGCGAAAATTTTCTCCCATTCTGTGGGTTGTCTGTTTGCTCTCTTGACAGTTTCTTTGGCTGTGCAGAAGCTTTTTAATTTGATCAGGTCCCATATGTTTATTTTTGTTGCTGCTCTGATTGCCTTCGGGGTCTTCTTCATAAATTCTTTGCATAGGCCAATGTCTAGAAGAGTATTTCCAACGTTTTCCTCCAGAATTCTAATAGTTTCACACCTAAGGTTCAAGTCTGTTACCCAGCGCGAGTTGAAGAGAAATTTTTCAAAAGAAGATAGAAAAATGGCCAATAAACATATGAAAAAATGCTCAACATCTCTAATCATCAGGGAAATGCAAATCAAAACTGCAATGAGATATCACTTATCTCCGGTAAGAATGGCCTTTATCAAAAAGTCCCCAAAACAAATGTTGGCCTGGATGCGGAGAGATAGAAACACTCCTACACTGCTGATGGGACTGCAAATTAGTTCAGCCTCTGTGGAAAGCAATATGGAGATATCTTAAAGCGATACAAGAAGATCTACCATTTGATCCAGCAATCTCATTCCTGGGCATCTACCCAAAAGAACAAAAGTCACTCTATGAAAAAGACACCT
>VBSM01003039.1:11301557-11315543 GCA_008086735.1 Cheirogaleus medius
AAAACCTAATGAATAGGCTCAAGGAATTGGAAATAGAACAGCAAACAATTTCCAGTCCTAGTAGAAGAAAAGAAATCACGAAGATCAAAGCAAAGCTTAATGAAATTGAGAACAAGAGAACTATTCTAAAGATCAACAAAACCAGAAGCTGGTTTTTCAAAAAGATAAACAAAATTGATTGCCCTCTTGCTAGATTGACAAGGACTCAAAGAGAAAAAACTCTTTTTTTTTTTTTTTTAATTTTTACTTTTAGAAACAAGGTGTCACTCTCTTGCCCAGGCTGAACTGTAACCTCACTGTAACCTAAAACTTCTGGGCTAAGAGATGCCCAGATCCCTGGTAAAACATAATTTCTGGGAATGTCTGTGTTTCTGGAAGAAATTAATATTTGAATTGGTATATGGATTCCAAGTTTTTCCTTTGAAATGCCATCTTTTGTAGTTCTTGTAGTTCATTCATCTTCATCTTATATCCGATATTTTATTGAAAATACTTTATTGTGTTTAAATCAAGTAATAGTTAATGTTGGTATAAATTTATAGGTTACTTTAAAAAATTAATTTATTGCTTTCACCTTAAAGTTTTGTTCTCGAAGAGTACGCTAGCTATCTAGTAATCTGTATTTTCTTTTGTGTTGCATTTAAAATAATTCCCTGTGTTCTAATTGATCTGCTGACTTCCATTTACACTTACTTAAGTTGCTCCAAACCAACTATGCTTTCTTAGTCTGAGGACAGTACTCATGCTTTTTATTATTTCTAGAATACTGTCTTTGGACATTGCTTCTACTCTAGTTTCTCCATCTGATGTTTCCATTTTATGCTCCATGTCTTTTATTCCTTCCTTTTAATTGATTTTACAAACATAATTTGAATCATGTCATTTCCTTTATTTAACCTCTCCAAGACTCTCATTGAACATCAATTAAAACACAGAATCTACCCAATGAAATGTAAGGTGTGGTTTAGTTATTTACTAAATTACTAGCCCTCATGTCTCATACATAAGTGTTTTTGCCCCTTATGCTCATACATGACAACATCAGTCACATGTCTTTAAAAAACAACATTAATAGAAACCTGAAAAAGCTATTTGGGATAAAATTGTGATACAACTAGAGACAAATATAGTTATTGATTGAATGAGAATAGTTGTTTAATGATTTATACTTAAGTTTAAAAGGTTAATCTATTTAGCAATGAACAAAGGCAGTATTATATCAACTGTTGTTTTATCTTTTTGGTCAAGAACAGTGACTGTCATATTAAACATGTGCAATAAACATTGACTCAAGGGAATGCAATTGACATACATGAAATAGAATGTTTAAAGGTAGTTGACTAAAGGGAGCTGCAGATACATAGATGTTTAATATATTTAACCTGAACATTAGAAACAGCTTTAAATAAAACCTTTAAAGAGATATTAAAAAGTGATGATGAAAATTTTTAAAGGCATTAAGAATGCACACAAATGTGGTTAATATAGCAAACCTACTAAACTTTGAAATTTCATATAACATTCAACTTTTAAGTCTATCTACTGGATATTGTGAAAAAATTAAATTAAAAATAATCATAACATCAGTCTTTGAGATGAGATAGTCTTACCTTACTTTCTTTCTACAGAAAATAATGAAACTTATATTAGCCCATAGTTCAGACTTCCCTGCATAAACTGTACTGGCAATTATCATAAAAACGTAGAGTGCCTAATAAAAATGAATCCACTGTTTGGAATAAAACTTGCCTTTTATTGAAGTCAGAGTCATCACATTTCTTCTACCTAACTTCTTGAATAATAAGAGTTTCTACTTTCTTTAATGTTCTGAGAATTTTCCTTCTGAAAAACATAAAGGCTTATATTATCATGCAAAGTAAAATGTATGGTTTCTATTGTGAATATGCGGCAATATTCCATTTAAATAAAATTGATTCAGCACAAGTTCTCTGGATACTAGCAATTTCACAGTTTGAATAAATGGAGGATCCTTGTCTGGGTTGACTCTTTCATTATATGTAAACTTTTTGCCATGAGAGATTTTCTCAGGATCTTTCTTATATTTTGGAAAGGAATATACAATAAAAATATATTATTGCTTTTTTTCCCTTTTTTAGGTGTGAAGTAAATATATTTAAATACATATTCTTTTAACAAATAGAAGTAATAGACTGAGGAGGCTTCTATTACTTAATACCTTAAACTCTCACATTATTTTATGTAAAAAGAATTTGAGATTTGAATTTAAGGTTTTTTAAGGCCATTACATTCAAGAATATTCTAAAATGTTGAATGCTTCCTATATAATATCATTTTATCCCTCATTAGATTATTTTAAAAATTTTGTAAACTTATTTATTTTGTATAATAATGAAAATTAATAGGATCTTTTGAAAGAAAACTTTTCTAATAATAAAAAGTGAAACCAACAAATATATTCATATTGAAACATGGATAAATATAATAATATTAATATATGGAATATATTGATGCAGTGAGTATAATTGAAAAAAAAACCAAACGAGGAAATCATGTTTTAAAAATGAAAAAGTTAAACTGAAAATTTTCACACTAAAACCTATTTCTTTACTGGAAAACTTATCTCTCTGAAATCCCATTAAGGTTGAAATGTTAATACTAGACAGAAGACACTCTTTGTCATATACTGTTTATCAAACTGATTGGCAGTGGTAAATACTATATCAGTTAGAACTTGTCTTTTCATGTCAAAAAGTTTAAGAGCTTATTAATTACATGATTTTGAGTAAATTATTTAACCTCTCTGTGTCAGTTCCTTATCTTTAAGTTTAACAAAATATCAGTTTTTATTTCAAAGGTTTATGTGGAATTTAATTGATATGATGTATAAACACAAAAATTTGGGATATAAATTAAATGCTCAATAGATGTTAGCTTTTTATCTAAATATTTTTTTAAATATCCCCAGCATGTCAGATCATCTATCCCTGAAAGTCCCTAAAACCACTACATGTTGCCTAGATAAAGAAGGGTGAGAATCATGAATGACATAAACACTAGGGCCTTGGAGGCAACACTACCTTGCTGTGTATCAATTTAGATAGAGGTTTGTGGCAAACTCTGCTATTTTCATATAGAATAACCTTACTAGCAGAACTCTGATTTTGTCTATGGGCATCCTATGGCCAGTTAAATATACATCAATGTTCCTCCTTTCACAAAATCAGATGTGGCCATGTTACAGAATGCTGGGCTAGAAGTGGCCCTTCCTATAACCTCATTAAAAGAAAGCCTTTATACTGCTATAAACATTCTAGTGCAGATGTCTCTTTTATAGAATGTCTTTCGTTCTTTTGGGTAGATGCCCAGTAATGGGATTGTTGAATCAAATAGTAGTTCTACTTGTATCTTTTTGAAGTATAGACACACTTGAAGCTCTGTCTTGGGTAGGGCAAGGGCAATATACATAACCTAAACATTTGTACCCCTGTAATATGCTGAAATGTAAAAAAAAAAAGAAAGCTTTTACTTTTATTTTTCTTCCTCTACATGCATGGAATATTAGCCATCCTGCAACAATGGAGCAATATATATGAAGATGGAGGTGACAATACAAATGGTGGATGGAAGACAGAGTTTGAGTCCTTGTTGAGCCACAAAACCAGGGCTGAACAATTTATATCTGGATGACATTTCATGTTATTATAGTATATACCTATGTTTAAGCCATAATAAGAGCTACTTTTCATTATGCATGGCTGAATATAATCTTAACTGACATAAAATTAATAGAAGAAGGAAATAATAAGGGTTCAGAGATAACCCATGCAAACCAAAAATGTAACATTTTCTCATATTAACAATGCTCTGTTATTCTTACTGTCTCTGTCATTTGCAATACTTTTTGTTATTTTTCCTCTTACCAATATTCTAGCTTTCTCCTTTCTATCTTCTTTGCTAGTTTATCTCCTACTTGACTGTTAAAGTTTGTGGTAGATCATTACAGATATAGTCCCCAGTGCGTCATGTATCCTTATATCCATGACCTTCTTTGGCAAGTAAGACATTGGCAAATATGATGCAGGTAAAGGTTTGAAAAATGCTTGGTCATTGAGGATTGCTCTCTCTTTTGCTGTTTCTGGAACAGAGTCCCCATATCAAGAACAACAAGCTAGCCTGATAAGAATGTGTGGCCTATAAAACAGCTAGCGCCAACTGCCAGTCATGTGAGGAAGACAATAGAGCATCTAGTAGCCGAAGACAACATGCTGAATAATCTCAGTTGAAAACAGCCAAAGAACCACCCAGTTAAACTCAAGCCAGATTGCTGACACAGGTGAAAATAAACAAAATTAGTGTTAATTTTTTAAAACCACTTAGTTTTAGGGTAGTTTATCACATAAAAATAAATGATATGTGTTTCCTAAAGTGTCTTCTATGTTACTGTCTTATATGGCTACATTTTCCTTCCATCACTCCCAAATATATGTCACCAAAATATATCTATCTCCCTTTTATCTTACAGACTTTCATTTCCAATTATCTTTTCCATTTCTCTGTGGAAATATTATTTGTACAAGTAGTTTAAAATAAACATATCAGATGTACATTTCTCAATCTTTCTTAGATCCCACTTTGGCCTCCATTTACCTCCTGTCCCAATAAATGAGAAACACTAAACAAGTGATTTGATCAAATATGAAAATTGTAAGTAATAATTTCCCTGTTTGATGTTGCTGCTTCACATATCCAAATCACCAAATCTTGTCCATTTTTCATGAAACAGCTATGTTTTATATACAATTCTGTTCAGCTCTATTGCTTCTACCAAGCCAAAATTATCTCTCTGTTTGACAAGAGCAAAAAAAAAAAAAAAAAAAAAAAAAAAAAAAAAAAAAAAATCTGCCTATCGAATTCCTTGAAAATCTTATTCTCTTCAATTCATTCTGCAAGCTATACCAAATTTATTTTTAAATCACAGATATGATTAAATTATCCTGCATTATATTCCATTGCCTTTGAGGTGAAAGTCAAGGTATTTATGTGGTTGGGAACTTTTTATATGAGAATTTCTCTTCTTCCCATTTCCACATTTTAGCTTTCTGCCATTTTCCAGTTTATTTTTTAATTTAAGCCAAATTGAACTTCATTCATTGTATTCAATGCAGTATAGCCCTTTCTATGTATCTTTCTTTGTGTTTATGCTATTTCACCTACAAAGAAAACCTTTCTCTCTGCATCAAGATGTATTTTGTCCTTCTATCACTATTCAGCTTAAACATCACTCATTCAGGAGATTTTCACTGATATTTCCTCCAACTTCTGACTATGTATGTAGATTGTCCTTATTTCACTTCGCAAAGAGTAGTATGATTTAAAAAATGTAAATCAACTCCCAGGGAATAAAAAAAAACTCTATTATTATTTTAGCATTTGTTGATTTCTGTTGTGTAAATATTTACCTTATAACTGAATACAAGTATCATGACACCAACAGGTATGCAAAATTCCAAAAATGTTAACATTTCCTGAACATATTACAACTGTTCTTATGATCTGCTACATGCTACCTCCAGCATAACACTGGCTTCAGAATTTGACTCTTCCGTCCACATGCCCAGGGCACAGTTAATGTGAAGGTCACATGGAGTCTATTTATTTTCTTCTCACTGTTATATTGACAGTGGTTCCACAGTGGTCAATCCAAAACATGCAACTCATAAAGACACATTGAATGGAAGCAAAACGACATGCATAAATGTAAATGCTTCCCTGGCCTCCAGAGTTGTACATTATAGGGGACCTAGAGTAGTGTCTGAAAGCAGATATCCCCATCTCTCTGTTTTAGACTGCATCAGTAGATTTGGAAGAGAAATATACCCATCAGTAGATTTGGGAGAGAAATTGAAATGGGTATGTATATGTTGAAAATGCTTAGCTGGTGATTTTGATTTAATATGTGTTGAAAAATAATGTTTTAAACTTGTTATCTAGTTAAAAGAAACAGCATTGAGATATTTAAAATATTTTTTTCATATTATGCAAAAGCTTTTGTATACATTACTGTTGAAAACAACTGAGCTTCACAGATACTAAGTTGCACACCTAGTTAGTGGCAAAGAAAAAATTAGAACTAAATGATGATGGATGTATAATCCAATCTCTTTCAACTTCTCTGTCATTTGTAGTCTGAAGTATTTGGAATAAAATGATTTTGATTACTGTAGAAAAATTAATTAAATAAGATACAACTTACTGGAGATTGACTACAGAATAGGAAGTCAACAGGAGATTCAATGAATACAAATAAATTTTAGAAGCCTTGGGAGAATAACACATGATCTGAGCCACCAAGAAATTGATGCTAAAATACTTACTAGCCATGCTTGTAATGTAAATGATACAGGTTTCTTAAGGAATAGTTAAAATAACATTTACTATATTACCATATTTTTATGAATCTAAGAAGTATATTTTTAATTTACATATCTCTGAAGTTTACATGCAATAAGTAAAATACATTGAACTGTAATTTAATTATAGGATGAGTTCCATATTAGTAATACACAAAAATGATAGCATCTCTCTTTATAAAACACAGTAATGGTATTATGTCATAGTAAATATCAACTTACAACTAGGATATGAAATGACAAAAATGTTCTTTGTCAAAGTCTGCCCCAAAACAGTAAAATAAAAGAGTCAAGGTTAATAAATATTAGGTTGGAAATAAAACAATACAACCAGAGAGCTGAAAAGATAATTACAATGTTTCAAATAGCATTTATTGAGTTCTCACTGTGGCTTTAAGGCATCAGAGTAGAGATTTTCAAAAAATATTTTTTACATAGAATCAATTCAAGATTCCATTATTTTTTATTTTTTTGGTCACAAATCTTCAAGGTTTAGCTTATCAGAGAAACACAGAGACAGAGACAGAGGCTAAAAGAAGAGAGACTGAGAGATGAGGGAAGAGACTAGGTTTGAAATTAAGCTAAATGTTTAAAAATATGAACATGAGCAGTTAAGATAAATAGTATTTCTAAAAATGTGGCCAAGGAATCATATCCATAATAATTACCTGGTATGCTTGTTAAAAATGAAGATTCTTTGGCTCTGACCCAAACCTACTAAATCAGAAAATCTGTGGATAGGAACTAGAAATCTTTAACAAGCCCCCTAGAAAATTTTATGCACAGTAATATTTGAGAAAATTGCATTGTAGAAAAAAGAAAAAAGATAGACCCCCAAATAAGGCAAGCATGGGTTATCGCATTATAATTTTAATCATATAATGAAAACTTGATGATAAGTAACTATGCTGAATAAGCATGTAAAATTATAATACTTTCCTATGAGAACCTATTTAAAAGTAGATACATTTCAATTGAGTCATCAGTAACTATAATGAGTGATATTAATAGTACACAGGGCTAAATAATATTAAACTGTGTATGTTATTGATAAATATGATCTTATGCTATGTTTTTTCCTCTAAAGAATTTAAAGTTAAGATTGAGTGTTCTAACATAAATTATTGTTTTCTTTAAGAAGAAATACATATTTCTCACATATTTTATTCAGTGTTATAGCCTATGTGTTTTGTCTATACAGAGTCGTCTACAACATCACAACTTTATTAAGAAAAATAAAAAAACTATTATTTCTGTAGCAGATTGTTAAGTATAAGATTTTATTCATAAAATATAGAAGGATATTACATATCATTTGCATAAAACAGAGCTCTCAGCCACAAAGTTTTTGGTAAAATTGCTAACACCAAGTTATATGTTAACTTGAAGACATATAAATAAATTAAATATATTCTATCTCTAAAAATAAAAAAAACAGTATGGTATACAGAAAAAATGAAAAATTAAAATTCATCTTAAATTAATCAATAAAATCATGCTTAAATACTTTATAATGTGAATTGTTAAAACTTGCACATAAAATGTTTTTGTTAACAATGACAAGATAACTCGAATTTTGTGTACTCATCCTGAATTTTTTTATTATTTTGTTGTATTTTAATTAGATAATTTTATTATTCACACATAGCATTGAAGTGTTTTAATAAAAATTGCAATTCTATTCCATTTTGGATAAAATACAACATGTCATTATCTATGTGAATTTGTCATTCTTTAAATGAAAATTTTAATGTTTCTTCACCTAACCATATGTTACTATTTTTGTTGTTAGTAAAATATTTAATGCATATGTCCCATGCTCGGATAGCTATAAATGAATTTCCTATAATTGAGACACTTTAAATTAACATAGATAAGGTTTATTTTCCTCAATTTCACATGAAGAGTCAAGGACAGAAATGAAAACTTAAGAGGGAAAATAAAGTGTCTTTGGTCTACATTTTATGAATGGAGGTTTATTCAATAACATTTTTCTCAGTTTTCTTGGAGCAACTTCAAGGAGGAGAATATCATCTCAAGTCAAGATTATGCAAGAGTAACATATTAGCTATGAATTGATGCTGACAGCTTTCTAATCATTTAATATTGCTCAGAAATGCATAAAAGCCATGGATGTTAAAGGGAAAGCTCTTTTCAAGCTTACTACATTCTTGATTTATGAAGTATAATAGGTAAAAGGGAGCCTAAGCTTAAAGAAAATGTATCTTTTTGTTCATTTAGCAGAATTTTTAAAAGAATAAGCTCATAGACATAAGAAAAATGACATTGGGACATTAGTAAACATTGTTACATTAAAATTATTACATAATTTTGACACTTACAAGAAAATTATTTAATATAGTCCATAACTGAAGTAATACCAAAGTTATTTTTGTAGATCTTTGCCCATGATGATGTTCTATAATGAAATTTCCTTACATTGTATAATACATACACACACGTACACATGCACAAACATACACACATACAAAAAAGGAATTTGAATCTTGTTATTTTACCTTTAATATAATGATTTTACTGTATATTGTTTTCCTGCACCCATTTTGGAAGTAATGTGGTGGTGTTGGCATAAATAGTATACTAATTAATTAATAAAACCAAATTTTCATAATTGGAAATGGCAAAGGAGAAACCAATCATTGAAAATAAGATTGTTGTATTACTTTCTTTAAAGGCATTTTCATTGGATACCTTCCTACTATCATTGGAAAAAGATCATTTTCCTCTTTTCTTATCATCGGAGAATATCATATATCTCATGTTCATTACCACACTGAAGAAATTTTATCTCTCTATGGGGAATTTTTCTTGATCATAGGAAAGAAAACAGACTGATAGCAATTTCAGCAGTCCCTTTAATACACCAATTACTTTGGTTTTAATGCCCCCTCCAAAAGTCATGGTGAAACTTAATCCCAATTGGTATTAAGAGGTAGAGTCTTTGAGAGGTAATTAGAATTATACAGATTTTGGAAATGAGGGCCTCATGTTCGGACTGCGGGCTTTATAAGAAGAGGAAGAGAAAGCTAAGCTAGCACACTTGCACTGTCTTACTATGTAATGCCTTCTTCCATGCGATGATGCATCAAGAAAGCCCCCACAATATGTGGCCACTACATCACGGACTTCTCAGGCTCCAGAACTGTAACAAAGACATTTTTTTAAAAAAATAATTACCCAGTCTTCGATATTCAGTTATAGCAACAGAAAATAGACCAAGACACCAGTCTTGAACTTCTTTAGGATGAATATTAATGCAATACCTTCAAGTTAAAATTTCTAAAAAGTTAAAAGAGAATTTTAATGCATATTTTATCTATCACTTTCAATTTTATGCTACAAAGATCTTATTTCTTTTGGAACAAAAATGTAAAAATAAACTGCAAAATCCATTTTATAAATTTATGTTACTTTTCTCTGATTATGAGTGGCTCTTGGTGCAGTCATTCCAAAATTGGTTTCATGAGAAAGTTATACCTTGGAACTGTCAAAGAAAAATTGCACCAGACAGTGAAACAGGCAAGGAATACTTTATTCATGTTTAGTACAATAAGAGAAATAAATTGAATTCCACTCTGCTGAAACAGAAGACAAAAAAGTTTTTAAGTCCTGGGGTGAGTTAGTGAAAAAGTACTGGAGGATATTAGGAGAGAGGCTAGTCAATGCAATCAGGCTATCTGTGTTTTCTAATTTAGGTGCATTGAAGGTAGGCTTCTACCATTCCATAGAGACAAGGAGATAGGGCACTGTGTTTCCTGATTGCATTTCAAATAGATGGCTCCCAGGTTCTCTAGAAAGACATCAGTGGGTGAGAAAATGGCCAAAGGCTGGGAGAAGATTTACATCTCAAAGGGGCAGAGAAAGAATTTACATTTGAAAGTTTTCTTAAGTAAGTGCTCTAAGAAAAGGGAGGTCAGGAGCACAAATGTCAGCTAGGAGCCTGTCTAAACGTTTAAAAAGCTGAGAAAAATGCTCAGACCATCTTGCTCACAATAGGAGAGAGAGGAACCACAGTCTACTCGACTGCTTCATTTACATGCTATCTCTGCAGAGAGAAGACCAGAGGGGAGGTGAATCTATTGGGTCCCTATGACTGGAAGAACTTTTCCTCCATTGTTTCTCCTTTGTGAATACAGTAGTTTTTCTTCTCCAAGAAACTTTCAAAATACTCATGTCACCTGTCCCCAGTCTGTCTTAGATGTCCTTCATCTTACTAGGAGCACCTCTTTCAAAGTATTTATCACTAGAAATTTAATTTTGGAGGTCAAATTTTGTCTTCCTCATCACACTGTGAGAATTTTTAGGGCAAGGTACTGTGAATTTACATTTCTGAATCCCGAATAACAATCTGCCACACCTAGTAGATACACACTGAATATTGCTGAATAAAAAAAGCATGGTTTTTTCACAGTAAATTCGGCATAATGTCATCTAGGGTAAAAGGGAGTCATAGACAAAAGGTTCTAAAAAGTCTCTAAAACCATGAGTCTTAAAAGCATTTATTCTGTCTCTTTGAGCACTGCAACCAACCTTATTAAGAAGCATTATAAATGAAAAATATGCAAATTTTTTAAAAGCCCAGTTTTAATGGGATTATAACAAAATCGAATATGAGCTTAACTTTGAATTTCTTGGCTTTTATGTTTCAAGTTAAATCCATGATACCATTTGAAACTATCTTTTGGAATGCAAATCAGCACCAATACTGCTGAGTATAGTGAAAATTAATGAAAATAATAATAGAAAAAACCTTACAACTACTGAATTCTGTTTTAACATAATAAGTAGAGTCAAAGTGGTCTTTATTATTATTATTATAATCAATTGATTACATGTAAATGAAATTCTATTTTTCACTGAACTTAAAATAAACTTACATGTAAAGAAAGTTGTATAATTTCTAACAGGAGAACTATATAAATATTTGTCTAAACAGCCAACAAAATACCATATTTTAGATTTTACCTGTGAAATAGTAAGAATAAATAACTTCAAATATTTGTTTGGTGGGAAAATACTCATTGTATTCTCAATAAATTGTTAAATATTTTTTGCCTAAACTATGTGCAAATTTTAAATTACAGAAAGAAATTATTAAATATTGAAAGTCAATTTTTCTGCATTAATAATCTAAGGAAATATAATGAAGTATAACTTTGATAAAAATATTTTATATTCATTATTTAATTTCAGATAATCATATATTTGAAAAATAATTTCAATTTTTAAATAAATATTTATTAAATCTTTTGTTAATGTACAGAAACCCAAATAATTAATTTTGACATAATTCTTTTTCATGCAATTGAATTTTTTTCTCATATCTACAAAAAAAATGCTTTGTCTCTGTTTCTGTGATATAAAAATGATGATACATTGTAGTATTTCACAGTGAGCATAAATGACTTTTAAAACACAAAGCATTTTAAAATGTTCTTTTATTCCAAACATTCTCTATGAACATTTTAATTCAGTGAAATTTAATTGAGACAATGGGACCATCAATCAACATGCTCAATTTTGTTACATAGTGTTATTTTAGAGAGAAATTTAGATTCTTATAAGTTTCTGGCTTGAAGATAGTATAAAATTCATATAAATTAAAGAAAAAATATATTAGAGAGAAAGAATAAAGAAAAACTAAAATTTCACTTTTTACAGACTATAGACATAGGTCATCTATTTTCCCTGGTTTTAATATGTGCTGTCTCTCATTACATATTTTCTATGATATTAAAATTTTTTGATATCAACATTTTAACATTTTTCTACTATTCCATGTATTATAATAAGTAGCACCTGGTTAACAATTCCATTATTGCTAAAAATGTATATTAACAGGAAATTATTAGTATACTTCATTAATACAATATAAAATTTACATAATCAATAACTTTCGGTAAATGACAGAAAAGTCATTAAAATACTCAAATACTCTGAGAAGATGAGGGCAAAGGCTGCATTTTTACACACTTGGTTAATTCTGAAGTTCAACAGTGCCATACAGCTCATCTCTTCTCTGACACAAGTGTCTTCTCCTTTAGGTTTTGGTAGTCATAGTTGTCATATGCTGATAACTGCATCCACCAGTATAAAACTATTTTCAGCCAAAAAATAGAAAAAAAGAGAATACTTCTAATTTTTCTTTGTCAGAGGAATAAAAAATAACTGCCAAAAACAAACAAACAAACAAAAAACCCAGGACTTCCCTTTATATTGCTTTGGAAATATTCTCAACAATTATGACAACCAATTCTTTTTTATCAAGTGAATGACTCCACAGCAATGAGCTTAGAATAAAATCCTACTCCAGGAATAGGATAGGGGTGTAGAATTTGCATAGTGCTCTTAGGAGAAGATTGAACAAAAAACCAGAATTATGCCATGCATGTCTATCATCTTAGATTTTGTTGTTACTATAATTATTTTATGTGACAAATTTTATCACATATTGTAGGGTTGTCATAAATATTAAATATGACAAATTCAGACACATTTGCAGAAGCAAATAGAAACTGATTAGTGATATTTTACAATACAAGTTGAGAGAATTTTCTAGGACACTAATATTTGTGAATTCTATGATCTACAAAATTACCAGGCTGTTTGCTTGCAGGGTTTATATAAATCACAGTAAGTAACTCATTTAATATCTCATAGAATACATTCAATGTTAATAACCATAATTAATTTATTCATGTTTCTGAAGATTTTTAGTACACATAGTTTAATTTAGAAAATAGATTTATAAGAAAATGACTTGTGTCCAAGTTGGGTGATGCAAAGTGTTAGGAGGCTTCAAATTTATAAAACAAGCATGTGTATAAATCTTTTTAACCATTGTTTGTACGTTTTAAAATATTAAATTTATGACCAAATTTCTGAGCAGGTCTTGAATTCACAAAGTCCTATTGCAGCTTTTCTATATGATGACAACAATCAGTCACAACAAACATTGTTTAATGAGTTATGAATGATATAAATTATATTTACATTATTTTGAAGGCAGTAAAACAGACATCCATATTCACCAGTTGAGTGAGGTAAAGATAATGTCATTATTATCTTAGTGTAATCTACTAATGTTCTTATATCTTACCTAATAAAAAGACACTACACAAAGCTAAAAGATTTGCTACAGATTCAAATTTTGAACTCAATAAAACAAGTTGATACATATACTGGTTATCAATTTACATATGTAAATACATGGAGAAGAGTCATTAATTGCTGCACATTTGTATATTTAGTTCAGAAAAAATATCTTACAGACAAATGTATTTGAATTTATATTGGTTATAGAATAAAGCATGGTATAGGAAAGAAAACACTAATTGTCCTAATTTCTCTGTGGTATACAAGAAAAGGAGGTTGAAACAGGAAACATGAATACGTCATTATTTTCATTCTTTTTTTTTCTATTTTTATTTTTATTTTTTTTCCTTTTATTTCATCATATAATGGGGGTACAAACATTCTTAGGGTTACATACATTGCCCCTACCACCCCTTTCCCCCATATGCCAGAGCTTCAAGCGAGTCCAATCCCCAGGTAGCGCGCACGGCACACATTA
>VBSM01003039.1:11315643-11341158 GCA_008086735.1 Cheirogaleus medius
CTGTCGTTTCTTAGAATTGAGTAATATTCCATTGTGAGCATATACCACATTGTACTTATCCACTCATGAATTGACAGGCACTTTGGTTGTTTCCATGACCATGCAATAGTGAATTGTGCTGCCATAAACATACGGGTGCAGATGTCTTTATAATAGAATGACTTATGCTCTTTTGGGTAGATGCCCAACAATGCTATTGCTGGGCCGAATAGTATTTCTATTTCTAGCTGCTTGAGATATCTCCAAATTCTTTTCCACAGAGGTTGCACTAATTTGCAGTCCCACCAGCAGTGTAAGAGAGTTCCTGTCTTTCCACATCCTCGCCAGCATTTGTTGTTTTGGGATTTCTTGATATAGGCCATTCTCAATGGGGTTAGGTGGTATCTCATTTTCATTCTTTAAATATGATGTTTGTTTCTAGTCTTTCCTTCTATAAGCTGGTGATAAGAAAGAAAACCTAAGAAACTTGCAGTGTGTATTCATTTTTTTTTTTTTTGTTTTGGTAATTTTCAGATGATTCTCCAGATTTTATCCCTAGAGTTAGAAATCTGGTACTGGCTTGCCTGAGTGAAAGTTACCAGTCTCAAATGGGTCTCAATGGGCTAGTCAAGGTGTTAGTAGTCTGTGTTTTTGTCTGGATACTTTAGGGGAGAATCCATTTTCTTGTGTTTTCCAGCTTATAGAGTCTATATGTATTATTGGATTCATGATCCCCTTCCATCTTTAAAGCCAGCAATGGCCAGTTGAGTCTCCTTCACATGTCGTATCTTTCTTGCATTGTCAGTCTGACGCTGACTGCCTTTTCTGCCTCCCTCTTGCACTTTAATGGATTCTTTTGATAACATTGGGCCCACTTGATAATCCAGGATAATCTCTTCATTTTAAGATCAGCTGATTAGTAATCTTAATTACATCTACAACCTTAAACCCCACCCCTATGCCCCATGTTATATAACATATATACAGGTTCTAGGAATTAGTCTATGAATATCTTGTGGAGGAGGAGAAAACATTATTTTATCTACCACAATTATTTTAACATAAATTAGCAAACATTGAACAGAAAATATTGAAAGGTTCCAATAATCCTCAAGTAAGTTTACATCTTGCCAAAACATTATGCAAAAGCTATAAAGAAATAAAACAATTTAATTCTGCCGAATTACCAACATTGGGAATTAAAGAGGTACTATAGGTACTCCAGATATTGAAATGATAAAAAATATTTTTAATGAAAAATTTTAATTCAATGTTGACTTAAGGAATGGGAAACTTGAATACCTTTATAATCATTTCAAAATTTGAATTAATAATTTAAAAATTTACCACAAAAAAGAAAAAACTTTAGGCATGGAAGGCTGCACAGGTAAATTCTATACAACATTTGATAAAGACACCTTGCAAACCCCACACAATCTTTTTAGAAAATAGAAGAAGATTTCTCTCATGAAAATTGCTGGTAAATTTGTCACCAGTGTAAATGAATATTCTTTAAAACTCTTCCAGACTGACTCATAAAATGAGAGATCATTTCAAAAAATCTCTTTGTCTCCATGAAAGATTAATCAACATTACAACTACAAAAATTCTATGAAAGATATGAAAAAAAGAAGCTAATAAATTTTGGGAACAGATCTATTTGTTACAAATATCAAAGCTAAATAAAATGAATAGCTGAACACATGTAAAAAAGGTAAGTTACTTTTTTTGAGTAGAGAAATGAGCATGTGTGTATCAGATGGACATTTCCCTGCCATCTGCACCCAGAGCATCCACATCTCTGGAACAAAGCACTGCCTAGTCAAAACTCTTTACTATTTGACAGTTTATTATAAACTTAAATATATGCTTACTATGCAAATCAGAAATTTCACTCTGAGACATTTATGATGAAAGAGATGAAATCCTTTGTGCATATAAAATGTACACAAATGGTTACAGATTTATTCACAAAAATTAATTTGAAAAACTTAAATAATCATCAGCATGTAATGGTGAAAAGTAATTATGTAGTCATACAATGAAATACTACTCAGCAATAAAATATTGTGAACTACTTGCTATAAATATGTATAGTTTTATTTGCCAATTAAAAATAAACTAAACATAGTTTTTTAAAAAATTATTACTGATAGAAATAATTACATAAATATATCTTAAAGCCATACTACTGAGAAAGGTAATACAAATGCCAGCACATATCTTATAGCCTATTTAAGTGAAATTTTAGAAAAAGTTTATGAAATGTAGAAAAATAGAAAGCAGATCATTGCTTGCCTGAAGCTGGTGGTGCTGGGGTACACTGATTGAAATGGAGAAAAAGATAATGTTTGGGGACAAAAAATAATTTTATCTCTTAGATGTGGAGATGGGTACACAAGTTTATATATTTGTAAAAGCCATCAAACTATACAGTGAATATCAGTTTATTTTGTAGCAGATAACTCAACACCACTGATGTTTAAAAATAAATGAACCTTGATACTTACCAAAAAAATAAACTAAAATGTTCCAGTAGAAATCAAATGAATATGTTACCAGGTATTTTATTTTCTTTGTTGCTATTGTGAAAGTTATTAAGTCTTTTATTTGGGTCTCAGCTTGACTGTTGTAGGTGTATATGAATACTATTGATTTGTGTACATTGATTTTGTAACCTGAGACTTTGCTGAACTTATTTATCAATTCCAGTAGTCTCTTGGCAGAATATTTGGGGTTTTCTAGATATAAGATCATTTCTTCAGCAAAGAGCAATAGTTTGATTTCTTCTGCCCCCATTTGGATGTCCTTGATTTCATTCTCTTGTCTGATTATTCTGGCTATGACTTCCAGCAATATATTGAATAGAAATGGTGACAGAAAGCAACCTTTTCTCATTCTAGTTCTAAGTGGGAATGCTTTCAATTTTTCCCTGTTCAGTATGATGTTGGCTGTAGGTTTGTCTTTTATGACTTTTATCATTTTGAGTAAGTCCTTTCTATGCCTATTTCATTAAGTGTTCTTATCATAGAAGGGTGCAGAATATTGTTGAATACTTTTTCTGCATCTATTGAGAGGATCATATGGTCTCTGTGTTTACTTCTATTTATGTGGTGAATTACATTTATAAATTTGTGTATGTTGAAACATCACTACATTTCTGGAATGAACCCCACTTGGTCGTGATGGATTATTTTTTTTTTTGATGGGCAGTTCAATTCAATTTACTAGGATTTTATTGAGAATTTTTGCATCTGTATTCACAAGGAATATTGGTCTGTAGTTTTCTTTTTTTGTTGCTTCATTTCCTGGCTTTGGTATCAGGATGATGTTGGCTTCATAAAACGTATTGGGGAGGATTCCTTCCTTCTTGATGTTGTGGAATAATTTCTGCAGTATAGGTCCCAGTTTTAACTACAGAGGTGAAAGACCTCTACAGGGAGAACTATGAAACACTAAGGAAGGAATCAGCAGAGTACATAAACAGATGGAAAACCATACTATGCTCATGGGTTGACAGAATCGATGTTCTTAAAATGTCTATACTACCCAAAGTGACCTACAGATTCAAGAGAAATGAAAACATACATCCACAAATATTGCTTGTATGGAAATGTTCATAGAAGTGTTACTCATAAAAGACAAAAACATAAACAAGTTAAGTTTAACAGGTAACTGGATAAACATATTTTCATATATTGATACATTTGAATAATAGCGATAAAATAATCCAAATATTTATGCAAAAATATGAAAAAAGTCTCTGCAACATACCAAATAAAAAAGTCATAAATAAAAGAATTGATATTTCATTTATTTGAAATTATAGTACAGGTGAAATTTATCTATGACAGAAAGCAGATAACTGGTGATGGATGTATAGTGACTATGTAGGGTAGGCAAAATTTATGTCTAGTCTTTTAAAGCTGTTTTTTTCCCCTCAAATTTATTTATTTATTTATTTATTTAGGCTGGGTGGGCCTGCAAATTAAATTGACATACAAGAGATCAACAGGATAAAAGCAGACGAATGGATTTAATACAAGTTTTATGTGGTACAGGAAACTTCATGAAGAAATGAAGACTCACAGAAGCAGATCAAGTCAAACACTTATGTACTGAATTGGACAAAGAATAGTAAATTGTGAAAAAGTGATAAGGCAAAAAGGCTTGGGCTAGGGAGGTTAACTGGGTAAAGAAGTGACTAGGAAGATAAGGGTTGTTTTTAAAGATTTCCCTTTGCCTCAGATTCCTGTCCTTCATGATAAGAATGTTATTTTCCTTTTGGTAAAGGGAAGATGGGTTTCACATGAAAATTTCATCTCCTGCTTTTAAAAAACATAAGAAAGATCAGTGTGACCTCAAACCTGCTATCTATAAATGCCCAAAATAATTCTTATGATAAAGTGGCATATTTTGGGATGGTGTGTTTTGAACTCCTTCAACTACAAGGTGGTACATTTAGGGATGGCAGCATTATAATCTTATCTTGATTGGTGTGTTATGTGTTATATTAATATATCTAATGATACACTTACAACACATTTTATTTCTTGTAAAATTGACTTAAGAAAGGTTAAAAAATTAGTAGAAAAAAGTGGAGGAAAAGAAGTAAATGTTTTCATGGAGGAAGATGTGATTAAATATGTGCAAAAAAAAGGTGAAACATAAACAAAGGATTATGTGTGAGGTTTAATATGGAGAACTAGAAATATTATTTTTTCTTTTTTAATACCTGAAATTATGATAAGATATGGAAATTTTTCCTAAGAAACAATTAGAGGAGTATATTTTCCTTCTGTTTTCTGCTGAAATATGCTGCAACCTGGAGTAATTCACTCAGAAGTTGGTGCTAGCTATTAAAAATGTGTTTTCAAACAAATTATCTTCATTTAAATTGCTCTAAGGGTATCTTGCCCAAATTACCATCCACAATCCCTTGGAAAACAAAGCAGTTTAACCTGCTGCTACCATAAAATATTTTTTAAAATAAGGAGGTTATATATATAAAACAGGTGATTACCAAACAAATTAGTGAAACTTTGGTGATAATCTCTTCCAGGCCAATAAAGTGGCAGCCACCTTAAATAACAAGTGGACAATAAATTCCAATATATGTCTAAAAAATTGTTACCTAATAAAAGCATAATCTGGTATAGTGCTTAATGAAATAATTTTGTAATTTGATAACAAAACTTCATATTAATGAATACTTTATATTGGTTGGATATTTTATTTGTGTTTAGTGAAATATGATTGTAATATTTTCCCCTCCAAAACAAATTATTGAACTTTTCTATCTATAAGAGGAAATGTTCTACTCTTTTCATGTAAGCTATGGATGTAGGATTCCTTTAGGACAAATATTTAAGACTCAAATACATTGTGTCATGTAGTGTTGTGAAATTGACATGGCATTAATTGTCATTTTTATACTGGATATAAAATATTACATAATATTGAGATCCTTATTTCTCACTAAAATGGGCTTATTCATTTACCTAGTAAGGTGAAAAATTTCCATCAAAATGAATTATTCATTGAAACTTCAACTTAATATATAATGTACATTACTATAAAATTTTAGAAATGATTCTTTTACTTACTAATAAAAATATGAATAAAAATTAATAAATTTATAAAACTCCTTATTTTAATATTTAATGCAAAGTGTACTTTATTTTAACATTAATTAACACTTATTATTTTCTAAGCCAGGCATTGTACACTAGTTATTCAATTTGATCTTTATAACTTTCTAAATAGTTAAACAATTATATTCCACACTTTAAATATGAGACAATTAAGGTTCAGAGTTAACTAATTCACCTAAAGTTGAAACCACCCTTTATAAAATTAATAAAGAACATTAAGGTGGGAACTGTGGTAGGAGCCTGAACTCTGCAATGGTATAGACAAAGTTAAAACTACAAATCTTTCTTAATTGTTCCTATACATAACATCACCATTGTGAAACTTAAAACTGGTCTTTGATAATTCTGGCAGACCATCTGACTCCAACTATACCAGTGGCCATACTTAGGAACTGACTCAACATGTCCTGATACCATCTACCGGGTACTGATTCAGCAGAAGAGGACATTTTCTGCTTTTCAACCCTATGAATTCATGCCCAGGCAATCAGCAGACCCAATTCCCTAGCCCTTTGCCCATGAAATCTGTCTTTAAAAACATTGGCCCCCAAATTCATGGGAAGATGGATTTGAGAAATTTCTTCTGTCTCCTTTCTTGGCACCCTGTGATATTAAACTCTTTCTCCACTGCAGACCCTGCTGTCTCCATGTATTGGCTTATTCTTGAGCAGTAGGTAATGAATTTGTTTGGTTGGTAATAAGATCAGCAAGTGAGCCCTTGATTTTTAGAGCCTTTTCAGTCTGCTTTCCAGGTGATCTGCTGCCAGCTTTTGTGTTTCTGAACCCAAAGACTTCCACCATTATTGAACTCCCTCTTGTTGCTTATATTTCCACATGAAGAATTTAAATTATGTATGCATTTCAACTTTATGGTACCTGATGACTTTTGCAGGAAAGACTTTCTCCTTATTTTTTCCTTGTCTTTCCTTTTCAGCTAGTTGTCAAGTGTTTCTGCCTGTTCCCAAACCAGAATTTATCAATGATCAAACTACAAACAAAATCAAAGTATATCTCTAAATTAGAGGATACGGATAGTCAGCAGCTTGGATAATATTTATACTTTTGATTTTGAAAGAAAGCTAGTGTCCAATTAATTCTGGGGGAGAGCTTCATAACTCCCTGGTAGCTCCCAGGAAAGCTGGCATGACTTCCTTTTAGAAGAAAGAACAATCATAATAGACAGGACTCTGCTAAATGTCTCACTGATCACAGAAAATGGGCCCAAATCTACAGAGAGTTATGACACTGATGGCTGATTATGCTCCATATAACTATTTTGAGATTCATCCAGGTTGTACTGTGTATTAATAATTCATTTTTATTACTGAGTAATGTTCTGCTGTGTAGATAGACTATAGTTTGTTTATTTATTCACCTATTGATGAACATTTGAATTATTTCCAATATTTGTGTATTACATATAGAGCTATTCTTAACATTTGTTTATAAGTCTTAGTATGCACATGTAATTTAATTTATCTTGGGTATTAATAAATAACCAAGGAGTTGAATGGCTAGAGCATATATAGCATATATTAATTTCTCTCAGGTATTAATAAATACCCTAGGAGTTGAATGGCTAGAGCATATATAGATACATGGATATGTATTTCATGTCTTTAGAAACTGCCAAACTATTTGCCAAAGTAAATGTATTATTTTTACTTATTGCCAGCAGTAAATGGTAGTCTAAGTAATTATATATCCTCACAAATGCATAGTGTGACCAGTCTGTTCGATTTTAGCCATTTTAATAGGTTTGCAGTGGAATCTCATTGAACTTTCAATTTGCATTTACCTAATGCCTAATGCCTTTTTATTATTTTTTAATGTGTTTATTTGAGATCAATGTATCTTCTTTGGTGAATTGTCTATTCAAATCGATGTCATTTTTAATTGAGTTTTTGTTTCTTATTATGATGCTTTGAGAGAGTATGTATGTGTATATATGTATGTATGTGTATACACAAACAAACGTATATTTATTTTTCAGCTATGATTTACAAATATTTTTCCTAGTCTGTGACTTTTCATTTTTCAACAATGTTTTTGAAGAGCAGAAATTTTTAATTTTTAAGGTAGCATTTAAGAAAAATTTTGCTTAACCTAAATAAATAAAATGAAATTTAGTACAAGGAATTAGCTAATGTGATTATGGACTCTGAGAAATCTTACAATATTCTTTCTACAAGCTAGAGAACCAGAAAAGCTAGTGGTGTAATTCTGGTCCCAGTCCAAAGGCCTAAGAACCAGGGTAATTGAGGGTGTCAATTGTAGTCCAATAGCAGGAGAAGATCTGTGTCCCAGCTCAAACAGTCAGGCAGAGAGAGCAAATTCTCCTTTACTTCACCTCTTTATACTATTCAGGACTTCAACAGAATGGGTGATGATCACCCACAAGGGGAAGGCAATGAATTTTACTGAGTTCATCAATTTGAATACAAGTTTCATCTGAAAACACCCTCATTGATACAACAGAAGTAATGTTTAATCTGGGCACCTTGTGACCCAGTCAAGTTGATACATAAACTTAACCATCAAACCAGGTCACAAAGGGTTTTTTTAAACTGTTTTCTTCTAAAGATTTTAAATATTTAGATTTTCCATTTAAGCCAACTTCTTATTATGAGTTAATTTTTGTATATATTGTGAGATATGGATTGAAGTTCATATTTTTATATGTATTTTTAATTGTTCCAGCATCATTGTTTTGAAAACACTATGCCCTCTCTGCTGAATTGCCTTTATACTTAAGTAAAAACTATTTTTTCAGATATGATTGAGTCCATTCTGGAATCTGTATTCTGTTCTAATAATTATTTGTCAATATTTACACAAGTAGTATGACATTGCTTTGATTATTGTAGCTTTGTAATAAATCTTGAAATAAAGATAAGGTTAGTCCTCCAGCTTTGTTTTGTTTTTGAAAGTTGTTTTGGCTATTTGGAGTCCTTTTCATTTCCAAATGAGTTTTGGAATGAGTTTGCTCAATAGTTCCAAAAGAGCTTGATGAGATTTTGATTGAGATTATTTTAAATTTATAGATTAGTCTGAGAATAATTTATATCTTAGTGATGCTGGGCTTCTGACTGATAAGCTCAGTATAACTCTCCATTTATTTATGTTCTCTTTAGGTTTCATCAGCAATATTTTGTAATTTTCAGCATACAGGCCCTTGATGTCTTTTGTCAGGTTTTCTCCTGCTTGATGATAAAAAATTTATTTTACATTACTTTTAGATGTATCAAGGAAAGATAATGAACTAAGGCAAAGAGAAAGCTGAGGAAAAGTACTCAGTTAATATTCACTTACAAATCATGAAAAGCATTTATACTAGAAAAACTAGCAAATTATATAATATTGATTATTAGCCATTTAAAATTATATAAAAATTTGTGATTAGATATCTCTGTTTTAAATATATTTAAATCCATTGAATACATAATATTCTCTAAAGAATACACTCATAATTATGTTCTTTACAATTATATTCATCCTTTAATTATATTTCCAATTATCTAGAATTCCTTTCATATATAAATTCCTATTGTTTGATATTTTATTACTAATAGATTCACCACTATAATATTGATTTTATAAAACAATAGAGCTAATAAAATTTCTCAGCCATTGTATGTGATTTCTTTGCAAATGGTTTTTATTTTACTTTGTTAAGTTACTGTAAGTTATTGGAGTCATGTTTTTCTTACTTGCAATTACTTTTAAAAAGTAGGTGTCTTACCAGTCTCATTATTTGCACATTTGGCAGGTAAGAGAATATCTTTATAAATGAATAGAGAAAATGACTATAAAACCACAAGCATGTAACACTGGAAGTCAGCATGATAATAAGCCAATTTTTGTGGAAATGAACTCATTAATGCTAAATTTTTGCTGACTTCCAACTGATCTGAAAACTGCTTTACAAAATTCAAAAGGCACTTCATGAATTGTAGAAGAAAGGAGGAAAAAAGGAATGAACCAACCATAACCAAGCATATTTCACTCATTTGGCTTCCAACAAACTCCCTTATAATCTATAGCTGAGAGTTGAGAAAAAAAGGAATAAAATTGATGAGGGTGACAGAAGTTTCCTATCTGAGTGACACCAAAGCCGCCTTGTTGAATAGTGCAAATCAGTTTAGACAGAAAGTACAGCTGGGCTTTGATTGTTTGTTAGATTTTATTGTACCTTTTCTTCTACCTGACAATTTTCACACATCTCTCACAAAAAAGTTAACTTTCCCTAAGTGGGCTTTAGATAGAGGAGAGGGCAAATTGAAAAACAATAAGGAATTTGAAAAAGATAAATATACAATAGATATAAAGCTAATAGGAAAAAATATATCTCTCATGTTTTATTAGAGGATTATCTAAGAAGTCATCTAAAATACTTGATAAATTGATAATTGTCTTTTTGTAAACTTTTATAATTTTTTAGCAGAAAGAAACATATTTAAATAAAGACAATTATTAAAGGGGCTAATTTCCTATGGTGATAATTATTTTTATTTAAATAGCTCTGAACCTATATGGTCTATTTTAAAGCATAGAAAAAGTCAACACATGTTAAGAGGATCCCATATATGATGCTTTCACCGTTGTAATAATCAAAACAATAAAAAATAATTTTTTTCTTTTTCCAACATGTCTCAAAATGTGATGGCAAATTATTTATCTGGCATAACTATTTATGACCTCTTTCTTCAGAGAAGTAGACCCAGAAAGTATAACTGCATCCCTTTATTTATGGCCAAGTTATGGCTGATTTAAAGCTGAAAGAAGCAAACTGATACCCCAACAGAAGATACTCTGAATTAAGGATCCAGTGCTGTTTCCATTTATTGTTTATATTCTCTATACCTCAAAAATTCAGGTAATAAATTGTGGCTACAGGACAACTATAAACAACAGAAGAACCATTACAATTTAGCTCAAGACATCCAAGAAGTTGTTAAAATTAATGGAGGAGAGAAACATGGACCAGAAAATTTCTGGGCATCAAGTTGACCAGCCAGAATTTATTGGAACAGATACTTTTCTGTTTTTCATAACATTGATACAAACTAAAGGTGCAAAATACCTGTGTAAGAGCACATGCAAATATTATTAGAATTGGAAGCCGAAATGAGATAAAGTCACTCCTGTAAACTTAATTAGATAAGACAATTTAGAAAAAGATTCTATTTACTTATTCAGTAGCAGTCTATTTGAATGTTAGTTAGTTACTTTCAGATACATCAGCATCTCACACATCATTAAATAAAACTTAAATTTAATTAAATAAATACAATTTGATTTTCTCTATCATGTACTATTCAGCTTATTAGTCATGAAGGAAGAGAAAAGTAAATGAGAAATTTACATTTCTAGGTGCTACAGTATAATTGTTGGGAATATACTATATGCTTCACAAAGCATATAGTACTATATATATATAGCATATATATACAAAGTACTATAGAAGAAACTGTTAATAATTAAAATTTAAATTAAAATACAGTCACGGAGCTCATGAAGGAGAAATTATTTGTAGTAGTGGTACAAGAGGATATTAGTGGAGGAGAGGGCAGGGCAACTGATGATATATGTCTTCAGGACTTCAAAATAAAAGTGATGATAATAGCAATTGTTCAAACTAATGCAACTGATGTGGGAAAATACATAACTTTTTCAGAAAACAATGATTCAAATTATGGCATTTTTCTAGAATTTTTAATTTACATTTAATGTAATTGCCAATATATTTGGGTTCTAATCTCTTATTTGTCCACTTTTAATTTCAAAATATTAGGGTTGGCATAAATGTTTTTGTTATATGGGCACCTTGTATAACACTTAAGTTAGATCTTTTGGTGAGCCCATCACCAGAATAGTGTCCATTGTACCCAATAGGTAAGTTTTTGTCCCTCACTCCCTCACACTCCCCCCTTCTTGGTTTCCAATGTCCTTTATATCTCTTTGTGCCCGTGTCTACCCATCGTTTAGCTCCCACTTACTAATGTAAACATATGGTGTTTGGTTTTTCATTCCTGAGAAGTTTCACTTAGGATAATGGTCTCCAGTTCCATCCAAGTTGCTGCAAAAGCCATATTTCATTCCTTTTTATGGCTGAGTAGTACTCCATGGTGTACACATTTTCTTTATCCACTTGTGAATTAATAGATACTTAGGTTGATTCCACAACATTGCAATTGTTCTGTGATAAACATTCAAATGCAAGTGTCTTTTTTATAAAATGACTTATTTTCCTTTGGATAGATACCTAGCCGTGGGATTGCTGGATCAAATGGTAGGTGTACATTTATTTCTTCTAGGAATTTCTATACTGTTTTCCATAGAGGTTGAACTAATTTGCATTACCACCAACAGCATATAAGCGTTCCTTTTTAAAGACACTTTTAAGGGATTATAGGAAAGATTGGATAAGAATTTGAAGAATTTGGGTGCTAGTCTGTAGACTGCCTCGTACTCCCTTGACACCCTCACATGGGTTTTCTTTGTTATTTCATAAGACTCTTTGAAGTCCAATAAAGCATATAAGATATTTAAAAAAAAAGAATTTTAAGAACTTGTATGTTTTATATGAATTTGTATGTAATAGACTTTAAATTTCATCCTATTATTGAGGATTGACCTTATCAACTGTAATTAACCACTTCGGTACTGTGCTCACTGGCGTGAAACCTTGCCCACAGCGGGCACTCATAGTCCGCACGATAGTTTGTGCTGTGCAATGACAACGAATTCGTTTTGCTCTTGTGTGATGAGGAAAGCTTTAAAGCACTGAAAGCTTGTTTTACTTTACAGGCAGCTTTAGGAAAATAGCTATAATAACTCCTACTAAGGACTTGTTAAAAGGTCACAGATTCATAGTAACTTATTAGCTGAACGTACACACTGCAACTGCAGAGATAAAAGCTGTAAAAGTAAAAGCTTTTGGCTGTCAACTAAAGTTGACCCTTGGCTGTGCGCCTTCATATCATGGCTGTCAGCTAAAGTCGAAGCTCAGTACCAAAGTGGTTAAGGAGGCTCATTCCTTTATATTTCTATCTATTTTTCCACCTCTCAATAAACATTTGTTGATAACTACAGGAAAACTTTTTCAAAGACAAACAGATTAGCTACACTTGAATTAAATGAAATATACTATAGAGAAGTTATCAGGACACATTCCTGAGAAATTCTCTTTTTTTTATTAAATTTCTTAATTGCAAATCCATCACAAGCCAGAGTTATCACTTCTTATTCCCACGTTTTAAATAACCATGTCAGGGAAATTATTTGTTTAATGACTCCTAAACGGATAATCCCTATAAAGTTATTTTGTGCTCTCAAGTTTTATTCATGTTTGATGTGCTGATGAGATCCAGTTGGTCTTTCATTCCTCTCCTGAAAGAGTCCCTATCCCCCTTCTAATCCTGTTTTTAAAAGAAGTAATTAGATCTAGAACTCAAAAGCCAAAAATAATAAGATATACTCATTTAATTTTCTTTTCTCTAAAGTGGATTTGACTGAATAATATATTAGAGATACTTTGAATTCTAACACTTTTAGCTTATAAGTATAGTCTTAGTTTCATTGCAACCATAAACCTGGGGATAGGACAAAAAAAGTACAAAAATAAACAAATATATAGGAAAAGTAAAAAAAAATGCATAAAAAAATAACAGACAATAGGGCAATCGAACCTAATATTTTCAAGATTCATACATGTTGTAGTAAGTATCAGTAATCCATTCCTTTTTATGGATGAATACTATTCTATTGCATGAATATGCCATACTTTGTTTATTCATTGATGGACATGTTTGGTTGTTTTCACTTTATGACTATGATGACAAATGCTGCTTTGAATCTTTGTGTGTGTGTGTGTGCATGTGTACATATGTTTTCTATCCTGAGTATACACCCAATAGCAGAATTGATGGACCCTGTGGTAACTCTATATGTAAATTTATGAAATAATGCTAAAATGTTTTCCAAGGTGACTGTGACATTTTGTATTCCCACCATTAATGTATGTGAGAGAATTCTCATTTGCCTGTAATCTCTTTAACACTTATTTTTAATCCATTCGATTATGACAACCTATTGGGTATGAAGTGGTATATTATGGTTTGACTAATTATGTGAAACCTCTTTTCATGTACTTATTGGACATTTATAAAGTTTGTTTGGAGAAATGTCTTTTTTTTTATTGTTCAGTTGTAAGAGTTTTTATATATTCTAGACATAAGTTCCTTATCGGATATAAGATTTAAAGATATTTTCTCTATGGTCTGGGTTGTCTTTTCACTTTTTTGATGATGTACTTTGAAACTCAGATGTTATTAATTTTGATGATATCTTTTTTTACTGTTAATTGCTTGTGTTTTATATCATATATAAAAGTCATTGCCTAATCCAAGGTCAAGAAAATTTATGCCTATATATTCTTTCAATAGCTTTGTAGTTTTAGCTCTTACATTTATGTATTTGATCCATTTTTAGTTAATTTTTCTATATGGTATAAAGTATTATTCTAATTTCATTCATCTGCATGTGAATTTCCACTTGTCCTACTACCATTTGTTGAAGACATTTTTTGTCCTTAACGAATTTTCTTGGCTTTATTTTTGCAAATCAATTGCCCATAAACACAGGATTTATTTCTAGACTTTGAATTCTATTTCATTAATGTCTGTCTCTACTGTATGCCACTGACACAATGTCTTGATTACTGCAGCTATGTAGTAAATTTTGAAATTAAAAAATGTAAGTCCTCCAAATTCATTTTTTTTTAAATTTTTAACTACTTGGGACTCTTGCATTTTCATATGAATTTTTCAATCAGATTGTTAATTTCTGCAATAAATGAAACTGGAATTTTGATAGGTATTGTCTTAAATCCCTAAATCTATTTAAACAATGTTGCAACATTGTCTTTCCATCATGTCTTTCTATTTATCAATTACTTTCAATAATGGTTTGTAGTTTTCAGTGTGCAAGTCTTGTACTTCCTTTGTAAAACAGATTTCTAAATATTTTATTCCTTTTACTAAAAATGGAAATGCTTTTCAATTTCATTTTCCTATTTTTATAGAAACATAATTGATTTTGTATATTGCTGAACTTCTTTATTAGTTATAATACTTTTTTGTGGATTTCTTAAAATTTTCTACATACAAGATCTTGCTTTAGTAAAAAAAATATAGTTTTATATGTAATGTATAGTTTTATACATTTTTATTACTTACTCACCTTGGCTAGAACCTCCAGTACCATATTGAATAAAAGTGGTAAACTTGTGGATGTTTCTATTAGGTAGAATATAAAATTGGGGTTGAATTAACTTTTATTATGCTTTAGTTTGGAAATAAGTAAGTTACGATAAGCTGAAGGAATTGATTTGAACAAAGGTCTCTGGATATTGATGGTTATAAAAAACTTAACATTCATATAACAATTAGGGTTGTTGGAAATTGTTTTTTTTTTTTTTTGATTAAGAGAAATGTAGTCTGCACTAAGAGATTCTATGTCCTCTCTTATTTTTGTAAATCAAAATCAACTAAAAGGCTATATATTAAACATTCTTGAGTCAAGGGCATGGTGTATAGTGTTGCCTTTGTTGTTATTACTGTACTCCAATATTTAACAGGCTTATGTTAAGTAATACAATGAAATCATTTAACTAGCTTAATTATTCTTGGCAACAGTACAGAAGAATATGTAGATCACATTATTTCAACCCCTTAAGAACTTATTTTACTAAATTTTAACTGGAAGTTAGTTTAGTAAGGGGTGTACTTTTTCTTTTCCTAAATAGCTAGTTTGATTTTGTCATCATCATGAATTATTTAACTGTCTGTACCAACTTGTTTGCATTAACTGTGAGGTTGGTTTTTGGTAATTTATAGCCATCCAGTAGTAATAGATTAAATAGAGTTTGAGCAAAGCATGCACTTTGTGCTTCCTGCTGACTTTATGTAATCTTTCTCCTTGCCATTTTCTCTTCATGTCATTTGTTTTCCAAGTTACTTTTTCAAAGTGTCCCTTTTTATATCTATTGAGTCACTTTAAATCCTTTCTGAAATGAAGTGAGACACTTAGAAAAAAAATCCTTCAAAAATACAAAGTATAAATTATTAATAAAAATCTTTAAGTGAAACATATTGATATTTCTATCTCAAAATGATAAATATTTAACAAAGATATAGAAAACTGATGTCCCATCCTTTTTGTTCCTTCCCTTTCCACCATTAGTCTGCCAGTAAGCATTGCTGAGGATTTTGCTTGGGTTTAAACCCTATTTGGGATATTTGCACTGGTTGATGTGCTAGTATTATCAACATGTGTCCAATTGCAAAAATATCCATGTTTTGTTGGGTATATATGTATTTTAATAATTAATTAGATATGCAATTGAATTTGATCGGTGAAAAATTCGAAAGCCTCCATCCTTGAGAAAGTAATCTATTTCCAAAGTTGTGTTTAGGAAGGTGATGAGAATCTTAGAGTCAGTGAATCAAGTCAAATGGCAAAAGAAGCTGAAAATAATGGAAGGAGCAACAGAAGGAAAAATGATTTTCCCTCAGCAAAACCATTTAAATAAATTGAATACACTATCAGAAAGGCAGTGTGCTATTTCCAGGAGTTAGAAATTGTCAGAACAGCTCTTTCTAGATTTGCTTCAAGCTGCTGGCAGCCTCATTCCATTCACCCATTAGGCTGAGAATGAAAAGCAAGCCAGGTGGCTTATGCATGCATTCAAAACAAAGTTGTTTTATCCAAATGTGAGAATGGACAGGAAGCGAAAATAGTCCTGTGATCTGAAAATGAGAATTGGGGCTTCTTTCAAGAAAGATTTCTCACATTGGAAAAAAGAATCTTTAAATGTAGAAGAAATTTCTGCTGGCAAACAACAAATCTTGCTTATTTTGGCAGAAGAAGGACCTACCTACCTGCATTGCTTTTTCAAGCTTTTGAAGGCCAACATGTATAGATTATACAAAAAATAGCCTAAGAGACAACATTTGAAATACTTACTAATTAACTTTAATTAACCCTCATGTGTGTCTTTTGAAGTCAAAAGGATAATTACTTCAAAGTAAAAATATATTTCCTACTACCAATGACCAAAACTGTAAAAAGGGCACACTGTGGAATTTTGAATGTGAATATGCAAACTATTAATGAGGAGATAGATGTGTGTGTTGTGCGTGTGTGTGTATGCAATCTGGAAATCATTCCTTTCCTTGAAAATATTACCAACTAAGAAAATGTAAACTATATGAATTTTAGACAATATCATAATTGAGAATGCATCTGTTTTAAAAGCCCATGTTTGTTGCCACATTGACAAAATTGAATTGTGACTGCCTTACTTATTTAATATTGATAAAATCCTTGATTTTAAAGGTCAAAGTGAAAATTAGGGAAGCCATAGTTCTTATACCTACATCATAGAGTATCTGCAACAGATGCACACTTCATAGCTCTCCCTCTGCCTTCTCCATAATGCATGGAGCAATTACACCTTCCAGACAGAAATGGTCATTACTTGTCCTGCAGGAGGTGCGAGCACATAATAACATGTGGACATTTGTAAAAGGGAATAAAAATATGCCCAGGAAGAAGAATAAAAAGAATAAGAACTACCAGAAAAGGATTTTCAGAAGTAAAATACTTTATTCTGCTCCTAGTTTTAGGCTTCCTAATATGTAATCCATGGATATTAGACGTGACAGTTCATACTTGAAACATAATGTTTGAAGGAGAGGAGAAACATTATGGGAACTATTTCATAATATTAAAATATTTATTTCAAATTTTTACAAACAAGTAAAGTAATTGAACAGTTCTTAAACATAACAAAATTAAACAGCAGTTTGGGGCTTTAGAACTTTTGGTTGTTAAAATGTTAAATAATAAGTTATGGATGTGAATCTGGTTCCAGGATTGCATTGTGCAAGATATTGACATTTTTTTTTCTTTCACTCTTTGCCTTTTTTATCTGTCTGCTTGTCTGTCCTTTATCAAAATAAATGTAATACTAACATTGAACTGTTGAGAATTTCTACCTCGTCCATTATTATACTATATTTTGGGAAGGTTTTCCCATTTTACTTTATAGCCTATCTTTGTGGGCAAACTCTATATGTGTCTCTGTTCTTTCAAAGTCATAAAAAGGACTTTACAATTTCTGATGAGGCTGGAAACAGCTGAGTTTAAAGTCTAACACTCTTGGGTTTACCATTTAACCATTTCCCATCTAAGTTTTCACCATTTCTCTAGGGTACAATTAGGAATTAGAGCTCTGGTATAGCTGGTGGGAATCATAATTCTTAGCCCTTTTCTAAATACTGGGGATTTCTCTACTTGTAGTAACTTCCCTCATACCCTCTTCTTCCTTTAACCTGTTCTAGAACAGCTTGTGTTCAGCAAATGTCCCTTCACTGAATTGAACATTCATGAAAACAAAACGTTCATTTAACAAAGCTTCTTCAAATTCCCGGAGACAAAAAATTAAAAATCCCAGCTACGTATTTAACATGAAGAAGAGAAAACCACAGGGAGACCAACAATAATTTAATATTTTATTAAGTGAGCCTGCCACGAATATATTAAAACTTGGAAATTAGCTTTCACCTCAGAGTCCAAAATTGCCAGCCTCATGTTTGAAGCTTCATGGAATTGTTAAGCTCTAAAAAAACTTAAGGGTGTATGGATTCTACCACTTCAGTTCCCAATATTATAATCTTCACTTTAAAAATTTCATGGGGACAAGAAACTCCAGCCATTAAAAAATACAAGCAATATAGCATGGGTTAGAGTGAGGTCTCTAATTCATGTGCCTTGCTTTGGATTTCATACTTTACTGCTATAAATGGAAACATAGAAACACACCCACCCTCAAGCTCATAATTCACAGCTATTGTATATTACAGGCATGTATTATAACAGAAATAGTACAGGTTTGGCTCCAGACAACAACAATAAAGTGAATATTGCAATAACATGAGTCATGTGAATGTTTTGGTTTCTCAGTACATCTAAGTTATGTTTACACTATATTTTACTTTACCAAGTATGCAGTAACATTAGGTCTTAAAAAATATGCATAGCTTAACTAAAAAATACTCTATTGCTCAAGAATGCTAACAATCATCTGGGCATTCAGTGAGTCATAATTTTATGGCCGGTGGAGGGTCTTCCATTAATGTCGGCTACTGACTAATCTGGATGGTGGTTGCTGAAGGTTGGAGTGGTGGTGGCAATCTCTTACAATGTGACAACAATGAAGTTTGCTACATCAATTGCCTCTTCATTTTATCAAAGATTTCTCTATGGCATGAGATGCTATTTGATAGCATTTTACCCACAGCAGAATTTCTTCCAAAATTGAAGTCAACCCTCTCAGAGCCAACCACTGATTTATCAACTAAGTTTATGTAATATTCTAAATCCTTTGATGTCATTTCAACAGTGTTCACAGGATTGTCACAAGGAGTAGTTTCCATCATAAGAAACCGCTTTCTTTGCTAATCCATAAAATCAACTCCTCATCTGTTGAAGTTTTATCATAAAATTGCAGTCATTCAGTCACATCTTCAGACTTCACTTTTAATTCTGGCTTTCTTGTTGTTTCCACCACAGCTTTCCACCAAAGATTTCCAATAAATCTTTTTATTTTTCTAAGTAGTAGTTCTCAACAGTGGGCTTAAACTATTCAGTAAACCATGCAGCAAACAGATGTGCTGTCATCCAGGTTTTTATGTTCTATTTATAGAATACAGGTAGAATAAATTTAGCATAATTCTTAAGGGCTCCAAGACTTTTGGAATGGTAAATGAACACTGGCTTCAACTTAAATTAACCAGCTACTGTAGCCTTTAATAAGAGAGTCAGTCTATCCTTCAAAGCTTTGAAACCAGACAATGATTTCTCCTCTTTAGCGATGAAAGTCTTAGATGGCATGTTCTTCCAGTAGAAGGCTATTTTATCTACATTTAAAATATGTTATTTAGTGTAGCTACCTTCATCAATTATTTTAGCTAGATATTCTGGATTATTCACTGCAGCTTCTCCATTAACATGTTTCACTTCATCTTGTATTGTTATGTTATGGATACTGTTTCTCTTCTTAAACCTCATGCACCAACCTCTGCTAGCTTCAAAGTTTTCTTCTGCAGCTTCCTCACCTCTCTCAGACTTCAGAGAAATTAAGAGAGTTAGAGCCTATCTCTGTATTTGGGTTTGGTTTAAGGGAAGTTTGCAACTGATTTGATCTATCCAAACCACTAAACGTTTCTTCATTTCAGCAATAAGGCTGTTTTGCTTTCTTGCCACTCATGTGTTCACTGGAGCAGCAGTTTTAATTTTCTTCAAGAACTCTTCCTTTGCACTCACAACTTGGCTGACTGGCACGAAAGGCATAGCTTTAAGCCTATCTTAGCTTTTGACACATCTTTCTACCTGAGGTTAATCCTTTCTAGCTTTTGAGTTAAAGTGAGAGACATGTGGACTCTTCCTTTTACTTAAATACTTAGTGGATATTGTAGGGTTATTAATTGACCTAATTTCAGTATTGTTGTACCCCAAGGAGAGGAAGAGAGATCAGCAACAGTGAGTTGGTACAGAAATCAGAACACATGCAATATTTATTAATGAAGTTCGCTGTCTTTCATGGATGCTATTCACGGCACCCCCAAACAATTATAATATTAATAGTAACATCAAAGATCAATGATCACTGATCATAACAGATATAATAATAATGAAGTTTGAAATATTATAAGAATCATCAAAATGTGACACAGAGACACAAAGTGAGCATATACTGTTGGAAATATGGAACCGATAGACTTGCTCTACACAGGGTTGCTGCAAACCTTCTTGTAAAAATATAATATTGTCAAAGTGCAATAAAGTGAAGCACAATAAAATGAGGTATGCATGTATAGTACAAAGCCTTCTCAATATACTGCTCCATGGTTAACATTGCACTGAGTAGCAAAAAGTTTCTGAGGCATTTTCTTTGCTGTTTAAAGCATTTTCATGCTGATTTCTGGGATCAAAACATTCCAGATCAGTTCTGAGCAACATTCCTGTATGTTGGAAACACCCCACATAGAAAGGAATAATTCAAGGACCAAGAGAACATGGGCTTCTTTCTAAACTTCATTGCCATTTATTTATTTATTTTATTTTTTGCATCACAAAATCTAATTACAACCATTCATGAAAAATAGAATGTGAAAAATATTTGTATAAAACAAAAAATATAAAAGTTTTGTAAGCATACTCATATAACTGTGAGTGTATAAAGGTAACATACTCTTAATTTCCAGCTTATTATAGTAAGCATGCAGAGACCATAAAATAAATTAATCAAAATCAACTTCATTTTTTCTATAGAGTTTTGGCCACTCTCTTGGTTTTTTTGTTTTCTGGGCTTTTTTGGTGTTCAGAAAGAATAGTTTGTTATGAATTAATATATTCTGTAAAGAACAATTTTCTTCTTTGAAAAATTTCTATTTTCATTACAGCCCATTCTATTTCATGTTGGTTTTGAAAACTACTATTTTTCATGTGCTAGCAAATTTTAAGTATTTTAGTGTAAATTACCAAAAAAATACAAATTATATTTCACTGAATGTTATATCTGATAGCATTCCTTTTATTATATTATTAATTGAAAAGGATTATTTATGGTAAATGTTTCAGAATATCCTGATTATAATTAAGTCAATTGTTTCGCTTGGTTTGATATTCAGGAAGGTGAAAAATGCAGCTGTCTGCATGCAAATCTATAAGGAGACAAATCCTCAGTAGCATATTTATTTCTGGCATTATTATTATTGTCAGTGATTTTTTAAAAAATAGAACTGAAGATGTAAATAGAATTAATAATCTGATGATTTAAGTGCAGCAAGTTTTAAAAATTCAACAGTTGACAAAATTTTGGCAGGTTATACTAATTCTATCAGGGAAAAAAGCCATGAGTCTCATTGAAATTAATTTTGCCCAATTACTATGTATAGCTCTTTACAACAGAATAGAGAGGGTCTGTTATTTATCATGGTTCTGCTTTGTGATAAGAATGTTCATTGTAAAGTGATTTTTAATTTTCAGAGGATACTTAATTTGCTGCCCTTGGATTTAGTGTATGAACTGCCAGATCAGCCTCTTACCCTTTAGCAGACAAGGGATTTACTACTATGAAAGTTTGGCTATCTCAACTGCACAGCTAATAAAAAAAAAAAAACATTTTGTATGCTCTAGGCTTTTATTTTATTAACTGCTGCTTTCTGAAGTCTAGGGCACTATAACAGCTAGAAATAGGAAGTATCAGAGTATTCAAGTAAAAGTATAAATCATAGAATTATAAACAGTGAAAGAAATGTAGACCTTCTCTTCTTTTTCCCCAATGATCAACTCAAATCAACCACGTTCCACAAGCAACTACCAGAAAATCCTTAAAACTTTGATTAAACACTTTTGTTAAAGAGGTACCAAACACAGTTATCTAGGTTTTATCTGTCTTGATAAAAGTAGAAAGGGAGCATCTCTTTCATGTCTATCAAAACATTCATCTATTCATCACATTTACATTTGAATATGACTGATTTGAATATGTTAACTAAAACCTCTAAGTCTAGTTCACTGAAATTCATTGAACAATGGTTTCAGAGGAGGACTACTGAGATATAACAGATTCCCTCACTTATCTCTCCCTCCTCCCCATTCAGTAGTCACCAAAGCCTTTAAAAGTTTCCTTTAAACTGCTTTCCTTTTTAGCAACCTCCCAGAGACTGCCACTCCTCAGGAGTTATCAGACTACATTAATCAGCTAACTGACCTCTTTGTATTCAGTCATTTCATTTCAGCCTGTTAGGTAGATAATGAGGGATTCTGGGTCTCCTAGGGAAGAAAGTGGGTGCTGTTGCCTTGGTGCAATTGCCCCACCTGGGAAGAAGGACAAGGGTGGGCCCCAGGCCTTCATCTTGGTCTTGCCCCACCCTAATCCTTTCCTGAGCAACTGCCACACTTGGGAGAGGAGGGAACACTCTATGAATCTGTCAATCAGAACTTAGTGTGCCAGCTGCAAAAGAATGCAGAGGACTCTGTAGCCCATGGACCAAGCAACATAGGTACCACAGAGTCCAGAAATTGAACTAGAACAACCCACATGCATAGTAAGACTCAAGCCATGTGACTCTCAATAGACTGATCATGGTGGTTCCATGGTAACGTCTGAGCCACTAGGGAGGTTCCAATCTGGGCACTATAAAAAAAAGCATAGACCATAACCAAGTCCCTTTTTGCTACCTTCCTTTTGATCTCCCTTTGTTTGCTGTGGCAATAGGTCCAGTCATCATCTGTGGTGTATGCATCATGCTCTGTAAACCTGTATCTTGCTCTTGCTCTATAATCCTAATCTGTCTCTCCTCAATAAACCTCATTTTCACACTTGCCTTACTTTGGTGCATCTGGTCATTTTTCAACCATGGGTGTGCCAAAAACCGACATTTTCACACTGAAACCTGACAAGTCCACCCTCCATGCAAATAATGTTCTAAAGTACAAATCTTATGTAATTCTTCTCCTTGAAAATGGTCAGTTACCTTGATCAGAGTCAGATGCTCATAGTATAAAGGTAACTTCCAAATATCTCAAAAATGTCAAGAATACACACCTGTACACTGGGTATGGGTCAATCTCTATTTACCCTTCTCTGAAAATGGTTTTAACCAGAGTCAATTGCTTTTCCTTCACACTCTACACAAAATTACATGTCTTTCCAATTTCGTATTTCTCTTTCTGAAATATTCTTGTCTTATTCAATTCACTCTTTAAGATACAGATCAAAAGTCATTTACTTGAAGCTCTTTTTAAAAGCACCCCTCATAATTTAACTAATTCCAAATATGTTATTCACACCATTAAAAAAACTAGTTAGAGCCTTTATAATAAAATAAATATCCTACTTTATGTTATTGAATGGCTTGCTTATCCCTTTAAGACACAGCATCATAGGAAGCTATTAGAGGATTATATAATTTAGTAACAAATTTCACCCTATTTTATGATTCTTCTGTAAGGCATCTTTTCTTCAATGTAGTGATTATTTTGCATATAGATTTTTGAGGGATAGTCATACCTTTACAAACTTAAGGCATATATATATATGTATTATTATTTCAGCAAATTATGGGGGTACAAATATTATGGTTACGTATATTAACCATGCCCCCTACCCCCTTGAGGCAGAGCCTCAAGCATGACCATCCCCAATACGTTGCACATATCTCTCATTTGTTTGTATGTACCCATCCCCTCCTCCCCTTCCCACCCGCCCGACACCCGACACCCGACAAATGTTATTGCTATATGTCCACTTAGGTGTTGATCCATTAATACCAATTTGCTGGTGAGTACATGTGGTGCTTGTTTTTCCATTCTTGAGATACTTCACTTAGTAGAATGGGTTCCAGCTGTATCCAGGAATATACAAGAGATGCTATATCACCATTGTTTCATATAGCTGAATAGTACTTCATGGTATATATATATATATATATATACCACATTTTATTAATCCACTCATGTATTGATGGGCACTTCAATTATTTCCACAACTTAGCAATTGTGAACTGTGCTGCTATAAACATTCGAGTGCAGGTATCTTTTTCATAGAGTGACTTTTGTTCTTTTGGGTAGATGCCCAGTAATGGGATTCCTGGATCAAATGGTAGATCTTCTTGTATCACTTTAAGGTATCTCCATAGTGCTTTCCACAGAGGCTGAACTAGTTTGCAGTCCCACCAGCAGTGTAGGAGTGTTCCTATCTCTCTGCATCCACGCCAACATTTATTGTTTGGGGATTTTTTGATAAGGGCTATTCTTACCAGAGATAAGTGATATCTCATTGCAGTTTTGATTTGCATTTCCCTGATGATTAGAGATGTTGAGCATTTTTTCATATGTTTGTTGGCCATTATTCTGTCTTCTTTTGAAAAATTTCTATTCATGTTCTTTGCCCACTTTTTGATAGGATTGCTTGATTTTTCCTTGCTGATTTTCGTGAGTTCTAAATAGATTCTAGTTATCAGCCCTTTGTCAGAGGTGTACCTTGTGAAAATTTTCTCCCATTCTGTGGGTTTTCTGTTTGCTCTCTTGACAGTTTCTTTGGCTGTGCAGAAGCTTTTTAATTTGATCAGGTCCCATTTATTTATTTTTGTTGCTGCTGTGATTGCCTTTGGGGTCTTCTTCATAAATACTTTGCCTAGGCCAATGTCTAGAAGGGTATTTCCAAAGTTTTCCTCTAGAATTCTAATAGTTTCACACCTAAGGTTCAAGTCTGTTACCCAGCGTGAGTTGATTTTTGTGAGAAGTGAAAGGTGTGGGTCCTATTTCAGTCTTCTACATGTGACTATCCAGTTTTCCTAGCACCATTTGTTGAATAATGGTTCTTTCCCCAGTGTATATTTTTGTCTGCTTTGTCGAAGATTAGTTGGCTATATGAGGATGGTTTTATATCTGGGTTCTCTGTTCTGTTCCACTAGTCAATGTCCCTGTTCTTGTGCCAATATGAAGCTGTTTAAATTACTATAGCCTTGTGGTATAGTTTGAAGTCTGGTAAACTGATGGCTCCTATTTTGTATTTATTGCCTAGGATTGATTTTGCTATACAGGATCTTCTCTGGTTCCATACTAAGGGAAACATTATTTTTTATATGTCTGTGAAAAATGATGGTGGTATTTTATTAGGGATTGCATTTACTCTGTAGGTCACTTTGGGTAGTATAGATATTTTAACAATGTTGATTCTTCTGAGAATGATATGAGCATGGTATATTCTTCCACCTGTTTACATCCTCTGCTATTTCTTTCTTCA
>VBSM01003039.1:11345541-11380683 GCA_008086735.1 Cheirogaleus medius
CTTCTTTCTTCTAATATCTTCTAGAAGCTGTCTTTTCTGCAGAGACACTCTGTCGGGCGGTGTTTCTCATCCCCCATCTTGCTCCGCCCTACTTAAGGTATATTTATGCCTGTGATTTTTACAATAAGTTTTCTAACTAAGCTATATTTGAGAATCATCTAAATATTTATATAAAAGTTTAGGTAGGTGTGCCAGGGGATTAATTAAACATTAGCGTAAGAAATATAAATTGAATGTGAAAATATTTGCTTAACATATTATATATTAAAAATACATTTCCCCACATTCACTCTCTCTCTCTCTCACACACACACTTAGTCCTAAGTGATCCCAAGAAGCATACTCTACTTTTTAGAATAATCTGACATCATTTTCCACCACAAACTTTGATCAGCTAGCTCTTTTTTCAACATGCTTCTCAGCTGAATCCTGTACGCTCAATCTCAAGAAAATAGAAGTAATCAGAAGAGAGCTTTCACATGCTCCAATCTCCACACCAACTTACCTTATTTATGAGCACATCCTCAAAACTCTTTTCTCTTTTCAAAGAGGAACTCTTCAGAGTCTGTCTAAGCCAACCCTTCCTCACTGCATTAGATTGCATCCCTTCTAGCATACTGCAGTATATGGCTCTTCTCTGTTCTACAGCAGCTTCACCTTCACAGGTGCAGATTGGCAGTACTAACCACAGGAAAAGAGGAGAGGGTCAAAAATGAGGAGGCCAATGAGCATTTAGCACCTAACCCACAAAAGCAGGAACTTGAGGTTAGGGACTTTTCCTGGCCAGGAGCATGAGCAGAAACAGGGAGCTCATGTCTAAAGCTAACCTTTTCCCCATTAACATACATTAGCATAGTAAAAATCACACCCATCAGTGCCATAACAGTTTACAAATGTCATGGCAACCCCTGGAAGTTACCTTATAAGGTTAAAATAGGGGAGGGCTCTTAACTCTAAGAACTCCTCACCCTTTTCCCAGAGAAATAATGTATATTCTACCCACCATTTAGCAAAAACCTAAGATATAGGCACAAAAGTCAAAGTATGGTAAAACCCAGTGTCTCTACCACTCATGGAGATAGACCCATTTCTCTTCAGGAAATATACTTTCACTTTCTATTTCTATGCTGAAAAGCCTGCAATAAAAACTGGGTAGAAGTCCTAAGTGTCTGTCATCGCTCTGTGGCACCGGCTCTGGTTGCAATTTTTCCAAGCAAAGAGCCAAAGAACCAGGACAACACACCTCAAAAAATCAACTTTGACAACCTTCCAAATGGATAATTCCCTCAGCATGCAAAACTGTTCTAATGGTCCTATTTTAGAGCAAACAAACACAAACATACAAAGGATTTTCTTTATTCTATTTCTCTCCACAGTTACCCCCACCTCCTCCCCTTTATGGCAAAACTTTTCAAATGAATTGTCCATATCCTCTGTGTTATTTCCTCTCTTTTCAATCTGGAGTACACTGTAATGGATGAGCACCACACTTCCCACTGACTCAGCAACCCATGTCACAAACGGTGTCCATGTTCCTAAAAAAATTCTCTGCCTCTTCTTTCTTCTCCTGTCAACTACATTTTCACAGCTTCATCACATGTTTTTGGGATATCATTTGCAATTGGTTCACTCTTACCATGCTGGCTCTTTTTCAGTCTTCTTTGCTTTCTCATTATCTCCCTAACTTTCTTTTTTTTTTTTTTTAGAGACGGGGTCTCGCTCTTGGTCAAGCTGGTTTCGAACTCCTGACCTTGAGCTATCCACCCGCCTCGGCCTCCCAGAGTGCTAGGATTACAGGCGTGAGCCACCGCGCCCGGCCTTCTCCCTAACTTTCTAACATTCAAATGCCCTTAGTCATACCCATTTGGTGGTTTATCTCATCCAGTTACAAAGTATAACATCTCTAATGATGGCTCCCACATGTACAAATCAAATTTTCTCTCCATAACTCTGCATTCATTTATGCATATTCCTGTTGGACATTACTGGTTGAATGTCTAATAGATACATCAAGCTTATCAAGTCCACAACTAAAGTCTTGATTCATACTGCTTCAACCCCAGAACTACTTCACTTGTGCCTTTCTCACCTTAGTAAATAGCAACTCCAATTTTATAGGTATTGAAGCAAAAATGTCTAATTGTCTTCACTCCTTTCTTTCTTTTTTATTCCACATTGACAAACCCTATAGGCTCTAACTTTAAAATTTTCCCCGAATCCAGCCACTCCTCATGATATCCACTAATATGAAGGTCCACAGTCCAAGAGTATTTTTTGATAATTAGAAAGAGTTGTTACTGAATTCTCTTCATGTTCATTAGGCCCCCAGTGTCTTTTCTGTAAAATCAACCAGTGTGATCCTATTAAAACATTGGTTATTGACTAGGGGTAATTTTATGCCTTCATGGGGGATATCTGGCAATTTCTCGTAATATCTTTTATTGTCAAAATTGGGAAAAAGTTAATGGATAGAGGCCAGACATGCTGTTAAACCTCCTATAACACAAGGGGTAACCTCTTGCAACAAACAATGATCTTGCCCAAAGTAACATTTAGAAACTCTATTTTGAAATATGTCACACCCCTTTCAAGACCTGCCAATGGATTCCCATCTTATTCTGAGTAAAAGCCAGTGTCTTTGAGGTTAATTACCTACAATGCCTCACTATACCTCACTATAACTACTTCTTTGATCTCATCTCTTCTTCTGACAGATAACTTTTCACTCTTTTCCAGCCATAGTGACCTCCTTAGAGGCCAAACTAGTGTGTCACACTAGTTCCATATCAAAGCTGCAGCATTTTCTTGTCTCTCTGCTTAGAATATGCTTTGAACAGATATTTATATGACTTGACTGCTCACTTCTATCAGAGTCTGGTCAACGAAGCCTTAATCCCAAGGCTTTCTCCCAGTGTCATTCCCCTATACCAGACACACACATTTGTAGCTGGCTTTCCCTGTTGTCTTTCTTATGTTTATTTTATTTATTTATTTATTCTTTGTATAGCTACTTACTTAACATATTTACTTTTTAAAATTTAATTTCCACTTATGTAAAATAAGTTTGATGATGTTAGGGATAGTTTTTTTCCCCCTACCTTTTTAAAATTTCTTGAATGCTTTGGAGAAAGTCTGGAATAAAATAAGTGCTCAATAAATATTTGTATGAATGAATGCATAATATGATTTGAAATTCGTGGTTATTTATCTCTTGAATTAGCATTAGATTAAACTTTGCTTAACATGAATCAAGGGAATAAAACATATCAATTTTGAACTAAAGAGTTTTGATTCCTCTCACATTTTATTTTGATTACATGAAAGTAGAACATCTAATAAGGTCCTTCTCAGTCAAAGGAAACATGGAACACATCGATAAGATTGAGATCAAAGGGCATGGGGACTAAGAGAGAAGAATTTAAATGTCCTTCATTTTCTCCCTTACTTTATATTGATAATTAATTATGGGAGTTAGACCTCTGTTCTTTGATAGGCATTAAATCAATTTGAAAAGGAACAAATTACCTGAAACCCTAAAAAACAACTTCTATTAATCTGCAAAGTGCAGTTCATAAATCCCCTGTGCACATTCATGTGCTGTAAACAGCTAATTCTAGATATATCTAAGAGAATAAATTCAAAGTTGTTATTGCTAAATGAGCTCACTTAAACTAATTCATCACCTCGTTCACTCCACTTTGTTTCTTAGTTTATGTTGTACTTGATATGAATAAAATCAGGTCAGTTGCTGCATTATAGTTTAAATACAGCTCCTTTAGATATTTTAGGGATGTAAGTTGGGGAGAGCCCAATCAACAAAGCACACGTGTCAATATGAGATATGTATCATGTAGCATGTTTTGGCTAGTAGTTCAGCTAATGCTACTACTAACTAGTTTACACTGAGGAAAAGCATCTCACAATACAGTAAGTCAAGAAATAGGATAACATTAGAGATGGTTGAATCAGCTGCTCAATGATATTCTTAATGATTCAAGTTATTTCCTTCTTTCTGCTTTTTTGTTCTGTGGACCTTCACTTTTATGTAAGACTTACATCCTTAAAGTTTCTGTATAATCCTAGCTATAGAAAGACCCATTTTTATGTTGTCCCATTTAGAAAAAAAGAGACTTTTCCCAGAGGTGTCATCTACATATTAAACCTGATTTCTTATCATGTCAAGATTTAGATAATATATTCATGGCAAAATTAGTCATTAGTGAGGGGAAGAGGTTTTTCGGTTTAAATAATTCATGATTTTCCCTGAAACTGATGATATGGTCACTTTTTCAAATGTATGGTTCTGTTAGCAAGAAAAAACAGGGAAATGGATAATTGAGAGAAAATAGCTGACATATACTACAGAACATGTGTCTTTGCTTTGACATTATTTCTTCACTCCATCCTAACTTTTCTACCAATGGGACCCCACTGCCTTCATAAAGCTTGCTCGTTATCCAAAGCTTCCTAATGTAACACTCCAGGCCTTTTCTCTGCTAAAATACATTATATTCACCAATCTGCCTTACTTATTTTCATTGTCCATTCATAACATATGTTAATTCATCAAAAATGTTGGGACTTAGAAAATACTGTAATTCAAATATACTATATCATTTTGAAAATAATGGAGTGATCATTTTAACCTGTGCCTTTACCTCTACGTTTCTGGGTGTTTTCCTGAGTTGTAAACTAATGATGAAGTCTAAGTCCACTGCCTCAGACTTATGAATATGTCTATCTTGGTTTAACATAATTCAGCATATTATATCAGCTAGGAGCACAGGCTTTTATGATAGACACAAGCCAGGGGCCGAAACCTAACCCTTTATTTTTGACCTTTAGCAAATTGCTGGATTTATTTAAGCCCAGTTTTATCAATTAGGAACATAATGTGGCACTCCAAGCACTTTCATAATACATACAAAACGCTTGCTTAGCACCATGTTTAATAACTAGCAATGGTTCCCTGAATAATTGTTTTTCTGTCGTTATTAGTGTTATGATTACTGAAAGTATTTTGAAATCTCCAGCACTTAGAATAGTATACAGGCATTGCTAGATTTCAGTGAATGTGTTTTACATATATAGATGAAGTAATTTTACAGGAAAGGACAATAAGGGTTGTAGTCTTCAACTTGTTCTGGAATTTAGATAGAAAAAAGAAGGAAAAAACACTGTTAAATTCAGCCCATGCCAAGAACTTGTCAACCAATATCATAAACAGAACATATTATTTGGTTTTATCCAATGTCTGAGTGTAAGGTGTCTAATTTCTCAAAATTTTACATACCAGACATAAAAGTAAAAAGTATTTGTGCACAGGAATGTGAAATGTGATGTGACAATGAGATATCTAGTCTTTCCTTCCTTTTTTCCTCCTTTTTTCAACTCTCCTTCCCTCCTCCTCTCTCTCTTCTCTCACACTCTCTCTCTTTCTACCTTAAATACTTGTTACATGCTGCAATTAGTGAAGTCCCCAAACTATTCCTCTTAATAGAACTATATTAAATGTCTATAAAAGTTTTCAAGACTCTCAGCAGAGTGGTGCTTCTTTGAAAGCAACTACTTGCAGAAGCCAACTCCAAAAAGAACAAATTTATCTGGCTCTATATACACTAGATCTCCATTTATGTTAACTGCTTATTAGTTCTGCCTAATCACCATGCAGTACAACCTGGAGCAAATGATGTGGACATCTGTTTAAACATGGTAGATTGAATGACACATTTATCTCTGATACCATTTTAAAAAAACAACCAAATTATACTACAGGAATATAAATAGAACAAAGAGAATAGGCAATCAGGCAGCAAACAGGGAGATGTCCTTAATGTTCTGGAGTGAAAAGCAAGTAAGAACATGGTAACTGATGAAGCAGAGCTGAGAAAATGAACACCTACTCCTCTGCAGATGAGGATGCCAATAAAAAGTGAATTGGTATTTCAGAAACCAGAGGTACTCAGTTCCATTGAAGGCAGAAATTAACATGCAGGCAAGGGAAATGGATAGGACTGAACACAGGAGAATTAATTTTAATTCTTTTGTGGCAGGCAGCATTCTAAAAATGTACCTCCCCAAGATTTTCAACCCTAATTCAGAGGACTGTGAAGATGATGAGATATCATGCCCTCAAATATGCCATGTTTCTTGCAAAAGGAACTTTGCAGTTACAATTAAGATTATTAATCAGTTCATCTTAAAATAGGGAGAACATCCTGGATCACCCAAGTGGGCCTAATGTGATCACACTAAACTCTTGAAAGCAGAGGATTTTCACTTGCTGACAGGAAAAGAGGAAATCAGGGATGCGAAGTATTATCAGTATCTGATGATGGAGGGAGTCGTGGGCCAGGGAATTCAGGTAGACTTTAGAAACTGAGAGCAGACTCAGTTGACAGACAGCAAGTAACAGGGACCTCAGTCTTAGAGTTCAAGGAACTAAATTTGGCCAACAAATGAATTGAATTGCAAGTAGATTCATCCTCAGTGTTTCAAGATAAGAGCTCAGCCTGGCTGACTCCCTGATCTAGCCTGCGAGATCCAGAAAACCAACTGAGCTTGCTCAGAATTCTGAGCTACAGAACTATAAGATAATAAATGAGTGTCAAGTTGCTAAGTCTATGGTAATTTGTTACATAGCAATATAAAACTGACACATTAATTCAGCAATGAAACAACCTCTCCCTAATCAGAGCAGGAATTTATTCTCTGAGGGAAAAAAAAATAGAACTCATAAGAACAGTTGGAAAAAGTGAATTTGGACGTATTAAATAAGTTAGACACCAACTTCCTCCCCACTGTTTCAAGGCCAGAAAGATGTTAGCAAATTCTATTCTGCCACAATGGGGTTAGGGGGAAAAGGAAACACGCAATTGGGTGTCTCATGATGAAATGATCATATTCTTCCTGCATTACCATACAGCAAATCATACCAGTTGATAAGCCGGTCAAGTCACAGAGACAATTTTTCTTGGTTAAATGGGTTTTTCCCACTCAAGCTCAAGATCTATAGTACACCATCAATTCTTGTTGGTCAGGGGGGCATTTCTTCCCTAACACTATTTTTCTTCCACTTAGAACCTTAGTATTGCTCTTGACCTCAGGCCTCTTGTTCACTCACTCATCGCAACATAGGAGAGATGATTTATCCCCAGTCATAGATTTGGAAGGAGAATTGCACACGAAACACAACCTCTTTCACACATTTTTCTGTTCAGGAATCAAACTGCAGGCGTTCTTCTGCACCTCTATCTTGTCAGCTTGAAATGGCACACACCAGGGAAAGCATTTGGGATTTTCTCAGCAGGCTATCCAGGCCTGACCATGGTGTGTGGGGTGGGAGGAGTGAGTCTTTTCAATTCTAGTACTTACTTTTGGGAAGCTCACCTAAAAGAGATGAAAGACATAGTCTCTTACATTAAGTTCAACAGTAATAAATGTGACATTTAGATCCTCTGAGTGCTTTTATGAGTAAATTCTCAATGACTTCAACACTTAATTGAGAGAAAAGAAGAGATAATTATTTACTGATACAAAGCCCATGATAATGAATCTATACCCTCAATTAATTATGTAGAGAGACCAAAGAATCATACTAAATTTAGGGAAAACAAGTAACATGAAGAGAGAGAACAGGTGAGTATCATGAGTTCTAATTAGTAGGAGATTGTTATATTTATATTTTCACTTATACCTGACCATCATAATATAGAAGTATTACCTGTTGCTAATACTAATTTTTTGTCTTTAGTCATTTATTTTTGTTTGCATATTTTAACCACTAAAGTAAAAATTATTAAACAATAAAAATTCCTGTAAAAAATAAAGTCTCCAATACTTTGTCTTATAATTTTAATTTTTCTTATCTTTTGTAATCTTCCCAATTTTTTTTTCATTATAAACTGCATTTAAAAAAAGAAAGGCCTAATCTTACTTTTTTTAGTTGTTTATTTCTTAAAATATTCCTGGAAGATCTCTTGGACTCTGTCAAAGCAGAGACCTTTAATAAAGAGGGGGGTGAACATAGGCAAATTATTCAAATTAATATAGTAGAAAGCACTCAAGAAAGAGTGACTCCTCCTGCAGGATTTATGTTATTTGTTTATTTTTTATTGAGCATGGACTAAGGCTGAAATATACTGAAAGACCAAGTTTGCTGACTCAGAGAGGGTCATACATAACTTGTCATTTTTCAACATTACTGTCATTTTTATGATCTGTTCAGAGAAGTTCATAAAACCTGTTTTCAACTATCTATTCCTTAGGATTTATTGTTCTTAAGAAATTGGAGAACTTATCTGCTTTGCTATGTTTCTGATAATGCCCTTAGGCCCAGAATTTCAGTTCAAATTGATAAATAGAAATGTACAGTTTTTCACAAATTTCTTTTGGAACATCTGTAGATGGAATATAATTAAATTTTCATTGTATCTTGTATTTTAACATTCTTTTCTATTCTACATTAATTGTTTTTCCTGAAGGATTATGTATCTACCTTACTATTAAATCCTTTATAATAAAGAAGAGTTAATTGTTCCACTAGCTGCGTTGTTATAGCATTTTATAATTTTGTATGTACCTTCAAGGCAACCTTTATCTCATTAGATTGCAAATATCTATTCAGATTACTATCTTTTGTAATTTGTTCTTGAGTTTGGTGACTATTACTTATTTACATTTTTATCCCCATTATCTAACACTGTGCCGTGGACAAAACAGAAGTTTGAAAAATATTGGTAAATTAAATTGTGTAGATAGTTGTTTAAAATGCCTTATTCTAGCATTTTGTCACTGGTCTATAATGGATAATAGTCACAAATTGGGTCATAGTGGCAATAACTAAAATAAGATTAATAAAAATGCAACTGACCAATCTTGAGGATTCTTTGTTTCATCTACTCTCATCCAAGATTAAAATACTAATTCATATGGAAACTAATTTTCCCTACCAACATAATTCCTATTTACTGTGTTGTTCCTTCTAAAAACAGATGGAGCAAAAACATAAGCTTGGCTAGATTTTAACAAGTGATATTTTATCAATACAAAACATAAAACTAATGATGCACAAATATATTCCAATATCACATTAAGCAATAGAAATAAAAGGACATACTTTGCTTCATGCTATGTCTATATATCTATATATAGTTGAGGGTAAAATCACTTTATTCCCATTGTAAATCAACACAAATAATATTCATTAATATTTTATAACCTTAAAGTAAATCCAATAAGCAATTGCAAGACAGATGGTAAAGTGCTTAAGAAACAGTTCCAACCCCAAGACTACACATGTGGTTGAAGGCGCTGAGGGAAATGCTAACTATAAAGGACTATAAAAGACTTATACACAATAATGTAAAACACTACAGGGTAAACAAATATAAGACAGTTTCATAAATATAACAACATCCAGAGTCTATATATCTTTATATATTATAAGTATTTCTGTTGGCTTTTATTGCATACCTTGCACAATATAGTCACACGGTTTTCAGTTTTTAGTGTGGTGTATTTTTTCTATTTGCCACATTTCTCTAGCATTTTGGTTTACAGCCTTCCTGTGGTTGTCATTTTATAATCATGTTCTCATACAATCCTAGCAATATTGCTACAATTTCATCTTATTATCCCTATTTTATAGATGAAGAAACTGAACTCGCAAGAAAATTTTTAAGTAGTATGACTAGAATCACTTAATTTGAAAATGCTGAAGTGAGATTTTAAATCAATTTTATTTGACTCAAATTCTCAAGCACTTGTCTTTGTACTATGTATAATAAGGGAGAATCCCACTTTTTAAACTATAAATCTTCTGCAGAGCAAAGGAATCCATCAATAAAATAACAAAAGAGTCTACACATTGGGAGAATGTATTTTTTGATCAAAAGACATATGAAAAGTGCTCAACACCACTAATCATCAGGTAAATGCAGATCAAAACCATAGTAAGATATCACCTCACATCTGTTAGAAGGGCTATTATAAAAAAGAGATAAAAAAGTGCTGACAAGGGTGTGGAGAAAAGATAATCCTTGTACACTGCTTGTGGCTATGTAAATTGGTACAGCCTTAATGAAAACCAGTATGAAGGTTCTTCAAAATTTGCAAATGGAACTACCATGTAATTAAACAATCCCTCTGTTGGGTATATACCCAAAAGAAATAAAATAAGCACCTCATAGAGATATCTACATTCATATGTTTATTGCAGCACTATTCATAATAACCAAGATATAGAATCGTTTAAGGGCCTATTAATGGATAAAGATACTGTGATGTACACACACGCACACATACATATATAGTGATACATACATAACATATATAATAGTATTCATATTTATCTTTATACATGATTACTATGTAGCCATAAAAACAAACACAGAAATCCTGTCATTTGCTACAACATGGATGAAACTGGAGGACATTATGCTAAGTGAAATAAGCCAGATACAGAAATACAAATATCATGTTATTTCACTTATATGTGAAATATAAAAAAAGCCAAATACATGAAAACAGAGTGCAGAACAGTGATTAGCAGGGATGGGGAGGAAGAGGAAATAGGTGTACATGGGTCAAAAGGTACAAACTTGTAATTAAGTAGGATGAATAAGTCTAGAGATCTAATGTACAATAGAAGGACTATACTTAATACCACTGTATTGTATATTAAAAATTTGCTAAGAGAGGAAATGTTAGATGTTCTTACTGCAGAAAAAAAGGAGGTAACTATGTGAGATAATGGAGGTGTTAATTTGTTTGACTGTAGAACTGACATTAGTAATCATTTCATTATGTATGTGTATATTAAAATATGTTGTATGCATAAAATATATATAATAAAATACATTCAAAAAATAATATCATAATTTCTACCTACTCTAGCATTTTAAAGATATTTGGATCACAAGAAGCATAAATTATCAGTAATGGGATTTCACGTGGAAGGACTCATCTCATCCATTTATATAAAATTATTTCACTATTCTCCACAATATTTTCAGAAGTGGCCAACCAGGCTCTCACTGAACAATTTAAATAGTAATGTACATAAGTAATCATTACACCCAAGTATATTTCAACATAATCTCAAATTAGGATGTTTATATTAAAACAAATTCTGATATATATAACTTTTGTGTTGTACTCCTTAAGATCAAAGACACTCATATTTAGATCTTCTAAATAGACTCTCATTTCTCAACTTTCTTTTTAATGTATTGGGCCCCATTTAAATAAGTGAGATCCCAAAATTCTGTTCTTTAAAATTTTTGTTTGTGACTTCCTGAGAATAAATAGCTAGAGAGAACCCAGGCAGCCAAAGTGTTTTAAAAGTCCCTCAAGGTTGTCCAAATGATTCAGGTTCCTTTGATTGGGTGCAGCTTCCTGAACACTACAGGTAATGAACCCAGATAACTTGTAGTTATTTTAGCATTACAGACAGATTTCACTGAGACAATAAAATCAATATGGTCTTCTGTTTTAAAAATATACTTTCTGGGACTCTGGGACCAACCTACTGCCTTATAAAGAGTCAAAATAAGATTCTCATGAACAAATTTCCTGGTATTGCTTTCTCATCCTGTGTTTCTTTCACTATTCCCCAAAAGTAAGAGCATTAGCCTGATCCATTGAGAATGGGACTGGGTGGATGTAGTACCTTAACGATATTGTTTTACAATTTGAATTCTTGTAGAGTTATACTCTATTTTACCACAAAACAAAGTGACACTCCATTACTTAGCCATACTTGGCTTAGTCCACTTGTGCTTCTTTATCACTATACCATAACTTGGGTAATTTATAAAGAAAATAAATATATTTCTCACATTTTTGGAAACTGGGAAGTCCAAGATTAAGAGGACAGTAGGTTCTGTTTTCTGGTGACAGGTGATCTCTGCTTCCAACGTTGTTGCTGTATCTTTCAGAGAGGAGGAGCCCTGTGTCCTCACATGGCAGAAGGCAGACGGGCAAGCAAGCATCAAGCTGGGGCTGCATGAAACTTCTCTTACATGAGTCTTAATCCAATTTAAGAGGGAGAAGTCCTCATGTCCTAATCACCACTTAAAGTCTCCACCTCTTCATACCATCCTGTTAAACATTAAAATTTAACAGCCAAATTTTGGAGAGGACACATTAAAACTGTAACCATCCTTAATGCAGATTAGAGTAACTCAACCCTACCACTTGTACTTTACAAATGATGATCCATAATAAATTTATAGCAAACAAAAATTGCTGGTTTAAATTGGTATTTTCTTATGTTAAGGCTGACAAATTTTTACTCTATTTTAGATTTAAAAAGTAAAATTGAAGAATTTTAATAGTTTATTTAACTTAAATAAAATCTTTATTTATTCAAACCATCCTTAAGATTTTTTTTTTAGGAGTCCAGCATTCCAAGTATATATTTCTCACATATTTTATTTTTTAAGTAAATGTAAATTTGCTCAGCAAAATTTACTCATTCACTTAAAAAATTTTTAAAAAAATAAAATATTGAGGAGGGGTTGGCTAAGAACAGAGGCCTTTTTGATCAAAAACATTAGACAAATGTATTACAATTTAATGCCTGAATGAGAGGGCTCAGTATATAAATTTGCTTTTATATGGCCCAGTGAATTGAATAGTGATATAGACATAGCAATAACCAATCTGTGTGTGTACTGAACACAGAACATATGGCAGAAATTCCCTCAAGGGGAAAAAATGGGCAACATCCGTTTTATACTTTTCATTTGTTTTGTCCTTCTTAAAAAAAAATGCAGTGTAAAGTATACAAGGAAATTTCTAAGTGCATTTCATTGGCTGATTAACAGAAGTCAGCTATATTATTAACCTTTAAGTTAGCTATTTGCCAAAGGCCACTTAATTATCAATAGCATTTTTGATTATACATTATTGTTAAACATATCTGTGGCATGTATAGAAGCTGAAAGCTTTAATAGACACCTACTTGTCAAATAATCTAGTCTGACATAAAACATATGCTGTTTTGATAGGCAATCCATGTTTATTTCACAATCTGTTTCGGAGATGAATACATCTAAAAATTATTGATCTTCACTAGACTAGCACCTATAAAATATATTTTTGAATATGTCAATATGTCATAAAAATCAACATAGTTTTCTGTTATAAAAATATGCATCTATTTTATAGGTTGCTTTTCATTATTGAGAGTTCTAATACACTTTTTGGTAAATAAGTTAATTCTTACCCACTTGATCTATTTATTGTTAGAAAATGGACTCTGTCCCTTGAAATTTGAAGTTCCAGAGCAATTTTTCTTCCAATTTAATAGGTCTGTGTTGGGTTAGATGGGGATGGGAGCTGCAGTTAGAACAGCTACTGAATCTTTCATTTGATGTATTTCTGATACCTGATACTTGCTCCTAAATGTGCTCCACACATGTTGCCTTCCCCAGCCCACCATTTTATTTTCCCACCAAATAGACTTATGAGATCTACTTGAACTCAGAATATTGCAAACAGATGACTTTATGACCTTGCGTTTTTGTGGCCTGATAAAGGATATGTCTAAGATGGCTAAAACAAATCAGAATCTAATTCATTTTTTGGCACTGAATATGAAGAAAGATAAGAAAACCATTACATGTATACAGTTGATCCTATTTGATATGCTTGGTTCATTACATTTCAATTTGGAAAGATACAAATATAGCTCTTATTCCATGTAGGCTGATAAAACTAAATACCATAAACTAGGTGGCTTTTAAACAAGAGAAATTTATTGCATACTGTTCTAGAAGGCCAAGATCAATGTACTAGCTGATTCTGTGTCTGGTGCTGGTGGTGGCCTGAATTCTGGTTCATAGACAGAGCCTCTGTCTGTGTCCTCAAATGGTGGAAGAAGCAAGGCATCTCTCTAGGACCTCTTTTATAGGGGTACCACTTCCATTAATGAGGGTTCTGCCCTCATGACCTAATCACCATGCAGTACATCACCTCTTAAAACTACTGTGATAACTCAAGTGTTATGATCTGAATATTTGCCTCCACCTTACATTTATAAACTGAAATCTAATCTCCAATTAAGAGTTTGGGCTTTGAAAAGGAGATTAGGTCACAAGGAGCCTTTATGAATGGATTTAGTTCTCTTATAAAAGAGATCCCAGAAGACATTGGCCTAGGCAAAGAATTTATAAAGAAGACACCAAAGGCAATCACAGCAACAACAAAAATAAATGAACGGGGCCTGATTAAATTAAAAAGCTTCTGCACAGCCAAAGAAACTGTCAAGAGAACAAGCAAACAACCCACAGAACGGGAGAAAATTTTCAGAAGCTACACATCCTATAAAGGGCTGATAACTAGAATCTATATAGAACTCAGGAAAATCAGCAAGAAAAAATCAAACAACCCTATCAAAAAGTGGGCAAAGGTCATGAACAGAAACTTTTCAAAAGAAGATAGACTAATGGCTAACAACATATGAAAAAATACTCAACATCGTTAATCATAAGGGAAATGTAAATCAAAACCACAATGAGATATCACTTACCCCAGTGAGAATGTTTTTTATCAAAAAGTCCCAAAACAATAAACATTGGCATGGATGCAGAAAGATAGGAATACTCATACACTGCTGATGGGACTGCAAAATAGTACAACTTCTGTGGAAAATAATATGGAGATTCCTCAAAGAGCTACAAGTAGAACTACCATTTGATCCAGCAATCCCATTACTGGGCATCTACCCAAAAGAACAAAAGACATTCTATAAAAAAGACATCTGTATTCGAATGTTTATAGCAGCACAATTCACAACTGCAAAGATGTGGAAACAACCTAAGCGCCCATCAATACACGAGTGGATTAATAAAATGTGATATATGTATACCATGGAGTTCTACTCAGCTACAAAAACAATGGTGATCTAGCACCTCTTGTATTATCCTGGATAGAGCTGGAACCTATTCTACTAAGTGAAGTATGCCAAGTATGGAAAAACAAGCACCACATGTACTCACCATCAAATTGGTATTAACTGATCAACACTTAAGTACATATATAGTAATAACATTCATCAGGTGTCAAGCAGATGGGAGGGCGTGGAGTGGATGGACATATACATATGTAATGGGTGCAGGGTGCACTTTCTGGGGGATGAGCATACTTGAAGCTCTGACTCAGGTGGGGCAAAGGCAATATATGCAACCTAAACATTTGTACCCCTGTAATATCTAAAATAAATAAATAAATAAATAGATCCCAAAGAGGTCTCTAGGTCTCTTTTGCCATGTGGACATAGCAAGATGTCAACTGTCTATGAACCAGGAAGCAGGCTGTCACCAGAACTCAACCATTCTGGCACCCTGATCTTATACTTTCCAGCCTCATCCTGCAGAACTGTAAGAAATACATTTCTGTTCATAATCCACCCAGTTTATGGTATGTTGTTATATCTGTCTGAGCGGATTAGGAAACCATCACATTGGTGATTAAGTTTCAACAAAAAAATTTTGAGGAGACACAAAGATTAAGACCATAGCAATACAATTACAAGAATTATTACTATTATGACATCTGTATGTGTATTGGTTTTCTATTGCTGCATAATTATCATAACCCAAGCTTAGTAGCTCAAAATAACACATATTTATTATCTCAGGACTCTAGTCACAGCTCTGTTGGGTGCTTTGCTCAGGGTCTTACAAGGCTACAGTTATGGTGTGAGCTGGGCTATGTAGTCATCTGTAGACTTAACTAGGAAAGAATCTGCTTCCAAGCTTATTCAAGTTTTGGTAGAATTCTTTTACTTGTGGCTGCATAACTGAAAGCCTTTGCTTTTATGGGCTATTGGCTGGAAACCACCATCACATTTTAGTGGTGCTCAGAGTTCCTAGAGGCCACCCTCACTTCCTGGTCCCAATGAGCTTCCTTAACATGGGTCTTTACTTCATTTAGCCAGCAAGAAGAACCTTTCATTGTTATCTGCTGAGATAGAGTCTTTTGAACGATAATAAAATTATGAGTGACATCCTATTTTCTATACTTTATAATGTAACCACATTGAGGAATTAATCTGAAGCAAGTGACAAGTTTTGCCTGCATCAAAGAGGATGAAATTACACAAAAGGTAGATTCCAGGAGATAGGAAATTAAAGATCACCTTAAGGTCTGTTCCCCACAATATGTGAGGAAATTATTTTATTAGCTTGGTTGGCTAGAGTTGCCAATTTTTTAACACTCTCTTGTCAGTGAGTAGAACTATAGAGAGAGTTATGAGTCAAAGAGTTCCAGAAAGTGTGCTGTCTTCTCATATATCAAACTTGTGATAACGTCTTGTGTGTTTTCATAGTCTGAAAAAGAGGAGAATAAATAAGGCCATCTTTCCAAAAGTATCCATTATTGTAGCACCCTCAAGTCTATGTAGGTCTATAGACATGAACAGATAATTTTATAAATATGCAGAAAATAGTTCCACCTAGAAAAATATAGATGCCTCATTATTAGGTTAGTCTCAAAATTCTATTGAAACATAAAATATCGTGGTCAGAGGGATCTTTAAAACCCTTCACACACTGGTATTTCCTTGGTACTAAAAAAGTCTCATTGCATAATATTTTATAAAATTTGACATATTTTAAGTTATCTGGAAACTTTGAAAAGAGAGAAGATAATAAAAACAGCTTCATGTACATATAGAGAATATCTGAGTCACATTTATTTTAAATTTTAGAGGAAATATCTTGAATTTTGTGAATTGCCATCAATTTGGAGGGATAATTTTGTAAAAATAACATAATTGAGATAATGATGGTGAATATGCTTGAATACTACAAATTACTATTGAAAATAAACTAAAACTTATAACAGCCAATTAGTTTTTCTCACCACTCTTAATATTTCACTTATTTCCCCTTGAGCTTTTATTTTATGTAAAGCCACACTTATTATGCTAGTTACCCAAAACTGAATTAATTTATTGATTGCAAATGCACTTGTCAACATAATTAGTGTAATGTACCTCTACATTTACTGCTCAGTTAGACATATAAACAATTTTCCTTAGAAATTTAGGCCAACCAGCTTTTGAAACTCTAAATATAGAAAAAGATTTCAGCAGTAAAATGCACTTAGCAAAATCAAACAAAAGTCTATGTAATTTTTCTCAGTTGTAAATAGGGATGCTTACCTCTTTACATATACAAGTGTGAATACATAGAGTGTTAAAATACTAATGAGCAGTTATAGAGCAGAGGAGAAGAAAATGAGACATTTTTCTTGACTATTTGCTTCTAACAGAGAAAAATAGTCAAATAACTGCTCTGCAAATCTAAAAAGGTATTTGGGCATGTGCATGAAAGTAAATGGGTAAAATAAATTGATGGCTATAGCTACTTCCTTCTCTATACCAGGCAAATCACAACACCTTCAGACAGAAATCGTCATTAAGAAAATATTTCTCTAATTTCACATAGAACCATTTGTAAATTACCTTCACAGTATTATTCAGATGACAGAGAAAGGCTTTCTCAATGGTATGAGACCATGTGTGAAAAATCTGTTTACCATCTGTCAATGATAAGAATACTTATGCTTATTTGTCTATACATTGCCAGGTTTTAATATTGTGAAAAAACTCTGGATATGACCTGGTGAGGTTAAGGGTATGAGTCTTTACCCATAGCTGGTGAAGGTAACAAGTGCATATTAATATTCCATGTTTTTGATTATCCTCTGTACAGGATTTGTTATCTTGCTTTTAGTTTTCAGTTTTCTTAATCTAATATTGTTTCATTAGCCTTAAAAGTCATGTTCATATATGACCTTTTAAACATATATTAAAAACACATTAATTTTGAGACTATGTATATCCTGTGATTTCCACCTGTTCAGTCCTCTTCTCCCTGGACCCACACTCTACCCCCGACATATACTCATCATATCTCTGCTTCTGGTTAATTGGAAATATCTAGAATCGTATGGCCTCCTGACCCAACAAGATATTTCTTAGACATGAAGGACATCAAAAGATGTAGATTATGCCACTAGTATGGGTTTAATAAAAGTGATGCTAAAATTAAAGTATCTATAAGAATATAGGACTAATTTCCATCTCCTATGTATTCATTATCAAATGATAAAAAAGATTTTTAATTTTTTTCCTGCAATTAGAAGTTTATTATAAGACCTAATAACAGGAAGGTTTGAAGAGAGAGAATAATAATGAAAATGGGGATATACTTAGTGATTTAGAGTCAACATTATAACATTTTTAAACATCACTAGATTTTTAAATAATGTACAAGTTCTTATTCCCTATGTTTCAGGAATAAAGATATTTTATCCTTACTATAGGCTAAAAAAAAAAAAAAGAAGAAGCACAAGGTTTTCACTTTGTGCTACATGTGGTCTTTCAACTGTATTCACTCAACAGTAAGTAGTCAACAAACATTTAACGATCTTCTTCCTATGTAAGATATTTGTCTGTGGCTCCAAGGAATAAAAGGATGAATAAATTATTATTCTAAACTAAATAATCTAAAATGTTTATATGGAAATATATTATTATACAAACACCTATTATATTGAACAGAACTAATTAAGTGTGCAGAAAAATACACTTTGGGAACAAAAGGAGGGAACAAATCTTTGATATGTAGTTATCAAGACAGACTTTTGGAGAAATTGTCTGCTTTTAGCCTGGATAATCATTTTTAATGCTAAAAAAAGGTTAAATTTGAATATAGAATAAAATATCAATTTAGATATTTAATTAAGGAAGTAAAGGTAGTAGTCTATCTTTATGTATTTTCCTACTTAAGGAGGATTAAAGATAAGCTACTCCATTTCAAGGTACTGGTGTAACTGTTGAAAGTCAACTAGTATGGAGACCTCTGCTGTAAGACTGTACAAGGCTTTTACTTTATTTTTTTCTAAATTTTATCTTTCATTGAAAGCGTGACAAGAGTATTAAAAGATCTTCACTGTATTGTATTGCCTGATTAGCTTTGAAGATTGTTATATCTCAACAAAGCTAAGCTTTGGAATTTTATAAAGCAATACAAATTTTTGAGATATTTTTTTCTTATTTGATTTGCTATGAAATTCAACAATTTCTGGTTCAACAATAAACAATGTGTGACTATATGTCAAAGTGCATTATCTAATTTTTTTCTAATTTTTGAAAGAAGCCATGAACATTATTTTGAATAAAATGATCTTTCTATTTTGAAATATTATGGACATGAAAATATAAAAATTAATATGTCCATATATTCTGAGCTGCCTGAAGCAATGTCATTTTAGGCCTTCAGTTTTAGAGTAATTGTTAATTGTATCAAATCTCACTCCTTTAAGTGGTCTTGTTTGGATAATAAATTATTTGATCACTTTAAATAAACGTATACATTTCAACTATTCAGTTTAATGATATATATTACCAATGCAATGGCCACTATCCAATCCCAACTTCTTCTCTTTTCCACATTCTTTCTTGACATTTGAGATTATAGACCTACATGGTTGTTGTAGACTGAATTATCTTCCCCAAATATGGATGTTGAAATTCTCTTTACCTATGAAAATGATCTTATCTGGAAATAAGGTATTTGAAATATAGTCAAATTAGATGAGGTCATACTGGAATAGGTAGGTCCTAAACTCAATGACTGGTATCATTTTAGGGATTGAGAAAGACACCAAGATACAGACACACAGAATGAAGATGACTATACGAGGCAGAATTTAGAGTGAGGCAGTTCCAAGCCAAAGAATACCAAGTATTGTCAGCAATGCCAGGAAGCTAGAGAGATGCAAAGCAAAATTATTCTCCAGAACCTTCAGAGGCAGTATGGCTCTACTGACACCTGGATTTTAGATTTCTAGGCACCAGTATTGTAAGAGAATACATTTCTATATTTTTAAGCCACCCATTTTCTTTTTTTTATTTCTTTTTTTTATTTCAGCATATTATGGGGATACAAATATTTCAGTTATGTATATTGCCCATGCTCCCCTCCCCCCTCGAGGCAGAGCCTCAAGCATGACCATCTCCCATACGTTGCACATCTTACTCATTATGTTTGTATATACCCATCCCCTCCTCCCCCCTCCCACCTGCCCAACACCCGACAAATGTTATTCCTATATGTCCACTTAGGTGTTGATCCGTTAATACCAATTTGCTGGTGAGTACATGTGGTGCTTGTTTTTCCATTCTTGAGATATTTCACTTAGTAGAATGGGTTCTAGCTGTATCCAGGAATATACAAGAGGTGCTACATCACCATTGTTTCTTAAAGCTGAATAGTACTCCATGGTATACATATACCACATTTTGTTGATCCACTCATGTATTGATGGGCCCCTGGGTTGTTTCCACAACTTTGCAATTGTAAACTGTGCTGCTATAAATATTCGAGTGCTCACCCATTTTCTAATACTCAGTTATGGCAACACTAAGAAACTAGTACAATGATAATGTCCATGAATGTCTTTATAGCTTATAGCATATATGATGTATGTCCAGAAAGTATCTTACCATTGTTAATATAATGAGAACAGTTTGTGCAACATTGATGTAACATGGCAGCCAAGGAGAGTAGACTGGGATGCACATGCGTGAACACTGATACCTTCACTGTATTAGTCAGTGGGGCACTAGATGACATTGAGTGAGCATGTATACTGTGTGGCCATCGCATTCAAAATGACTGAGTGGAGCAACAAATCTGCATCAAATTTTGTGTTAAGCATGAACATTCCTCTAAAGAAACTATTTGTAGGATTCAGAAGGCTTTGGGGGATGATGCAATGAGCGTAATGCAGATAAAGATTGGCACAAATGCTTCAAAGATGGTCAAGAATCTGTTGAAAGTGAGCCATGTTCTGGAAGGCATCCAATAAGCAGAACACCTGAGAATGTTGAATGTGTGTGGGTTAGGTTAAGAGACACTGGGAAAACTGTATGAGGTCCCAAGGTGCCTACTTTGAAGGAGACTGAGGTGTCATTGGCCTATATGCAATGTTTCTTGTATCTTGTATCTTCTTTAATAAATGTCTCCATTTTTCATATTACATGGCTGAATACTTTCCATATAGACCTTGTATATACTGATCACATAGAAAATATATATATATTATATGATATACTATATATACACACATTATCATTATTCATATATTAATACTTACAATTAATGGAATTATATTATCACTATCTTTCTGCTATTTGTTTTGATAAATAACTTTTTAGCTCAACTGCAGATTATTGTCCTATTTTATAAATAAATACATAAGTGCATAAACTATAATGTATGTATATATTGTTTATCTTAATGCATATTTAGATTGTTAGCAATTAATGACTATTAAAAATATACCTTTAAAATATTTTGTTACAAATATATGCCAGCTGTACAAATTTATTGGGGTACATGCTATATTTTCATACAAACATTAATGGTATATTTAATGATCAAATCTGGATAATTGCACTATCCACCTCCTAAAGCATTTATCATTTCATTGTGTTAGGAACATTCCAATTCCACTCTTATAGTTATTTTACTGTAGAATAAATTATTGTTAACTATAGTTACCCTACTGTACTACCAAACACTAGAAATTATTCCTTCTATCTAACTGTACTTTTGTGCCCATTAATAAACCTCTGTCTACCTCCTTCTTTGCATCCTTTCCAGCATTTGTAAACACCATTATGCTCTCTATGTCTATGAGTTCAATTTTTTTTAGGTTCCACATATTAGTGAAAACTTGAATATCTGTCTTTCTGTGCCTGCTTTATTCCACTAAACATAATGTTCTCCAGTTCCATCCTTGTTGTTGCAAATGACAGGATTTTATTCTCTTTTATGGCTGAATAATATTCCATTGTGTATATGCAACACAATTTTCTCTATCCATTCATCAACTGATGAGCACTTGGGTTGCTTCCGTATCTTGACTGTAGTGAATAGTGCTGCAATAAACATGGGAGTGCAGATATATCTTGGACCTACTGATTTCTTCTCTTTTCAGATATATGTCAGCTGTGGGGCTACTGTATCATATGATAGTTCTATTTTTGATTTTTGGAAGAACCTCTACTGTACTGGGATTATTTTTCCTATTTCTGTAAATATGCTATTGTTAATTTCATAGGGGATGCATTTAATCTGTAGAATAGATTGCTGTGGGTAGTATGGATATTTTAATAATATTGATTCTTTTGTTCCTTGAACATGGAATATCTTCCCTTTTTTGTATCCTCTTCAATTTCTTTCATGAATATTTTGAAGTTTTCATTGTAAATATCTTTCGCTTATTTGGTTTAGATCATTGCTAGATGTTTTATTTTATTTGTAGCTGTTTTAAATGGGATTATTTTCTTGATTTCTTTTTCAGATTGGTCGCTGTTGGCATATAGGAATGTGGCTGATTTTTGTATGTTGATTTCGTATTCTGCTACTTTACCGAATTTGTTTATCAGTCCTAATAGTTTTCCTGGTGGAACCTTAATTTTTTTTCAAATATAAAATAATATCATCTGAAAACAGGAATAAATTGACTTCTTCCTTTCCAATTTGGATGCCCTTTATTCTTTTCTCTTGCCTAATTGTTCTTACCAGGACTTCTAATACTATGTTGAGTAAAAGTGAAAAAGTGGACATTCTTGTCTTGTTCCAGATCTTAGAGGAAAGACTTTCATTTTTTCCACATTCAGTGTACTCACTGTTATCTATGGCTTTTATTATGTTGAGCTGTGTTCCTTCTTTACCTAGTTTTTTGAGAATATTTCTCAAGAAGTGATGTTGAATTTTATCAAATGCTAAAAAAGCATTTTTTTAGATGTGATTCAAACTTTATTATTAAAAACTAAACTACAGGCTAAAAAATGAAATGTACAAATGAGGAGAGAATGGGGAGATGGTCAGGTAGGAAAAGGGATGAGGGGGGCCATGGTGGTGGATAGCGTGGCCAGTGGACGATCCTGGTGACCCGCACCCAACTCGTCTTGACTCTGGGGACCGACCTGGGCCGCACACCCCGGAAACCCACAGGATGGAGATCTGATGAAGACCACAGACACCTTCCACCTGCTCTTTGGCCAACGGCGGCAGAAGCAACCTGGATACAAAACTCAGCCCAAGCTAGTGACGGTCCAGCACTCCCTAGGAGTTGCTTCGTCACCTAAAATGTCCCCAGGTACACAGAGCAAAGAGCACAGAGCATTGAAGAGGATACACAAAAGGGAAGATATTCCATGTTCAAGGATCAAAAGAATTAATATTACTAAATGTCCATACTACCCACAGCATTTGGTAAAAAAGCATTTGATAAAATTGAAATGATCATGTGGGTTTTTTTGGTCCTTTATTCTGTTGATATGATGTATCACATTTATCGATTTTCCTATGTTGTGCCATTCTTGTGTCCCTAAAATGGATCCCACTTGATCATGACAAACGATCTTTTTAATGTGCTATGGAATTCTATTTGCTGATATGTTGTTGAAAATGTCTACATCTGTGTTTGTCAAAGATATGGTCATGTAGTTTTTTGTTTTTCTTTTGTCCTTGTCTGGTTTTGGTAGTAGGGTAATGCTGGCCTCACAGAATGTGTTTGGAAATATTTCCTTCTCCTCAATTTTTTGAAATAGTTTTAGTAAAATTTGTATTAATTCTTTCTTAAATGTTTGGTAGAATTCTGTAGTGAAGTCATCAGGTCAAGGACTTTTCTCTGATGGGAGACTTTTTATTACTGCTTCCATATTGTTACTTGTTATTGGTCTATTCAGGCTTAGAATTTTTTCTTGATTAAATCCTGGTAGGTTGTATGAGTCTAAGAATTTATCAATTTCTTCTAGGTTTTCCAATTTGTTGGCATATAGCTACTCAAACTAGTCTCTAATGATCCTTTGAATTTCTGAGGGATCAGTTGTAATATCTCCCTTTTCATCTTGGATTTTATTTATTTATATGTTCCCTCTTTTATAGTTATTTTGGAGAATTTAGGTTGCATATTTCCTATAAGGTCATTGGAAATATTATTAACTCTAGTTTGTCGTAATTAGCCTCTTCATATTTTCTAATGACTAGCATATGAACTGATGAAAAATACTGGTTTATGTCTTCCACTTAGCTCTACATTTTGAAATGCATTAATGGTTCTTGTCACTCGCATTATGTTTGTGTCATTTCTTTGGCAATATGCTGACAACATGTCATTAAGATTAAGAATGCAAAGATTAATTCCCATGAGAGTGAAAATCTTACTTGGTCCATTATCTATCTGCAAGCAAGTAACACTTTTTCCTTTTCCTTCAAAGTTTCTATGAGATAGAATAATTGTCATAAATGACTTTTCTAGCATAAAAAATAAAAATCATATATTTAAGTACACATCAAAATATGGTTAAACAGTAATGTTTTAAAAAATAATTAAAGATTGGGCTTTAATAATACACAGGAATTTTATAAATGTTCGATGCATGAGATACAAAAATCATTACCTGTTTGTACCCCATACATTTACACAAATGAAAAGTAAAAAGAATAATAAAATGTATCACTGTAATGCAGAGAAAATAGCATGTTTAGAGAGCACTGTGTAATATCATGGATTTAAAACTAGGACAGATAATTCTTAATATGTAATATACTTCCTCTATCACCACCTTTCTCACTATGACTATGCCAGCAAAAACAGCACAAAACAAGCAATAATCCCTTCTGCATTGTTGTTAGAGAAATAATAACAAATAAGTAGTGATATACATATTAATAGTATGTTATATAAGCTGTTGCTGAAAGTGTAGCACATAATATTATTTCTCAATTTTCAACATGAACATAATGTCAGCAAAATATTTTTATAAACATAAAATTTGATAGGTGAGGAACTTGAATTGAATTATATGAAACAGTCATAGCTACGTTCCTCTTGTAGAGATCACACCATACTAATTTACCATGTTTTTTAATAAAATTTTTTGTTAAAATCTAATAGTAGCAAAATGGCACTGCACATGAAGGAGATGGTGTGTTACACCATGGACACATGTCATTATATCTGGACTAATGGACAGTCTTAGGTACTCTCCATGGGACATATGCTTATACATATACATGGTAAGTGCCACTAACTCATGGCAGAAAGGACTGGAAGAATAATTGAATAATAATCTTCTTCTTAATATACCCAAAGCTTCAGGAAAATAGCTGTATGCACAACTGAAAATAATGATTATTTAAAATTTACACACATATATATGTAAACATTATTGCAAATGTACATCCACATATATACCAAAGAATCACAGCAGTCTGGTCATATTTTATAAGACTTTTTTTTCCGGCATATTATGGGGGTACAAATATTATGGTTATGTATATTGCCCATGCTCCCCCTACCCCCTCAAGGCAGAGCCTCAGGAATGACCATCCCCCAAACATTGCACATCTCACTCATTATGTTTGTGTATATCCATCCCCTCCTCCCTCCTCCCACCAGCCCGACACCCAACAAATGTTATTACTATATGTCCACTTAGTTGTTAATCCGTTAATACCAATTTGCTGGTGAGTACATGGGGTGCTTCTTTTTCCATTCTTGAGATACTTCACTTAGTAGAATGGGTTCCAGCTGTATCCAGGAATATACAAGAGGTGCTATATCACCATTGCTTCATCATTACAGAATTTCTTCTTCATAACTATGCTTACAAGTAGAGCTTTAATACCCTCTGTTGACAGGTAACCAAACTTAAAAAGAGAAATTACTTAAGAGAAATAAAGCAAAGGGAAAAAGTAGACACCAGAGCCATCATGTCATATTGCAAAATTGATTCACCTTATAACCTTCTAAGCTTGCAATATATACATTTCATATATTTTAAAATTTATTTTCTATCATTTATTTATTGTTATATCATTTATATTTATATGTAAATATATATTTATGATGAATAAATGAAATCATAAATGTTGTCTTTGTCTGTTGAGGCTACTATAACAAAAATAGCATAGACTGGGGATTTAAACAACAGACATTTGTTTCTCATAGTTCTAGAGGCTAAGGAGCACAAGATCAAGGTGCCAGTGGATTTGGTGTCTGGACAGAATCTGTTTCCTGATTTTACTGCCATGTCATATCATGGCAGAAAAGGAGTGAGAGATCCCTCTAGGGTCTCCTATAAGAACAGTTATCTCATTTATGAGGGCTCCATCCCTATGACCTATTCACCTCCCAAGACCCTTATCTCCTAATACCATTGCATTGAGGGTTAAAAACTCAACATAAAAATTTGAGAGGGACATCAACATTTAGTCCATAGCAATGCATTTGTGTGAGTAGTGAGTTTGGAGTATACTGGGTTCAGTCTAATATCTTTATATTGGACAAGAGAGCACCCAATTGCTACCCCAATATAATCTGGATTGATTTGATATTTATACAGAAGATTAGTTGCAAATGACTTGTGAAAACAAAACAAATAACAACAGAAAACATAGCATCTGAAAGAGAATATTCTTTTACGAGAAGCTAGCAATCAATAAAATCAGTATGCATATTGATACATCTAATAGATAGCATTTACAGTTATAGTTTCTCCTATAAGGTTATTTTGATTTTTGCCTATATATCTACTTGCAAATAAAGTGACAGTATGTCTCAAATTGCCTGGGACATTCCCATTTAACAACTGCCTTCTTGGTTTATTTTTGTTAACACCTCATTTCATTCTGAAAAGAATCCTGGTTTGGACAATAAATTATGTGGCTCCCCTATAAATCTAAAATATAGGTAAAACATTTGTTATCTTTGGTCATTTTTGACACCAAAGAGGAAAATTTTCTTTTGCATATGAAAAATTTTAGATGCGATATATAAATCCTGAATTTTTACAGAAAAAAAATTTTCATTAGTGGTATTTGTGAGCAGGAATTTTCCAAGATTGTATGTTTCCCAGTATATTTTATGTCTGGTAAACAAATAAATAAATAAGGTCAAAGGTACTTAGAGGTTATCTGCCTAATATTTTTAAACCTATCTTCCATGATATATGAGGGATAAGATGGATCAATGTTTGGGAAATGCTGAAGTGCTTTAGAGACTTAATATTTCAGAAATGAAACTGAGTTTGAGAGAGATCAAACTACATCATTAGGACAGTTGTACCACTGTGAGGGCTAAAAGTCAATCACCTTGACCTAGTCAATTTGCTTTTACTATAGCACAAGACCTTTAATCATTAAAGAGCAACTGGGGCATAGCTGTGTATATTATTCCTGGAATATAAAATCTATAAAGGGACTTCATAAGTATGACATATAAGAAAAGAAATTTATCATAACTAAATTCAAAGTTTAAATAGATGAATCAAAATGATATATATAAAAATATGTATATTCTTAATCATTTTTTTTGTCTTATATTTTCTTCTTGTATGTAGCATGGCATCCTATAGCCCACCATTGAAATGGAATATAAATTAGGCTTTTTTTCTTCTTAAAATGTAATTATATCTGAACACTATTCTTTCTTAGGAAGCATATAATTTTAGTTTATGTTTTAATTTAAATTACTCCCTGTCTGCTTCTCTTCTAATTATTTTAAAGTACTGTATTGAGATTAATTTCAGTGGTACTAATATATATAATTTAAATGAAAACATAAAATCAAATTACCACAGGCTTTTGCAATATTTAGGGAAAGCATCTTAAATTAGGGAAAAGTGGAATTAAGTACTGTGTATTATTGAAATGTATAAGTTAATTCTTTCCTGCTGGGTTAAGTAAAGGGATTGAAGTGAAATACTTAATTCTCAGTTAAAGTGCTAGGGTTTACATGCGGAGCTACATGAGTGAGCAGGGAAGAATTACTAAAAGAAAGTAACAATAGCTGTTCTTTAGGGAGATTTAAATAAGGCTTATTAAGCACACTCAAATTGGTACTTCTTCTTTTGCTATATTATACTGTACTGCTTGTTATTTTATTTTTATAGTAATTATATTTACCTAGTTCTCCTTGCAAAGTATAGATAATAGTATACTTTTTCTTCTATGTATGTAATTTGTAATTGTAGAATGGTAAAACTGTGCTAATTTGATTTAGTGCAGTAATTTTCTTTGAATTTTATTGAAATAATCTTTATACAATAACTAATGTTAAGAAAAGCAGTTCTGAGAATAATAGCAAAGCCTTTTATATGAAATTTTTAGAATAGATAAATAGAGACAGAAAATAGATTAGTAGCTACCAAGTATTGGGGAGAGAGAGGAAGGGGAAGTGACTGCTATTGGGTACAGGATTTCTTTTAAGGGTGAAAAAACTTTCTAAAGTTTGATTATCAATATGTGTGTACAACTCTGTGAATATATCAAAATCACTGAATTGAAAAATTGTACATAAATTAAAACTAAATCTTACGATATTTGACTATTTCATTAGTTAAAAGTATCATAAGTCTTACAAATGCTTATATTCTTTTAGCCAGGAAATGTTCTCTTCAAAATATTGTCTAAAGAACTAAATAAAGGTTTAAAGATTGAGTTATAACAGTATTTATATCCATACTATAATTGCATTTATTTATACCACTGGTATTTATGATTAAAACTTAAAAAAAGAATAATAGCAATGATAACAAGTATTATCTTTGTATTTTCACAAACATGGAAAATTTAAGCACAGGCCATGCATATCAATTTTGCATATAACTTTTCATTTGACTCCATATATTACTATCAGTTTGTGTGAGGATTTATAAAATGATTTGAATGGTAATTCCACAAGGTTCTGTATTAAATGATTTCCTAGTGAAGGGAAAGTGCAATATAGCTACTTCTATGAATTTATATTTAAGATATTAGGCAGTAAATTCTTTTTTATGGATAAGTAGCATTTCATAATTTATACACGCACAAACACACCACATTTTCCTTAACAAATCGTTGGTTGAGGGACACTTAGGTTGATTCAATATCTTTGGTATTGTGAATAGTGCTGTAATAAACATACAAATGTAGGTAGCTTTTTGATATAATGATTTATTTTCCTTTGGATTGATACCCAGTAGTGAGATTGCTGGATTGGATGGTAGTTCTGTTTTTTGTCTTTCATGAAATCTCCATATTGGCTTCCATAGAAATTGAACTAATTTACATTCCTACCAAGAGTAGATAAGTATTCCCTTTTCTACATATTTTCATATTTGTTGTTTTTTTGCTTTATTAGGAATATCTATTTTGACTTTCATAAAATGGTATCTCATTATGGTTTTAATATGCATTTTTACATGTTTGTAGGGCATTTTTATGTCTTCTGAAAATGTCTGTTCATGTCCTTTGCCCACTTATCAGTGGAGTTATTTTTTTTTTCTTGTTGAGTAGTTTGATTTCCTTGTACATTCTGGACATTTGTCTTTTGTCAGATGCATAATTTGTGAATATTTTCTCCCATTCTATAGGTTATCTACTCTGTTGATTATTTCTTTTGCTATACAGAAGCTTTTTAGTTTAACTAGGTCTCATTTGTCTATTTTTATTTTTGTTGCATTTGCTTTTGGGGTCTCAGTAATAAATTATTTGACTAGGCAAATGTCCAGAAGAGTTTGACCTGGATTTCTTTTAGAATTTTTAGTTTCAGGTTTTATATTTAAGTCTTTAATCCACCTTGAGTTTGTTTTTTACATGATGAGGAATATGGGTCAAGTTTCCTTCTTTTTCATATGGCTATCCAACTTTCCCAGTATCATTTATTGAATAGAGTGTCCATTTCTCAGTGTATGTTTTTGTCTACTTTTCTGAAAAGTTGGTTGTAGATATATGCTTTTATTTCTGGGTTCTCTATTCTGTTCCACTGATTTATATGTCTATTTTTATACCAGTCCCAAGCTATTTTGGTTACTATAGGCTTGTAGTATAATTTGAAGTTAGGTAATGTAATACTTCCACATTTGTTATTTTTGCTTAGGATTTCTTTGGCTATGAGGGCTCTTTTATGGTCCCATACAAAATTTACTATTTTCTTTTTCTAATTCTATGAAAAGTGACATTGATATTTTGATAGGAATTTCATGAATCTGTAATTTCTTGGGACAATATGGTCATTTTAATGATATTGATTCTTCCAATCCATGACATGGAATATATTTTTACATTTGTTTGTGTCATCTATAATATCTTTCATCAATATTTCTTGAACAGATTTTTACTTTCTTTGTTATGTATATTTCCAGGTATTTCTTTTTCTCTTTTTTTGGTAGGCATTAGAAATAGAATTGAGTTCGTCATTTGGTTCTTGGCTTGGTTGTTATTGGTGCATAGAAATGGTACTCAATACTTTATTTTGTATCCTGAAACTTTAGTGCATGATCTTCCTAATATGTTGTTAAATTATATTTTGTAGTATTTTGTCAAGAATTTTGCCTCTAAGTTCCTCAAGTATATACCTGTAGTTTTCTTTTCTTTTTTCTGTACATTCTTCACAGAAATAAAAAAAAAAATTCTAAACTTTTTATGGAACCACAAAATACTCTGAATAATCAAAGCAATTTTGAACAAAAAGAAGAAAGCATTGCTTTTCCTTCTTTAAAATTTAATATATACTCTTCTGCTTCCATTTGGATACCCTTAAATCCACTCTATTGTCGGATTGCTATAGCAAAGAATTCCAGCACTATGTTGAATAGAAGTGGAGATAGTGGGAAACCTTGCCTTGTTCCAGTTCTAACTGGGAATGCATTCAATTTTTCCCCATTCAGTATAATGTTGGCTGTGTGTTTGTCATATATGGCTTATATCATTTTTAGGTAAGCCCCGTCTATGCCTATTTTGTTAAGCGTTCTTATCATAAAAGGGTGTTGAATTTTGTCAAATGCTTTTCTGCGTCTATTGAGAGGATCATATGGTCTTTGTTTTTGCTTCTGTTTATATAGTGAATTACATTTATAGATTTGCTTACGTTGAACCATCCCTGCATCCATGGGATGAACCCCACTTGGTTGTGATGGATTATTTTTTTGATAAGCACGTGGATTCAATTAGATAGAATTTTGTTGAGAATTTTTGCATCTATATTCATAAGGGATATTGGTCTGTAGTGTTCTTTTTTTATTGCATCCTTTTCTGGTTTTGGTATCAGGGTTATGTTTGCTTCATAAAATGTGTTGGGGAGGATTGCATCGTTCTAGATGTTGTGGAATAATTTCTGCAGGATAGGTACCAGATCTTCTTTGTAGGTGTGGTAAAATTCGGGTGTGAAACCATCTGCTCCGAGACATTTCTTTTTAGGAAGGTTTTTTATTGCTGTTTCAATTTCAGTACTTGATATTGGTCGGTTCAGGAATTCTATTTCTTCCTGGTTGAGCCTAGGGAGGCTGTGTGTTTCTAAAGAATTTGTCTATTTCCTCCACATTTTCCAGTTTGTGTGCATAAAGGTTTTTGTAGTATTCATAAATTTTATCTTGTATCTCCATGGCATCGGTTGTAATTTCCCTTTATTTTTTCTGATGGAGCTTATTAGAGATGTTTCTTTTCTGCTTTTCATTATTCTAGCCAAAGGTGTGTCAATTTTGTTTATTTTTTCAAAGAACCAACTTTTTGTTTTATTAATCTTCCATATAGTTTCCATGTTGTCAATTTCATTTAGTTCTGATTTGACCGTAATGATTTCACTTTTTCTGCTGGGTTTGGGGTCAGTCTGTTCTTCTTTTTCCAGCTCTTTAGGTTGATTCATTAGGTTTTCTATTTGTGATCTTTTTGACTTTTGGACATAGGCAATTATGGAACTAAACTCTCACTCTTTGTTGATGACATGATATTATACCTAGAAAACCCCAAGGATTCAACCAAGAAACGACTTGAATTGATAAATGAATTTAGTAAAATCTCAAGATACAAAATCAATACACACAAATCAGAGGCATTCATATACACCAACAACAGTCAAAGTGAGAACCAAATCAAAAACTCAATTCCCTTCAAAATAGCAACAAAGAAAATAAAGTACCTAGGAATATATTTAACTATGAGGTAAAAGACCTCTACAGGGAGAACTATGAAACACTGAAGAAGGAAATAGCAGAGGATGTAAACAGGTGGAAGAGCATACCATGCTCATGGGTTGGCAGAATCAACTTTGTTAAAATGTCTAAACTACCCAAAGTGACCTACAGAGTCAATGCAATACCTATTAAAACACCATGACCATTTTTCACAGATATAAGTAAAATAATTTTACACTTCATATGGAACCAGAGAAGACCCCGTATAGCAAAAGCAACCCTAGGCAATAAAAACAATATGGGAGGTATCAATTTACCAGATTTCAAACTATACTACAAGGCTATAGTAATTAAAACAGCATGCAACTGGCACAAGAACAGGGTCATTGACCAGTGGAATAGAACAGAGAAACCAGATATAAAACCATCCTAGTATAGCCACCTAATTTTTGACAAAGCAGGTAAAAACATACACTTAGGAAAAGGATCCTTATTCAATAAATGGTGCTGGGAAAACTGGATAGCCACATGTGGAAGACTGAAACAGGACCCACAACTTTCACCTCCCACAAAAATCAACTCATGCTGGGTAACATACTTGAACCTTATGTGTGAAGCTATTAGAATTCTAGATGAAAACATTGGAAATACTCTTCCAGATGTTGGCCTAGGGAAACAATTTATGAAGAAGACCCCAAAGGCAATCACAGCATCAACAAAAATAAATAAATAGGACCTGATCAAACTAAAAAGCTTTGCACAGCCAAAGAAACTGTCAAGAGAGAAAACAGACAACCCACAGAATGGGAGCAAATTTTCGCAATCTACACATTGGAAAAAGGGCTAATAACTAGAATCTAGTTAGAACTCAGGAAAATCAGCAAGGAAAAATCAAGCAACCCTTTCAAAAAGTGGGAAAAGGACATGAACAGAAACTTTTCAAAAGAAGACAGAATAATGGCCAACAAACATATGAAAAAATGCTCAGTATCTCTAATCATCAGGGAAATGTAAATCAAAACCACAATCAGGTGCTTGTTTTTCCATTCTTGGGATACTTCACTTAGTAGAATGGGTTCCGGCTCTATCCAGGAATATACAAGATGAGCTATATCACCATTGTTTCTTAGAGTTGAATAGTACTCCATGGTATACATATACCACATTTTATTAATCCACTCATGAATTGATGGGCACTTGGGTTGTTTCCACAGCTTTGCAATGTGAATTGTGCTGCCAGAAACATTTGAGTGCAGGTGTCTTTTTTGTACCACATATACTCACCTATAAATTGGTATTAACTGATCAGCACATAAGTGGACACATAGGAATTACATTTATTGGGTATTCAGCAGGTGGAAGGGGGAAGAGGGGGCAAGTATATACATATATAATGAGTGAGATGTGCACCATCTGGGAGATGGTCATACTTGAGGCTCAGACTTGTGGGGGGAGGGGAAGGGTATTATGTGAAACCTTAAAATTTGTACCCCCATAATATGCTGAAATAAAAAAAGAAAATAAATAAATTGAAAAAAAATACAATGAGATATCAGTTATCTCCAGTGAGAATGGCCTTTATTAACAAGTCCCAAAACAATAAATATTGGCATGGATGTGGAGGGACAGGAACACTCCCACAATGCTGGTGGGACTGCAAACTAGTTCAACCTCTGTGGAAGGCAATATGGAGATACCTTAAAGCAATACAAGTAGATCTACCATTTGATCCAGCAATCCCATTACTGGGCATCTACCCAAAGAACAAAAGTCACTCTATGAAAAAGACACCTGCACTCGAATGTTTATAGCAGCACAATTCACAATTGCAGAGTTGTGGAAACAATCGAAGTGCCCATCAATACATGACTGGATTAATAAAATGTGATATATGTATACCATGGAGTACTATTCAGCTATACGAAACAATGGTGATATAGCACCTCTTGTATTATCCTGGATAGAGCTGTAACCTATTCTATTAAGTGAAGTATCCCAAGAATGGAAAAATAAGAATCACATGTACTCACCAGCAAATTGGTATTAACTGATCAACACATAAGTGGACATATAAAAATAACATCTATCAGGGTTTGGGCAGGGAGTGGAGAGGGAATGGGTATATACATACATAATGAGTGTGATGCGCACCAACTGGGGGATGGACAGGCTTGAAGCTTTGACTTGAGGGGGGGAAGGGAAATATATGTAATCTTAACATTTGTACCCCCATAATATGCTAGGACAAATAAAAAAATATATAATATATATCTATAGTAACCAAAACAGTATGATCCTAGCATAAAGCACTCACTTTGAGCAATGGAGTAGAACAGAGAGCCCAGAAAAATTTCCATACATTTAAAGTCAACTGGTTTTCAACAAAGATGCCAAGAACACATTTTGGGGAAAGGATAGTCTTCTTAATAAACAGTGTTGAGAAAACTGGATGTACACATGAAGAGGAATAAAATTAGAATCTTGTCTCTCAACTCAAAATGAATTAAAGACTTACTGTAAGATTTTGAAGTATAAAACTGCTTAAAAACACCCATAGGGTTAATGCTTCATGACATTGGTATGGGCAAGGATTTTTAAAATAAGATCTAAAAAGAAGCAAAGGCTACAAAAGCCAAAATAGACAAATGGGTTTACATCAAACTAAAAAGCTTCTGTACTTCCAAGGAAGCAATCAACAGAGTAAAGTGATAAATTGCAAAATGACCAAAAATGTTTGCAAGCTATACATCTGAAAATGGATCAATATCCAAAATACATAAGGAACTCAAACAATAGAAAAAAGAACAAGATACTTGATTGAAAAATAAGCAAAAGACCTTGATATACATTTCTCCAAAAAGACATGTAATAGACCAAAATACAAATTAAAAAATACTCAACATCGGGGAAATTTAAGTGAAAAGTACAGTGAAATTCACCTCACACCAGTTAGAGTGGCTGTAATCATACAAACAAATGATAACAAATGTCATTGAGTACATGGAGACAAAGAAATCCTTATACACTGTTGGGGGAAATGTAAATTAGTACAACCATTATGAAAGATAGTAACAACGTTCTTCAAAAAATTAAAAGCAGGGGGGCGGAGCAAGATGGCGGACGAGAAACACTGCCAGATAGAGCGTCTC
>VBSM01003039.1:11380783-11491807 GCA_008086735.1 Cheirogaleus medius
AAAAGCAGAACTTCTATGTGATACTGAAATCCAACTACTCTGTATATATCTAAAAGAAATTAAATCTGTGTGTTAAAGAAATATCTGCATTCCCATGTTTATTGCAGCACTATTCACAATAGCTAAAATACACAATCAACCTAAAGTCTATCAATGGATGAATAGATTTAAAAAATTGTCGTGTATATGCACAATAGAATACTATTTGACCATAAATAAGAATGAAATCATGTTATTTGTGTAAACATAGATGAACCTAGAAGAAAATACATTAGGTGAAATAATCCAGTCACAGAAAGACAAATACAGCATGATCTCACTCATATATGGAGTCTAAAATATTTGATCCTATAGTAGTAGACAATGTAACGGTGGTTATTAGAGGCAGGGGTGGTTAAAGGGTAGAGAGGATGAAGAAATGTTGGTCATAGGACACATTATTACAGTTAGATAGGAGTAATAAATTTCATATCTATTCTGCAGCAAGATGACTATAGTTAATAATACACTGTATTCTTGAGAAATACAAAGATAGTGAATATTATTTACTGTAACCACAAAAATGATAATTATTTGAGGTGATGCTTTAACTAGATTTAATCATTACACAATAATGTATATATACTTCAAAATATTGCATTGCACATAATAAAAACCTACAGTGTTATATGGCAATATAAAAATAAAATATAAATATAAATAAATAAAGTAATCCAAATATGACCCAGTAGTGGCTATCAGTCTCTCTCTCCCAGAAGTCAGAGACAAGTTATTGATAAACCTAGAATGTCAATGCCAGAGCCTTGGGATCAGACTCTCTGCCTTTCATGGTATGCACTTAGAGATAATTGAAATTGATGTTAGGGCTTGCAGAATGAATCCAAATATATTTTCCTATCAAAAGACTCAAATGACACCAGGAGCTGATACAAAGTCACAATATTTATGGAGATTAAAGCAATAAATACAATACAAAGCAGAGAACAGTTATAATAGGCATATAGAAGGGACTCTGGATCAGTGATCTTCAATTATTTTTTTCTCTTGAAATCATAAATAACATTTTATATTCATCATATTTTCAAGTTGAACTCTTACATTTTATCATTAATGTAAATAGTAACAAAGGATGTATTTCCCACCATATTTTAAGTTGTTTAAAATTTATATCACTTTTAATATATTTACTTAATAGATTTATTTCAAATCTACAAACATCCATTTGAAAAGTACATGAAGAAGCCACAAGCCACTTTTATTTTTCCTTTTCTTTCTTTCTTTTCTTTCTTTTTTTCTTTCTTTCTTTCTTTCTTTCTTTCTTTCTTTCTTTCTTTCTTTCTTTCTTCCTTTTCTTTCTTTCTTTTCTTTATTTTAATTTCAAAGTATTACGGGGGTACAAATGGTTTTGGTTACATGGATCACTTCTATGATGCTTGCGTCAGGGTTAAAAGTGTACCAGTCACCTAGATGTCCACTGTACTCCTTCGTTAGGTTTTCGCCCATCTCCTTCCCCCTCCCCCTTTCTTGTCAAACAAGAGAAGGAAATTAAGGGTATCCAAATAAGGAAAGAGGACGTCAAACTATGGCTTTTTGCAGGATATGATTTTTTTTAGTATAAATATATTTGTATTATATTCATGAAATATTTCATTACATTTTCATGAAATTTTAATTAATAACCAGTAGAATATTTTCTATTTTTGAACTATTTATAGATAGTTTTAATATTACCCTTATCAAATCTACCATTGAATCAGTGTTTTATCTTACAACAGATGGTGTCCCATAATCGAGAAAAAATATTAGTAATACTATGACATCAAATATAAGTATAATAGCCATATGTAAATTTGTGAAAACACCTGATAAGAAATATATACTTGTTTATTATTTTTAGATGGATTAATATTTTTTCTCATATCTTTACAGGTATATTAGAAATCATCTATATTGCAATGCTCTATCACTCAATCCAAGGGAAAATAAAGCATGAACATTTATAGGCATTTATTTATAAATGGATCTTTTAAATAAATTTAAATAAATAAATCTTCATAAAGAGGAAATTTAACTCTAAAAAACAAGAAAGGATTATAGAAATTCTCATATCCTTTGGAAAGTGATTGCTGCTCTCATAGTAGACCAATGATTGTTACAGATGATACCTATTAATGTTTCATTCGGAATCACTTCTATTTTAAAAATGAGATTAAACTAATATAAGAGCAAGATTATTGGCAACTCCATAAGTATTAGTATAGAGAGAGTGTTGGTAAGGTGTTTGGATTGCCAAGTATGAGCGTCATTTTAAAGTAATAAAGTAGCAGTTCTCCCAATCAACCAGGTTTCTTCCAGAAAATTATAAAGAAATCATCCATATAAACTTATTTTCTTACTGTTTTTACTTTATCAGCCTAAGTAGTTTTTTTTCTTAAATAGAGGACTCTGATATGATCTTATATCTAGAAAACTCCAATGATTCCACCAAGAAACTCCTGGAATTGATAAACAAATTCAGCAAAGTCTCAGGTTACAAAATCAATGTATACAAATCAGCAGCTTTCCTATACACCAATAGCAAAGCCCTCTTAAACAGTCATATTTTTTATTTTTTATTCTTGAACTTTGATTTCAATTTCACATCTCCAAAAATTTCCTTCAATATTTTATACATGTTTAGGTCCATATTTAAAAACAGGCAATGCATGTTTATATATTTATATTATTTATAATTATTTATATTTTAAACGTAAATTATTATTTATAATTTACATATACTTTAAAATATATTTTCTATACTAAGATTTTCAGTTGTAAAGCATCTTGTTCTGGCTTGAGACAGCATTTCATTTATTAGTGGTTCACCATTGACCACAATAACATGACATACTACAACTTTTGGAAATGTTTAATTGTAAAAGTAAATGTTATTGGAAATGCAATTAATTAATATGTAAAGCAGTGTTATAAAGCTAGAGTAAGGAGTTTTGCTTAATGATTCTGAAATTTTTATAGCATAGGGCAATAAACCTTATTGGGATGTAAGATATGCTTACACTTGTAAAAATGACAGAAGCCTAATTGTGAAGAAGATTGGAATAGGAGGCAGAGTGGTCAAGCAGGTCAGACTAGGGAAAAGTACATACAAAAGTTTAGGATTTGGAAAAATATTCCTTTAAAATAATCTGTACATGAGTTTTTAGAAAGTTTTCCTAGAATGCCAAATTTCCATGTGTCACAAGATGAAGACCACTGTTCTACATGACCTGTGGGGTTTTCCTCAATTTATTTGTGTGGGGTAGGGATTCATATTAGAGAAACAGATGGTTGCAGAATGAGAACTTCAAAAACAGAAACGCTAATATATTGAATAAAAGGTTGTACCCCATTGGAAGAACTCCCTTTACAATCACTCCCTCTGGGATTCAGGTGTAGCTACACTTGTAAACATGTTCTCTATGGATATTCTCTGTTTAAATCCATTCCAGGAATTTGCTAGGTAATATTGTAAATTATAATTAACTAAGATACTTCAGAGCCATTTAGCATAGTACTGACTTTGGTCACTAAATTAGTTTTTATACCAACATCTAATTATTTTAAAATGATAGAAAAATCTAATAAAATGTCCCTGAATTATTATATATAACAAATAATTATCTGTCACCTTAACAAAATCTGTTTCATATTTAGCTCTAATGCAAACAGTTAAATTGATTTTGTCCCTTTATTTTTTTATTTTCTAAATTCCCAGATTGTGTAATTGATTAGAAAACTTATTCTAATGTTTTATAGATCTTTGAAAACAGAGCAAGTGAATAAAAAACTCAGTTTGTATAAATGCTGAATGTGCTCTGAATTAAGAATCCTTGGCTTGCTCACAGCTTACTATTATAAAAACATAGGAATACGCATTCCAAAATCAAACTTCTTATTCACGTAAGCATTATTCATGGGCATTGTTATGGTCTTCTGAAACATTCCTCCTTATGCCTTATAGATAATCCATTTAAAAAACATATTTGTCATACTCAGATAGCCAGACTTTTGTTGGTAATATTGAATGAAAATAACTCCCTAGAAAATCAATTTTACTTATTCATAGTACCAATGCCAAATACTCAAACAAACAAGGCTATTCAGTTAGTCTCCTTGTAACTTAATTAACTCAAGGAGATTTCATGGAGTGAACACTATCACTTTGTATGTAGCACACAGAAAGCAAATCTAAATAAAAAGTCTCCTTTTTATTCCCTAGAATATATTCTATAAACTGTCCTAGCAGTACTTTAACTAAAATCTTCCAATTCCTTTGAAAGTATATTCTATTAAATATATTAACATTCTTTAAAAAGAAAACATAAAACACCTAGGGACTTAAGTTCAATGTAATTTATTTAAATTTTAGGAAAGATAATATTATTTAGAAAAATGTTATTTTTCTCTTATCTACTGCTTTCAAAACCAAAAGATTAATCTCAATTTTTAACTCTATTACTTTCTTTAACAATATTTTTTAGAAAATTTTTCTTCACTAGATAATTTTGTAAAGTTTTCTCATTAAAAACTCAAGAGAAGTAAGATATATTTTAGATAGCAAAAACATTAAAATTGCATCATTACCTTAAATATTTAATTTAAGAGAATAAACTGAATGAAAAACTACAGAAAGAGCTTATTGTACCTGCTATGGTAAGTTTCATTTCCCTAGATATGACCAACCTGTTTCTCAAAAACCTTATAGGTCATGGATACCATTTCTGGCTCTTGCACGTTTCTTTATCTGTTTGCTTAATTTCTTCTCAGTACTCATTTTCTTATTCTGACAGAGCCTTTGCAAATACTGTAACTCAAATAAGAAAATTAGTGTTGAAAAATGATATAACTGGAAAAACTTACCTGATTTTATTCCATTGTGATTAGAAGAAAGAGGCAGATAATGTTTGCTTGGTGGGACTCAGGTAGAAGCAGCTCCAGCATGGCTTAAGTATTGTGACCTTAAAGCCAGAAAAACTTGGAAGAAATACACAGAATCAAATTTCATGACATTTAAATACTTAAATTACGGTGACTCAGAGGAGTACAGACACAATAGATAAAGTGAGATTTATTTATTCAGATTCTAGATTTATTTTATGCATTTTATTAGAAATATTTTAAGCCATACACCAAAAGGAGACACTAGTACTTAGGAGCCATTAGGGTTTGCCTGATTATACAATTACCTAATTTTACCACACTTGCTTCATCCATCACCCTCTTTCTTTGCCCTTTTCTCATTGAGGCTTCTTGAGACAAATCTGAGTTATCAAAACATACTAGCCCATGATACATGATATTCACCATCAAATTAATCTTTTTATATTATATAATGTTAAACATCTAACAACATCTATTAAATATTCAAACTTCCCTAATTTATCAAATAACATTTTTATGATTTTTCAAATCAAGACCATTACATTTGGTTGTTGTGTGCCTAATTCTCTGTAAATCTAGAACTTCCCCACTTTTTATCCTATGCCATTGTCTTGTTATAAAATCTATGTCAGTTGCCATTTAGAATGTTGCACATTTTTATTCATCTTATTGCTTTTTATAGCATTGTTTGTTTTTCTATACATCATATATTCTGTAATTTAAAAATTAGATATATGGATACTTACGCTTGAACTCAAGTTGATTTCGTATTGTGAGAAAATTACATAGTTATGCTTTCTGTATATTTTTATATGAACAACCAACAAGATTTCCTGGTAAAGCATTTGTGTTATGAGAAAAAGAATAATCAAGGAAGAGTCCAGATTTGTTGGTCTGAGCAACAGGAAAGATGTAAGTGCCATCAAAGGAGATGGGAAAGAGTGTGGGTTGGGGGGGTGGCAAGAGCAATATATGTAACCTTAACAATATTTGTACCCCCATAATAGGATGAAATAAAAAAAAGAGTGTGGGTTGAGTAGGTTTAGTATAAATATCAAGAGTATAGTTTTTGACATAAGTTTGAGATGTGATATGGTGATATTTTGTACACAGTTGAAGAATCAAAATGAGAGAGTAGGAGAGAGAATTAGGAGAAATAAATAAAAAAGTAGTCAATGCATCAATATCATTGAAAACCTTTAGAATGGATGAGAACAGCAAGGGACTAAATATAGAAAAAATATTGGAAATCGTGCAAGGATGAACATAATATAAAAATGTTAGTGGGACATATGTATCTGCATAGATTCTTTACAGTTTATCAGTTAAACTAAAATCATAGCTTCTAAATCATATAATTTTATAATTTCTGTTCAGAGTGCAAATTAAAATGAAGGTTATTGGCCTTTTAGATTCAGGAGCTTTCTCTATTCCAATTCAGTCTTCCTACAATTCATCGACATGAGTCTAAAACAATCAAAACTGAGGATATATGATTAAAATTTACTATTGAACAACTTACAGTTAAATTAACATGAAACATTTAATTATGTAGATGTAACAGTTTCTCTATTTCAAGTAATCAGGAATAAATGGTAAACTGTTCTCTGAAATGACAATGATACTATTGAAATCAACAGTAATGACATTTTTCTTAGTATGGTATTCTTTTATCTATAATTTACATCCATAAAAGATATTCCTTGGAGAAATACAGCATTTAGTTATCATCTGAATGATTAAACATCAACATATATTATACAGATTCAATAAAGACCCACACATATTGAAAGGCAAAGTGCAGAATCTGACTACATAAAACTGGTTCTGCCTTGTTGTAATACAGACAGACTTAGCATCTTAACAGGTAAGCAGACAAAACAGCATAAGCAAATACAGTTTTTATGTAAAGGAAATGTACATTGTGTTTTGCAAAGCTATGTATCTCTATTTGACAGAAGCCTGCTGGATATAGTGGGTGGTAAGGTGAAAGTCTGAATCTAGAGGAATTGAGCTCAATGAAAGTCCATTCTAAGGTAAAAGAAATGTGGGGTTTTTCCAAGTACAGTAGAAAAAAATGAGGGCAATATTAAAGATTAGCAAAGTATGGTTTAGGATATAAAATAAATGATAGTTTTAAGAAGATAGTGGAAGTGCAACCTAAAAGTTGAGGGCAAATCTTAAAAGTGGTGAAGATTCAAAGAAAAAAATTGTTCTCAGCATTAAGTAACTAATGTGAACTCCAGTCCCTATACATGCATACACATTAAATGATTTCCCTTCTTTTCTCCTCTGTGTAGAGAAAGCCATTTTAATAAACAGATGTAAAGTTTGTTTTAATGGGAGTGTAGCAGAAGTACTGAAGACATAAGCTCTGCCTCACTTAGATTCAATGGAAGAGGGGTTATACCTCCTTCTTCACTGGCCACTTTCCCTGCAGACCCACTGTAGGGAGGTTGAAAAAGGCTCTGCCTGAGTCAGTACAGATTCATCACTGCATACAAGGTGACATAATCTAAAATCAAAAAGAGGCTGATTTTGCTCATCGATTTCTTTCCTTTTCTTGTTTTTTGTGCTTTTTCATAGAATAAGCTACTTGACAAGATGATTAAATTATTTTTCAATAAAAAATCAAATTGCTTTTATGATTTTAGTTTACCTTCCTTTCCTAAATGCAAATTTATACTATGAAATAATATTCCATTCCTATTAAATAGTTTAATAGTTTTAAAGGAACCCTCATAGAAAATATAGATAGATATTTTAATACAAAGGAAATTTGTTTAAAAATATTTTACACATTGATTTAATGAACACTTGTTACCAAATTTAAAAAAAACACTGCCTGCTTTTAATCTAAAAAAAAAAAGGCACTAGAAAAATATCAAATAGAAATGATTTTCAAAGATAAAATATGACATTCTATTTTTTAAAAGCAAATAAAGGTATAGATTATAATTTTGGCAATATTTATTCACAATTTTAAGATAAGCACCCAGTAGAAATAATAAAGGAATGGAATGTTAAAAATTCCTTTCCTTCTGACTCAAGAAATTTGGATTAAAGGCTTAGGATAAAAGTACTTCCAAATCATATGAGTTGTTTAGTTCAAACTATTTTCTCTTGAATGTATTTTTTAGACATGACAAAAATTTATATTTAAATAAATTGTGTTTAAAAATCTGCATGAATTTCTCTATATGGTTGAAATATCATCTAGTTTACTACAGACTGAAATTATAGCATAAAATAAACAAACAGCAAAATATTATTATTTTTAGTAAGATATATGTCATTTAAAATAGAAGAGTAATGGTATGATACTTTTTGCTAATAAATGAAGCTAGAGAAATTATTAAAAATCTAATAAGAGAGAGTGTGATTAATCTTCCACTTACAAGTTATTTGAGTAAAAAACTATACTCAAATACTCCCCAACTAAAACATAAATATCATATTAAATAATCACCCATATATGTGTATTAATTTTACTTAACTGTATTCTATACTATAAATTAAAAAAGTAGTTAAAAGGAAATTTAATCACATAGTTCAATTAAATAGATACATGTGACAAACACATTTCAGGCACACATAAAAATATATAATGGCAGGGTTTGTTTTTCATTTAAAAATATATTTATTGTCAAACAATAAATTTAGTGGGATCATCTCCCAGCCTCCCATTACACTTTTCCTCTGGAGACAAAACCAAATGCTACAATTTTCTCACACTTTTAAAACCACCACTAATCTTTGACAACAAGAGAGGTCAAACTATAGCTCTTAGCTGAGGATTGATCTTATATCTAGAAAATTCCAAAGATTCTGCCATGAGACTACTGGAATTCATAAACAAATTCAGCAAAGTCTCAGGTTACAAAATCAATGTACAGAAATCAGTAGCACTCCTATATGCCAACAACAGTTAAACTGAGAATCAAATCAAAGACTCAATACACTTCACAATAGCAAGAAAGAAAATAAAGTACCTGGGAATATATTTAACTAAGGAGGTAAAAGACCTCTAAAGAGAGAACTACGAAACACTGAGGAAATAAATAGCAGATGACATAAATATGTGGAAAACCATACCATGGTCATGGGGTGGCAGAATCAACATTGTTAAAATGTCTATACTACCCAAAGTGATCTACAGATTCAATGCAATCCCTATTAAAATACCAACATCATTTTTCACATATCTAGAAAAAATAATTCTACGCTTCATATGAACCCGAGAAGACCCTGTACAGCAAAAGCAATTTTAAGCAAAAAGAACAAATTGGGAGGCATCAATTTACCAGACTTCAAGCTATGCTACAAAGTTATAGTAACTAAAATAGCATGAGATTGGCACAAGAACAGACATAGACCATCAGAACAGAACTGAGAACCCAGATATAAAACATTCGTCATATAGCTATCTAATCTTTGATAAAGCAGACAAAGCATACATTGGGAAAAGAATCCTTATTCATTAAATGGTGCTGGGAAAACTGGACACCCGCATGTAGAAGACTGAAACAGGAGTCACACCTCTCACAAAAATCAACTCATGGTGGATAACAGTCTTAAATCTAAGGCATGAAATTGTAAGAATTCTAGAAGAAAATGTTGGAAAAACTCTTATAGACATAGGCCTAGGCAAAGAATTTATGAAAACGACCCCAAAGGCAATCACAGCAACAACAAAAATAAATGGAACCTGATCAAATTAAAAAGCTACTGCACAACCAAGGAAACTATCACGAGAGCAAACAGACGACCTACAGAATGGGAGAAAATATTCCCATCTTACATATACGATAAAGGGCTGATAACTAGAATCTATATGGAGCTCAGGAAAATCAGCAAGAAAATATCAAGCAACCCTACTAATAAGTGGGCAAAGGACATGAACAGGAACTTTTCAAAAGAAGATAGACTGATGGCTAACAAACATATGAAAAAAATGAACAACATCTCTAATCTTCAAAGAAATGCAAATCAAAACTACAATGAGATATCACTTATCTCCTGTCAGAATGGCTTTTATCAAAAAATCCCCAAACAGTAAATGTTGGTGCGGATACAGAGAGATAAGAACACTCATACAGTGCCGGTGGGACCGCAAACTAGTGCAACCTCTGTGGAAAGCAATATGGAGATACCTCAAAGAGATACAAGTAGAATTACCATTTGACCCAGCAATCCCATTATTGGGCATCTACCCAAAAGAACAAAATACATTCTATAAAAAAGAGATCTGCACTCGAATGTTTATAGCAGCACAATTCACAATTGCAAAGATGTGGAAACAACCCAAATGCACATTAATACATTAGAGGATTAATACAATGTTGTATATGTATGCCATAGAGTTCTACCCAGCCACAAAAACAATGGTGATCTAGCACCTCTTTTATTATCCTGGTTAGAGTTGGAACCCATTCTACTAAGTGAAGTATCACAAGAATGGGAAAACAAGTACCATGTGTACTCACCATGAAATTGGTTTTAACTGATCAACACTTAAGTACACATATAGTAATAACATTCTTTGGTTGTCAGATAGATGGGATGGGAGAGGAAGGCATGGGTATATACACATCTAATGGGTGCGGTGCACACCATTTGGGGAATGGACACACTTGAAGCTCTGACTCATATGGGACAAGGGCAAAATACATAACCTAAACATTTGTACCTATGTAATATGCTGAAATTAAAAAAAATTAAAAATAAAATAATTTCATTAATTAATGTCAAACTTAAACTTTTTAACATATTGGAAATATTATGCCATTTTTCACATCTAGGAAAATTTCTATTTCCTTTTTACAGGATGCCTGCTAAATACAGATACTAAATATAATAAGAACAATATTTTATGGCATTCTTATTATGAGTAATATCCTGTCAATTGTTTTCTAAATACAACATTCTCTTTTCAGATCAACCTTATTTTCCCAGTTTTATAAAAAAAAAGGAACAAGTTTTGAGGTTAAAAATTTTGCCCAGGGTTCTAATATTAAGAGCCCTGATTAGAATCCAGGTGAATTGTTCTGAATTCAAAGCCCATTATTACAACTACTATGTTATAAGATTTCATAAATCACATTCTACTCAAAACAAACACTATTTTTTCTCTTCCGGAAAGATTATACTGTTTTATACTATTCATTTGGGATTGTCTTATTTCCAGTGATTAAACTAAATCAGGTATGGTTATTTTTAATTTTACAAATTAACAGATTTCTAAATGGGACTTCAATTTTCGGATTCTTGTTTATTCAATATTACTTATTGAGATGCATTAATCCATTTATTTATTTATGCACTCAGCACATACTTATCAAATACCTACTGACGGGTTGGCAATCTTGTTCTGTTCTTGGTATGCTCTTAGCTGAAGAATGACCAGACACAGAATAAGCAAGGCAAGCATGAAATGAAGTTTATTGAGTAAGGACAAGATAGGTTTACAGAGCAATAGCAAGATATAGATTCATGGAGCAAGAGCAAGATACATTTGCCACAGACAACGAACAGACCCCTGTCTTACATAAAAAAAGGGCCTTCGTTATGGTCTGGGGTCTTGTTTTATGGTGTGTGGATTGGGCCCTCCTTGTGGTTCAGATGTTACCATAGAACTACTTTGATGGACAGTTGAGAGTTACATAACCTGAGCTCTACTACACATGCGGCTCTCCCAGGAGCCTCTCTGAAAGCCCATATGAAGAGATTAACCGTGATGTAGGTTTAAGGTAATGACATGAAATTTAGCCTTAGGCTGTTCTAGGTCATCTTCTAGATCTTCTTGTACCTGTGCTGATTGGCCCACTTGGGCTAGGGAATCCTCTGCATTCTTTTGCAGTTGGTGTGCTAAATTCTGTTTGGCAGATTGGTAGAGAGTTCCCTCTTTCCCTAGGTGTGATAATTGCTAGAGGTCCTGCCTTTGTTCCCAGGAGGGGCCAGAGGTACCTCGCTATCTACCTAACACTATTATGTGTTTACACTGAGTTAGATGCTAATATTCATTAGTGTTTTTCACCCAATTATCAATTAGTATTTTTATTTATGCAATAAGTAATAATTAAGGTTAAAACAACTGACTGTAATTTACTCTATACTGACAAATTACATACAAAGCAGGAAAATTCATTTCAGCATGTTTGCTTAATATGTGTTCCATGAATCTTGAACATTTACAGGAAAATATAGTATAAATTCAAATATAGTTTATTTACAACTTCTAGAAGATTATAATAGTTCACTTGATAATATATGGCAATTAAAACCACAGTCAATTCTTACTAAGTAGTATTTGCATTAGGATAATTTTAGAGGCAATATAAATTGCTAGATTTTATGTGTGTGTGCTTTAACTGAGAAAACAAATCATTGATAACTAACACTATAATGCATACTAGAGAATGGCAGAGTTCAAAAGAAAATAATTACTCAGCATTACATTTTCTGCAGATTCATGCAGGCTAGAAATAATTTCCTGCTGCTCTAGCTCATGATAGCTACATGGATAAGAGAATGGGAAATTTTGATTTTTGTGTTTTGTTTTTAATTATCATTAAAGATAAATCCTTTAAGTTTTAGAATTGGGTTTCATCAAAAAATTGCATTTCAAACATTTTTATATTGTATTTTTGAATAACTCAGGGCAAAACAAATTTGTGAAATATTTCAAAATCGAGAAATATTATTAATACTATGATCACACATATGAAATTTAAGTTTATAAAAACTGACTGCATAAGCCATTTTAAGCTTTTTTAATACTGTCCATATGCAGAATCTGTTTGACTCAATTATTGCCATTTTCATTTTATTTTACGTGATTATATTTAATTTAATTTTATATGATGTATTAAGTGACCTGGAAGAAAAAGTTGTAGAATTGTTAATGCTATTTATGATAAGCTACCACAATGTTAAGTGCCTGTTAGCAGCTTAATAGCTGCTTTAATGATATACTGACATTTAAAAAAGTAGAATTATCAGTTACTGTCAAAGCAGAAATATTCTCAAATATAATTTAAGGAGACAATGGGTTTTTACTTTTAAAAGATAAAATTGCATTAGCTTTTTAATATTCTTTATTTTTCTACAGTTTCAGGATATATTAATTTACAGTAGGTCACTGCAGAAAAGTAGAATCTGTAAAATTAAAATAAATTTTTTCATATTAATCCATACATACAAAATTAGAAGAGTGTTAGAAAATCTATTGAGGTAGTTACTTGAAATACAGAAGGTAAATAAGTTCAGGATGTCTTAATTTAAGAAGACAAGTTTGTATTCATTTAGAAATTACAATTATTACCATATAGATATAGTAATGCAAAGAGTTTTTCCCTCTGCTTATTTAAGAAAACTATTCCTATAGGTGCACTTAGGTTTGATCAGTGAAGCCAATATGCTGGCGAGTACACGTGGTGCTTATTTTTCCATTCTTGGGATACTTCACTTAGTAGAATGGGTTCTAACTCTATCCAGGAAAATACAAGAAGTGCTATAGAAAACTTCATTTAATTGCCACCTTTGCTTATATTGGACAAAGATTACTGGGGACACCCTAGTAACTTCAGTCAATTTGAAGAACTGGTCACCAAAATGTAGATACATAGGGTATATTCAGAAACTTCAATATGTTAAAATAATAATCACTAGAGGAAAAAGACAGGTTTCATAAAATGTTTTATTTTTATTTATTTTTAATAAAATTCAAATAGAACTTTTGAACAAAATCTCAAACCCACTTCCTAACTTTTTACTGTGTTATTTGTAAATATATGTATATTTATGTTTTATGAATAAATCATTTATTTTGTGGACATATATGTTTTATGAATATATTATTAACCGGATACTTTTATTTATATTTTATATATTTTGAAACATATTTAATTATATCCAAATTACATCGAAATATTTAACATGGTTTAAATTCTATATGGCTTCATAAAACCCAGAATTAAATTTCATAAGCAAAGATCAATAATCATCATAATAATAAAGACAATAATAAACTTCCTGGTAAACTCAGGACTATGAGATGTTGAAGTATGAATAACATATCAGATGTTTAACAATGAAAACTATCTGAAGGAGATATTTTTTATTTTATGCTATCTTCACCAAATCACATTTGTCTTTCCTGGAGAGAAATGGTCACACTTTTTGCTATATATAAAGAATCAGAATATTCAAGGTAGGGCCCAGCAATTTACATTTTAAATATCTCTTAGATATTTTGTTTTCATATTTAAGCCTGAGAGCCTATGGTCTACATACCCTGGTATAGTTAGGAACAGGGTATATATTTAGTTTATAGAGGTATACACAGGATGTACACATCAGATACACCCTACAAATGAGCATCTAATTCAGGGATTCTAGGAATTCTAATGAGATAAATTCATACTTGAGGTGAGTTTTTTAACAACAAGCGGGAAGTAGGGACAAAGGAGGTCCATGTGTATAAGAGTTATATATATAGTCTGGAAATATAGAATACAGAATCTGGATAATTGCAGTTAATTAATCGTGCCTAGAGGTAGGGCATGTTGGGAAGTGGTGGTAGATGAAGCCAACAGAGTCCTTACGCAGTTACATCAAGCTAAAGAGTATAAAATCAATCCTAAGTGGGAGTTATTAAATGGTTTTATCATGGGTGATGTCATAATGCAATTTGTATTATTTATTTTATTTTCTTGGCTTATTTGTGTATCTGTCCATCCATCCTTCCATTCACCCACCCTTCCATCCATTATCTATTTGTGGCCAACTCCTTTAGTCTGCTACTTGAGAATAATATGAGGTGAAATTTGCAATCTTTAAAAAAAGTACTGACAAGTTTGGGGAATGAACAATGGAGCTATTATTTTATACATAGAGTTGACTGTTTTTTGTGAGTTGCTTTAGAAGGGAGAAATAATACAATTGGCTATAATATGTCATAAGGCAAATTTCATCTCTAGTATTTGTAACTCTTTTCAAAATACCCACATGTCGGAAATCTCATAAAAGTATTATCCGTTACTAAAAAGAAAATAAATTTGCCATTAGCTAATTTCAAATACACCAGAGAGGAGGGAAGAGCCATTTCCCTGATTTTTCATTGATTTTTCTTCAATGAATATCAGCCTGTAATGAGTAACTGAGAATGCCTTCTTCTTGTGGTATCCACTCTTTTCTCTTGTGCTTGCTTACATTCAGTTTTGTTATCACTTCTAAAGAGGAGGAGAGAAGCAAGCTTTTACCTTAGGTCATCTGAAGATAGCCTTTAATGAATGATTGAAGAGTTCCAAGAGCATTGGTAACATCACTGCAATCAGATAATGTAAGATTTATATACTACTTTGTGTAATAGTCAAAATGATAAATTACCTGGGTACTGTAATGGAGGGGCATAAATATAGAATTCTGGGAATTAGTTTAATTTTATCACATAATTTTAAGTGATTCACATTAGTAATTAATGTATTATGCTCAAATATAATTTGGGTTATATAAATTTCCACAGAAATGCCATATTAAATATTCATGATTAGCATTAACTTAATAAATATAAAATAAATTATTGTCAAACCAATTATTTTTAAATTACTTGTGATTTATAAATAATGCATAGAATGTGTCAAAAATTAATAAATATTTTAAAATAACAGTTCCTTGCTATGGGAGAGTGTTTGTGCAGAAGGGCACAATAATTTCTGCTTTGTTTTGTAGTTAACTTCACAGATTCTCCTCTCAAGAGATTGGGGCTTATTTGTTCACTCCTTGACTCTGGGCTGGCTTTGCAACTTTTTTTGTCCAATATAATGGTGCAAAATTGACTCTGTGAAATTCTAGGCTTTTCAGTTTCTTATCTTGTCCTCATAAAATGTTTACCTGAAATCAACATGTGAAGATCCTTATTCCCTCATACAGGAGGTTGAAAAATCTGAGGGAGCAATTGTCAATTGCCAGAGAAATAGTGCAGGTATATTTGGCCACCCAGCCACAGTTGAGTCACAGATGACTGCACCAGCATGAGATACCCCAGGAGAGACAATCAGAAGAAGTGTTCAGCTGAGCTCAGGCAAATTGCTATGGGTTGCTGTTGTTGTTCAGCCACTAAATCCCAAGATACTTTCAAATTCAGCAATATAAACAGATACATTTAAGTGACATTTAAAAATTATCATTTTGCATATTTATCTTTATTCTTTAGATAGCACAATAGACAATTTAGATATAGTGAGAAGAAATCAGACAAATAATCAGAAAATAAACAAACACTATTTAGGACAGAAGCTAATATTTTGAAGCATGCACTATGTACTAAGGATAGTATGAAATATGCTTTACATTTATGTTAGTTAATCCCATACAATATAACACACACACAAACACACACACACACATATATATACACACACACACATACATATATGTATGTAAAGCTATGTTTACTTTATATTTGTGGGGAATAAAGCACAGTAAACATGAATAACTTAACCACTGTCACATAATCAGAACTGAAAAACAAGCATAACTGTCTGACGTCAGAGGATACCTTTTTTTCAGTAGAATGTAGCATAAGTGAGATCATATTTTCCTTTGTGTATCTTTAAATATTCATAATTTCCATACAGTTGGTCAATAAATATATATTGAACATTTACCACATATTAGGCACTTGGTTAAATCTGGTGTTCCAATTGTGAACAAAATAGAAATACTATCAGAGCCTCCTTGGGATTGTATTTAAGCACTGAGAAAACATTGGTGAGTCATGAAGTAAAAATATTATTGCTAGAATTATTTTATTTTTAATTACATATTTGCATTTAGAGGCATAGTTTAGATTGAACATCAAAAAAAAAAAAGGCTGCTCTTAAGGTGCTATGGTTTGAATGTCCTCTCCAAAATTCATGTGGAAACTTAATCCCCACTCCGGCAGTATTGAAAGGTGAGGACTTTAAGAAGTGGTTGGATCATAAGAGCTCTGCCTTCATGAATAGATTAATTCATTCATATATTAATGAATTAGTGATTTATCATGGTAAGGTAACTGGTGGCTTTATAAGAAGAGGAGGAGATACTTGAACTAGTGAACAGCTCTCCTATTGGTGTGATGCCTTGCACTACGGCCAGCAGACAGGCTGTTATCAGATGTAGCCCCTCAACCTTGGACTCCTCCACCTCCGTAACCATAAGAAATAAATTCCTTTTCTTCATAAATTACCCACTTTCAGGTATTCTTGTATAAGCAACAGAAAAAGGACTAAGACAGGAGCAATATTTTAGGCATGAAGAATAATTAGATATTAAGTAGGGGAATTGTGGAGGGAAGACTATTTCAGGAAGAAAGAAAAGACGTTTTATGCACACCAAGGTAAAAAAAAAGAAAGAAAAAAAATCTTCATACTCTCAAGAAACTAAAGGTCACTGAAAATGATGGACTTGGAAGAAAAAAAAAGATAAAGAAAAAGTATAAGAGAGAGAGCTTGGGAGGTATACAGAGATCAGATATTGCAGGTCCCTAAAGGACATAGTAAAAATCATGTATTTTCTAAGGATTACTGACAATCATCAATGATCTTCAAACAGTTTACTAAATAATTACATTTTTTGTGCAAAGATTTTGATTTCTGTTCCTGCATCCACTGGCTGAATGGAGAAGAATCTGGCTAGAAGGGACAAGAGCCCCAAATAAAAATAATTTGACTTCATTAAATGCTGAAATAAGTTATTATTGTACATGCCTTTTTTTAAACTGATATAAAGAACTTTCCAGATGATGTAACCAGTTTTGTTTTTGCAGGATCCCAGGATTTTTGCATCTTTTCACATTACCACATAATGGCAAATTATCTCTAAGGTGACTGTATTAATATGAATTTGTAAACTCACCAATAGGATATAAATAAACATTATCTCAAATTCCTGTCAATAGCATGATGAGAAGTTCATAATTCATAATTTGACAGGAATTAAACATCAATTTATTTTTAATATTTTTCTAAATTTTTGGAATGTTAAAAATCTCTTTTTATTTACCAAAAAGATAGCCTATTAAAAATTTTTTCAATAGAAAATTTTAAAATTTTAATTTCTTTTACATTTGTGCTTAATCCATCTAGAATTGATTTTTTTGTACAGTATGAGGCAGAATAGAATTTTCTTTACTACTTTCTACAGTGGTAGCCAATTTCCCCAATATCATTTGAATAGTCTTTTCTTCCCTGGTTTTGTTTTCTACTGCACTAATAATAAATTGCCAAAAATTTTAGTGGCAGGAAACAGTACACATTTATTACCTTACAGTTTTATAGGTCAGAAGTCTTATAGAAGTCTTGCCAGACTAAAATAAAAATGTTGACCAACTACATTCTTTCTGGAGGCTATAAGGGAATTGCTCTTTTTGCTTTCTAGTAGTTGGCCGAATTCCTTTCTTTGCAGCTGTAGGACCAAGATTCTGATTTTCCTGCTGGCTCTGAGGGTTGTTTTCAGCTTCTAGAGGCTGCTGCACTGGGGTCTTGGCTTATAGCTTCCTTCCTTCACGTTCAAAGCCAGAAACAGACAGCCAAGTCCTCATGTTGCATCTTTCTCACTTAGAAAGATTCTCCACTTTTAAGGACCCATGTGATTAGACTGAGCCCACCAAGATAATGTAGGAATATCTGAAGGTTTGTACCCTTCATTACATCTGCAAAGTTATTTTTTGCCATTTAAGATAAACATCAAAATCCACTGATGTTCACAGGTTCTATGCATTATGTCATGAACACCTTTGAGAAGCCATAAGCCAGCCCATTACACCCTTCCAATGACTTTAGATGACACTTGTGTGTTATATATAATTTTTCACGAGTGAGTTGGTCTCTTAGGCATTCCATTCCCTTCATTGTTCTATTTGAAGAGATAATAACTGAGAATTTCCCCAAACTGAGGAAAAAGCTCAACCTACAAGTTGAAAAAGGAAAATAAACCCCAAACAGGATAAATGCAAAGAAAATCATGCCTTAGTACATCACAGCTAAACTATTGAAAAGCAGAGATAAAGAAAATAATCTTAAAAGCATCCAAAGAAGAAAGGTCCATTACCTTTGAGTGACTAATAAGAATTAGGGCTGACACAAATAATAGATGTCATAGGCAATGGCATGATATTTTTAAAGTGCTAAAAGGAAAAACAAAAATAGAAACAAAAAATGCCAAATTAAAATTTTATACTTGATGAAATTTTTTTTCAAAAATAAAGAAAAATTAAAGACATGCCAAATTTGAAAGAATTGTCATAATAACTATATTACAAGAAAAACTAAAGGAAATTCCTCAGTCTAAAATATGATAATCCCATGTTGAATTCTGCATCTACAAGAGTGAATGAAGAAATTGAGAAGGGGTGAATATGAAGAGAGTCAAGGGCAACCAAAGGAGAATCACATGCAACAACGAACCATGTGTTTCATGCCCTGAATATTATTCACATTTGCTACGTGCCTGATGATCATGAAGCCTGTCTCCTATTTAATAAATCAGAAGGTACTATTGCTTATTTCAAAGGATAGTTAGGCTGCTCAAGCAAACCTTCTAGTTCTGGAATTTTTCAGCTTTTTAACTGTGTTTTCTTAATCTTAGGGTAGTCAAGTGCATAAAAATTGCAGATTTTGATAACAAGGACTCACCTATTAAAGTCCCCAAAGGAGACCCATTCCTTCTCTTGCTTTTCCCTCCTCTGCATTGAATTTTGAGGACTCACTTGCTTTCCTCGATGAACACTACCCTTACTCCTCTTTCCTCCCTCATTTCCTTCTTCCTGACACTGCTGCTTGCTTACTGACCCAGAAATTGCTTCCTAAAAGTTCCTGCTTGCTAGTACTATCCATTGTCTAAACTATGGAGAGATGATTTCTTTACAGTATTCTGCACTCTGGATTCAAGGCATCATCCTCAATCATCTGCCATCTAAGTTGATATAGCAGTTGGAACTGCTAAAACAAAATACCTTAAACTGGGCAATTTATAAACAATAGGAATATAATGCTCATGGCTCTGGAGGATAAGTCCAAGATCAAGGAGCCAGCAGATTCCGTCTCTGGTGAGAGTCCTCTGCTTCATAGATGGTGCCTTGTTGTGTGTCTCACAAAGCAGAAGTGACAGGAAGAGCAAACATCACCCTCAAGCTCTTTCAGATGGACACTACTATTATTCATGATGGTGGAGCCCTCATGACCTGATCATCTCCCAAATGGCCTCACCTCTTAATACTATCATGTTTGAAGTTAAGTTCTAACATATGAATTTTGGATTCATGCAAATGTTTAGGCCATACCATCTGGCTTTGTAGGCAAGATGCTCTTTATTACCTGCCCCATCTTTTTTCTTTCATGCTCTGGACTGGAAAACATGCAATAAACATGACTACATGACTGAGGTACACACCAAGCAAGCTTCTCCATTGACCACGAGCCAGTGTTCCAAGATAGGTGTTTCTATAAGCTAACTCTCTCCTACCTTTGAGTGCATTCCTGCCCAGCTAGGTTATGTCTTGAAGGTGTGCGGGGCAATAATTCCCCTTATTCCTCATCAGAATGGTTCAACCTAAGGCCTGCAGAGTCCAACATTGAATCCAAAACTCCTTTCTGATATGTTCATTTTACTAGATCTTCATGTCAAATAGATTCCTAATAGACTTCTTGGACAATTCTGTCCCTGAGGTGACCCCATCGCCAACCATACCATGCTTGCCCCTCTGTCAAGAATATTTCCTACATCACTCTCAGCATTTCACGACTTAGTAACTGTGCCTCACCTCAGTTGTCATGGCCTAACCTTGTCAGCCAGGACTCTACATATATTTTTGATTTGTTTCCAAATCAACACATACCTGTTTTTCTTTTTGACTTCTTAGCACATTCTATATTTAATAATATCTGTATTCTCCAGGAGACTGTTAAGAATTTAATGGCAGGGAATCTCCAATTGTCTCATTGGCATGATGCATCACATAAATAGGGTTTCAGTGAATATTTGTTGAATGAGAAACAAAATAGGAATATTTGGGACAAAGATGACAATATATTAACAATAATTGTTTCTGGGTGATAGTTACATGTTTTGCTGTTCTTATTGACTTCTTGCTCTTCAGTTACTATATATATATACTTATTTAAAATTATATATTATATGTGTATAATTTCAAACATAAGAAAATAAAAAGCATTCTCATGATAATATTGTTTTACTATAGATTTTCTTAAATCAGTCACATGTTTTTGACATTATACCTGACATGGTAAATAAAACTAAGTGATATTTTTGACCTTTTCAGGAGCTATTTACCTTATATTCCTGGTTTCTTACTGTATGATTTTTTTTCCTACTCAATGACTAATTAAATATATAATGTGTTTTTATAATTAGGTAAGAAATTCAATACTTTTATCAAATTAATGATTAAAGGGCATGAGTTTGGCCCACCCTACTTTGCCAATTTAAGTTTTCTTTTTACATGTAAATATTAAAATGCATAATTTTTTTTTCAATTTTTGCATGGTGTGGATTGACATTTTACTTGTATGAAAAGATGTAAAAAATTGTTTTAGAATGGATATTTTTCTGATAATTAAATGATTTGGCATTTTTCAACCTAATTCTCTCAAATGTGTGCTTGTGTTTTTTTTTTATTTAAATGTCACCAAAATTAGTGTCCTATGTAACTAGTAAAGCCTAGAATATTGATAGGTATTTAAAAAGAATTTTCTCATTATCGAATAGACAATGTATTCAGACTGTTAATAATTGTACTCAAAGTATACATGGATTCACATTCATAGATACAAAATTATAAACATTAAATACATGCCTATAATAAAAAAATTATAGGACTTGTAGAATCTCCAACAAATCTATTATTGCTTATCACAATACTTATTTATACTTATTCCTATATTTTTAACAGAAGGGAGTATAGATCTCCTTTTGAGATATTGAGAGATGCATTCTTGGTTGTAATTACAGGAAGTGAAAATTGCAAGTAGAGAGAGAAGAATCACAAATTAAGATAAAGTAATGTGTTTGGAGTTTGAAAGGGAAAGAAGGTAGAAGATTCAGTTGAAGTTATATGAGATTATAAAAATCATCAACAGCAGTAAATCTGTAATATCTGTCTGAAATATGAGCTCCTCTTTTCAGCTGGTTTCTGCTTACAGTTTAAATATGAGCACATGTGAAAATAGGAGTCCTTTGTCCCAAAGATGCTAACGCTAGAACATTTGCTAAAATTATGACTTTAAAACTAGAAAGTGTTTGCTTGAGATTAATAATAATAATTGAAATATGATAAAACACTCTAACTTTTAAAAGCTATTTTATAACCTTGGAAAAAAAATTTAAATCAGAAACTTTATATTTTTAGAACCATATCTTTTGTTCTTCCCACATGGACATGCCATTACTGGAAGGTGTCATACTTACTTTTGCTTCTGTCAGTCAAACTAAGTATATAACATTTCATGATGCTAAGAATTATACACCAAATCTGAAATAGAAAAAGACAATACTTGTTAACTTATACTCATAATTTTTAAATATGACTCTTTTCTCATTCTCATTAACTAATATGAAGTAATGGTCTAATAGAAACATATGTAAGCTTTTTGTTTAGTGTAGTTTTGTTTTTTAAACACAGATTCATTATTTGTATGAAACATCCATTCTTACTTATAGAATCACTCATTTTGAAAGATATTTAAAATCATTTTTGAAAAAAATATGACTTACAGAAAGCTTAAAACTGAATTAATTCCTTTTACTGAAGGAAGATATTTTTAACTGTAGTTTATTTTCGACAGATATATTCAAAATATGAAACAATTACTAGACGTGGTGGGATGTGCCTGTAGTCTTGGCGACTTGGGAGACTGAGGCAGGACAACAACTTAAGCCCAGAAGTTTGATGTTGCAGCGAACTATGATCATGCCACTGCTCTCTATCCCAGGCAACAGAGTGAGACCCTGTCTCCAAAAAAAAATATATTAAATACATATTAAATCTCTGATTTTATCAGTGAAACCCATATGCTTAAACTAACATCTATGTATTTTAGATTTATGTATATTTTAGATTTACATTTTAAATTATGTAAGCTATTTAAATTAAATATCAAGGGCAAAGGCAATTATAAATTTATAAATAACATGAAAATACCTTTTCATACAATGTATTCATTTTCCCGTTGCTATATTATCTTGTGTTAACCCTTATTTGAGAACAAATCCTATGAGATTTCTCAGATGTTTAGTTAAAAAATGAATAACACTATTATGTACCCATAATAATTAAAAAATAAAAATTAAAACAAACAAAAACTGAATAACAAAGAAATTTTAAGAGAAGCAAAATGAAACAATAAATATATAGGCTATGGAGAGTCTATAAATTTAGATGGAAATACAAGTGTTGTGAAAAACAAAAAGAGCTAGAAGTTGGAAGCATAAGTCTAGTCAATTGCCATTGTATTTATCTAGATCTGTTTAATGTTTGGGGATCATTTTCTGGTTTGGGCTCAAAGATAACCATAACTATTCGGTTGGCTCCAGATTCTGGAGTTGGGTAAAAATCAACTAAGAGACAGCACAAAAGGTCAAATTTTAAAACAGCAAGCAAACAAACTGATAGAAAATGCAAATAATAACAAGACAGAAACTGGTAGTATTTGGCTAGAACAAATGGCTATGGAATAGAAGGTAGGAAGTTGCCTCTGGAAAGATATACTAGACACAAATGTTCTTCTGACCTTGCTGCAGGTAGGGAAATAGCTGTAGAGCAGCCGTGCTGTTCATACATACCTCCCTTAGACTGCCACCTACAGGCGGAAACTGTCTAGAGCACCGCTGTGATTTCTAAACAAAAACCTTAACCCTTTAGACCATAGCCTGGAGCTGGCTATGCAATTACTTTGGCCCAAGTATAGCATGTTCATGTTCCTTGATCTGGTTTAAGGAGGATGAGTTCTTAATATTCCAAGAAAAGTAAGAAAAGTATGATCTATATTTTAGAGATTGATAAAACAGACTTCTTCGAAAATAGTATTTCTTCTGCGAAAAACACTGTTGAACAAATAAAAAGGCTCGCTGCAGACTGAGAGAATATATTTGCAAATAACATATCCAACAAAGTTATGTGTACACAACATTCAATCTCATGTTAAGATGCCGGCAGTGCTCATGGTGATCTAGAATTATTCCACGACTGCATCAAGCGATCACAACAAAGCATGTGCTGTCAGAAAGGACACACCAACAAGCTTCAACTCCTGAACCGCATCTTTATTCACACACAGTTGGTATCCTCTATCTTAGCAAGTAAATCCTGCGATAACTCAGTTGCAAGGATTTTAAAAATAAATAAATAAATAATAAAATAAAATAAAATAAAAAACGTTATGTGTACAGAATATATAACAAACCCGTAATCTTACTCTACAGTATTTATCCAAAAGTAAACTTATTCTTACAGGAAAAACTTTACATGACATTTTGAAGCATATTCATATTGTCAAAATGAATAGCAACTCGAATATGCTACAAGAGGCTAACAAATAAACAAATGGAATACTATAGACAATGGGATGGAATGAAATACTATTCAGCAATAAAAACAAATACAATTTTGATTAATGCAACAATTTGAAAGAATGCATTATGCATTACGCTGGGTGAAAGAAGCTAGTCTCAGAGGTTATATATTCCATTTATATTACATCCTTGAAAACAACAACAAAAAAACCCATAAATAACTATAGGAATTGAGAATAGGCCAGCGGTTGAACAGGGTTTATTTGGTGATAGAAGGATGTGAGTATAAAGAGACAGCAAAGGTTGTTTTGGGAGGTTATTGTACTATTCTATATTCTAATTATAATGGTTATATGAATCTATACATGTGTTACAATTCCTACAACTGTACATGAAAAAAATCAATTTCACTTATGATAATAAAAATAATAATGGAAAGAAGTACATCTCAGAACAGACATTTAAATTATCTTGTTAAAATGGCATTTTCAGAGTTAAGTTATATAGTCATTTTTCCTCTAGATCCAAAGTCTTTTCTGAAAAAAATTTAATTAAACTAACAGCTTTCAATCATCTTTTGTGAATTTCAGCCACAAACTCAGTAATCTTAAGGCGGTTCTTAATCATAAAAAATTAGATTTACAAGAGCAAAGAAGATGAGGATGGGGGTCTTGCTTCAAATTTCGTATTATACTAATATTACATATTCCTTTCAATAGACAAAAAAGTAGATTCTTGACCATTTTATGAATGCTGGTCACAAATCATCAGTGATTATTTTGTGTGTGTGTGTGAAAAAGAAATGTATTTCTTTTTGTTTTCTTTTTTATTTCAGCATATTATAAATTTTTAGGTTACATATATAGCCCTTGCCCCACCCAAGTCAGGGCTTCAAGTGTGTCCATCCCCCAGACAGTGAGTGACTCTTTTTGCATTGTTTTGTTTTTATCATCAAATGGAAATTACTTTTTGGTTTAAAATGTTTTCTAATTTCCCTGAGAGTTGGCAAAGCATGTGGTCTGTATTCTTTGATCATATGTCTTGTTTTTCCTTTTGCTCATTTCTGCTTATCTTTAATTTTTAAAAATGCTATTTGATTAGTCCCAAGGTTCTTTTTCTCACCATTTCTATGTCATAAATGACAATACTAAATACTTATAGTAATCATCCACCAGCTTGTCCTTACAACAACACAGAGAGACATCTTATTTTTACTTTTTACCTGTGAGGAAATGGCATAAAATATTTAGAACTCATAGATTATTGTAGAAAATATAAAACATATTATGGTGATAGAAAATGATTTTTCTCCACTATTCACTGACATGTAACTAGAAAACTATCACACTATAATTTTTACAAGACTTTGAAAAAATATATTTTACCAGAGAACTGAAAAACACAAGTAGAGGAAAAGCAAAATATTCACCCAAGATAAAGAAGTTTTAAAAATAATATAAGAATTAAATAAACGTTATATAAATCTTATTCAAAATTTCAATATATCCCCACTATTGACCTGAGGTCCAAAATATGCTCCCTTTGTGACAATGAAACCATTCCATGAAAATGCTTAAATGATGTAAAATTACTGAAAGCAGGACTAGCAAATGACTTTCTTGAGCTGTTTAAATTGAGCTTTTCTAAAATCCTCTAAGCAATTCAAATCTAAAAATAACCTAAATTATTCAGATCTTTAATAATGTGCAAATACAATTCCATCCTTTCTAAGCTCTAGGTATGTGATAATTCCTATCATTTTTCATTAAAGGCTGTTGGATTTTGAACATTTAGAATTCTAATCTCATTTGCACAAAGGAATGAAATGGCATTACAATCGATCTCAAAGGAGATCACACATTTTATCTGCTTAGAGGAAGGACTGAGCTCCAGGAGTCTTTGACAGAAGGAGAGGAGGAAGAGAGAAACACGACCATTATGCCACCAGGAAGATGTTTCTAGTCAATATGCTTGGGCATCTGCACTACAAGACATCAAAACAAAACAAAAAGTTTATAAAAAATATTCTCGGTTGAAAACTATAGATTGTTTTTGCAGTTTGCCCATAGGAAGATTGCAATTTTCAAGACTATGTTATATTGCAATCTATTGAAACACTAAAAATTCCATGCATAGTTTATTTAATGGGTAGCAGTCTAGATAAAAATGATAAAAGCATTTTATGTATCTGAAATCAAGAGATTTGGAGGAATACAGTATTATCAATTTAAATGTATTGGAAAACAAATAATGCCTATGTCTCAGACATAATTTTACTTTAAAATAATAGGTTCCTGTGAAATCTTAATTATGTGATATAGGTTTGGTTTTTATGGTAAGGCTAAACTAAGGAAACACTAAACTATAGAAACGATAATAAGGTTATTATACTATCAAACCTAGCAACTATCTACATTATTTCTTTTTATTTTGAAATTAAATCCCACTACTCTTTTGACTATATGAATAATGTATTTATATTAGTGAAACATTCGTTATGGTTTCTTTACTAAGATTGAGATTTATCCTCCTTATCTAAGAGGCAACTTCCTGTACTTTTTGACAACTTTGAAAACTATGATTATACTTTTCTTCCAGAAGCCTTCTCTCTCAAACTACATGAAAGGTAATGTGAGGCCACAACAAACTCAGTACAAGACAGAAAAAAAGCAGTCAGTTCATTTTGTCTGCAATTTCAGTGCCTTCCAATTTGAAACCATGAAAACCTAAGTACCAAGAAATTTTCCATTTCAGTTCACTTCTGTCAGCCTATACAATACTCACCCTTTTCCTTGGCGGATACATTCTAAGACCCCCAGTGGATGCTTGAAACCAAAGATAGTACGGAATCCTAAACAGTATACACTGTTTTCTCCTGCATATAAATATAACTATGCTAAAGTTTAATTTATAAATTAGGCACAGTAAGAGATTAACAACAATAACTAATAATAAAATAGAACAAATAAAAGTTATGTGAATGTGGTCCCTCTCATCTCTCTCTCTCAATATCTTATGATGATGATATCAGATTATAAAATGCCAGCATTATGAGATGAAGTTAGGTGAATGGTGTAGGCATTATGATGTAGCATTAGGCTACTCTTCTTGAAAGCTAGTTTAAAATTTATGAATTATTTATTTCTTAAATTTTCCATTTAATATTGTCTCCTCATGCTTGACCATGGGTAACTGAGCCTGGAAAGTGAACCTGCAAATAAGAGGGGACTACAGTTTGACGTGGCTTCATTCAGTAGACACATATTATATACTATTAGGAGCACATTAGTGTTAGGTATACAACCTAACTAGTGGTTCCATCAATTTTCTTCAAATACCACATCAGAAATATTATGCTTTATGAATTATTCTGATGACATGAGGAAACTGAGATTATAACTGTCTCGGAGTTACTTAGGTGCATAACATTTGCAAATGCTTCAGTACTTTTAGATGCAGAGTTCTCTTTTTATTGTAAATAAGAATAACTTAGAAAATTTGTTACAATGCAGACTTCCAGGTATCATAATAAAAAGCTCATGGGTTGATTCCAGAAATTATCTTAGAGGATTATGAAGAATTTAAGAAATGCTGTTCTAGGCATTAACTTCCTAAAATGTGACCAGTTAGGACAGGTGGACTCCAACAGGAATCACCTGGGTAATCCTATCAAAGAGGCTACAATTTTGAAATCTCCCTAAATGTTTGACAATTGCAAACACTTCCACTTCCTCTTCCACAATCATGCACACCTAAGTAATTCCCTTTCTCTTTCTCCGTAAGAACCGCTTTCATTTGATCCCTATACTTCCATTCACCTCTAATATTCTCTCTTGGCTCCTGTCACAATTTGTTTTGCTTGGAACAAAATAATGAACATGGACATAACAAAGACATTTCTGTTGCAGATTAGTTAAGAGGCAGGGATATTTTTAGTGGGTAGGCATCAAGTTTTATATTTAAGTCACTTGCTGACTCTGTGACCTTAGACAAATTACTTAACCTCTTGGAAACTCAGTTTCCTGTCCTTAAAAGTTGAATAATGGTACCTATCATTCGGTTTTATTACATTGATTTTACAAGATAAAATACAATGAGTTGTATTGAAGTGCCTGCTGCATAGCATGTCATCAAAAGTAGCAGCACTTTTCATGTCTATTATTATTGTTGTATTTTTAAAAATTATGCTTACTCATGAAACTGTATAACAATTATAATTGATTCTCTAAGAGGAGTTACAGTGTTAAATCCTTGAGTTTTCTTCTGATATCTATCTACAGAACACTTTTGTTTTCAGAGCTGACATCATTAACTATTACTTTAAAATTTAGACATGCATGGAATCAACTGGGGCTGAGTCTCGTTCCATCTATCAGAATGCTTTCCTTTATCTCCAGTCTTCACCTTGTTCTTCAGATTAAAAATTAGACTTTCTAATTAAATTTATATAATTTACATATTAATTTGAAGCCTGAGGATCAAATGCTTCCAATACTGAAGTCTTACTTTGCCTATCATCCATCTTGGCATTGGTGACCATGACTTTACCTTCCGTTCTAGGTATAACTGGTCCCCACTGTCCTCTGCCATTCTTTTTTGATGGTGCCTAACAGGACTTTTCTTTTTTCAGTTGCTATGTACATCTCCTTTATATCTGTCATATTTTTAAGGTCTCTTTGTATCCAAGCACTTGATGACTCCCTTGTGCACATCCATGAGTTTAAATTTTGAGAGTCCCATGTGATAAAGCCTATCAACATTTTACAACCTTAGCGTATACCTCAATCAGAAGCTCAGCAGTCCCTCAGACTATAACAGCTTGAGGTTGAAGATTCTTCATTTTCAGGTTCACAGGAACACATCAATTTTAAGTCACAGGCTGGATAATCTCCAGGCCAAATTGATTAAAACTTCTCCATGTATTGTTCAATTGAGTATATAGTTTTTGGCAGAGTAGAGGGGTAGAGGTCAATTGTGGGGATAGGAAAGAGAAAGGGAGAAAGGATATGAAAAAGGAAAGAAACTTATTTCCTTTCATTACCAGATCAAATTGAAATGGATGGTGGGTCTAGTTAGTAAGCAGAAGGCTTAGCTAAGCAATATATGACAGTGAAGACGGCTGCTGTTGTCTATATTTCACCATTGTAGTTCCTCCAAAAGAGAGCCTATGGATCATTTCTTGTCTCATTCTAAAATCTCATGATTATGCATGCTGCTGTGACTCCACTTTTACCTTGCCTAAAATGTCTTTGTTGATCCCTTTACCTAGCCAAATTTTATCAAAAATTTTAGTTTAAAAAATTTACATATTAGAATATTCATATCTCTTCAGGGATTAGATGCACATACCAGTGGGGTGCAGTAGCCATCTATCTGGTATTTCTGCTTCTGCCTTTATCCATTTTATTCTATTCTCAATTCAGTCAAAATTATCTTGTTAAAGCATCACTATTATGCTTTGCTCAGTCCCCTAGTGTCCTTCTTTATTATTCAGAATAATCCAACTCTTTAAAATGGCCCTTGCAGTGCTCTGGACAATGCATCTGACCGTATTGAATTGCCAATTACTTTCTCTTTAGCTCTTCACTTAGCCACTAGTTTCTGTGAACGTGCCAAGTGTTCTCCTGTCTCAGGACCATTGCACTTGCAGCTGTGGCTGGCTGAAATGTCCTTCATCCAATTATCTACATATTGCACCCCCAGACTTTCTTCAGATTTTTTGTTCAAATGTTAATCTTTTCTGTAAGGCTTCCCCTTACCTCAATTTTATATCATACCCCAAACATTCCCTTTTTACTTTACCTGTTTTAGTTTATCCATATCCATATATGATATATATAACTTATTTATGTTGTATATTGTGAATTTCCCCACATAAAATGGAAAGCCATGAGCTAGGGGATTTGTCTATGTTATTAGTTGCTGTATTCCCAGAAACAACAAGTATGCGATTAAAAATTAATATTGACATTTCACATTCAATTTATTTTCTAGGAACGTAATTGTTTCTATTGTAAGAAGTAGGTCACAACTCACTCCTAGACACAAATGAGTAAGATCATCATGACTTGATTAGGCAAATCATAAGTCAACTGTGAAGATGGTTACATTGGCTCCAGAACAGAAGTGTGGCTCCATTTGGGGAAGAATAAGAAATTTCTGTTATTTATATAACCTCTAGTATCTGATAAAATATGTGAAGATTAGGGCTCATCAATTAGCCAATTATATAATCCAAGCTAGATGTAAATATAGATATTCACATTTGTTTTAAAAATTTGAACAGGACTCACTTATTCAATACTGTGTCATTCAATACTCCTTCAAGTAGCAAGTCTGGAAAGGAAGGAATTTAACAAAGATATTAATATTTTATATGACTTAATACTGAAAAATTAGGTTTTTATAACCAAGGAATAAGGATTGCCACTAGTTTTATAATTTTTTTTCATGTTATGTGGACAATGAAAGATGGTGACTTCCAACTTTCATTTTGGGTTTTGAGTCAGGTAAGCATGCATTAACCTTAATTCTGCCACATTGTAGCTGTGTGACATTGGGAAAATTGCTTAACTTCTCTGATATCTTCTATAAAATGAGGTTCCAATCAATAAACATCTTTTAGATTTAATGAGATAGTTAGAAAGAATGAGTCAACATTATCTTTCTAAATATGAAGAAGCCAAACACAAATAAGTAAACAGTCAGAATTCCTGAAGTAAATATTAAAGCACTTTAATCCACAACTTAAGCAGTAATCAAGTTTTAAAATCCTTATTCCCATTATGATTTTTCTGTGAGAATGATTATGAGCAGTGATGTGAACACTTTATTCTGATAAAAATGTATTATGATGTATTAGGAAAACTGTAGCACCCTGGGGTCCTTAGAGAGTTCTGAGTTCCAGTTACCTTTTTCTGGTTCCTAGCTGTAGACTTTTGGCAATTCAAAATTTCTGCATTTTAGTTTCATCATTTCTAAAATAAGGAGAATGATTCTTTAAATATCTCAATCAATCATCTATCTATTATCTCTCATCTATCTACATATAATAAATAAAATACCTTAGCATATTCTAGGAATGTAATAAATCACGGATTTTTTATTATCAATGATTACATATACCTGTATTAACATGAAAACACATGTGGGGTATGTAATAATAATAATCATAACAACAATTTAAAATATTTAGTGGGCAGAGATGATAGCCTCTGAATTGGGAGTAGGATATATTTTGAAGGGATTGCTCTCCGAGATATTTTCATAATTAATTGTTAAATTGATCAAAATACTTGTTTTATTCCATTCTATAATAGGGATGGGCAAGAAAATTATACAACTTTCTCTGTTTCTTTCTTTAGGTCACAGTAACTGCCAAATAGTATGTACTAAAACATATTAGCTGTTTTTATTTTTTTGTTTTTCTAGTATGTCAAAGTTCTGTCCATTTTCCTTCTTAATTATGAGGCACTTCATTGATATGTTATTACCGTGTTTCCCCCAAAATAAGACCTACCCATAAAATAAGCCCTAGCAGGATTTTTAAGCATTTGTGCAATATAAGCCCTACCCCGAAAATAAGACCTAGTGATGGGCGTGGCTACGCAGCGTATCTGCACAACCCATGCATTTCATCGCGGAGGGGTAAAGAAGATAAGCAGCCCTTCTCACCTGCTCTTCTCATCTGCCCCATCGTGACAGCTACTATCCCAGAGGTGACCGGAAAGGGGCGGCAGCCCCACCAACAAGGTCACTCCTCTTGTCAGGTTCTGGCCATCCTGTGTGTGCTGCAAGCTGAGGCTTTGAGGGGAAAATAACACACCCTCTGAAAATAAGCCCTAGGGTGTCTTCTTGAGGAAAAATAAATATAAGACCTTGACTTATTTTCGGGGAAACACGGTAGTTATTGGAAAGAGGATAACCTGTTATTAAGAGCGAGGTTCAGGGCCCTGGCATAGTGGCTCACACATGTAATCCTAGCACTCTGGGAGGCCCAGGTGGGAGGGTAGCTTGGGGTCAGGAGTTTGAGACCAGCCTGAACAAGAGCGAGATCCCGTCTCTACTAAAAATAGAAGAAAGTAGCAGGGCTTGGAGGCTCATTCCTGTATAGTCTCAGCTACTTGGGAGGCTAAGGCAGGAAGATTGCTTGAGCCCAGGAGTTTGAGGTTGTAGTGAGCTGTGATAACCCCACTACACTCTACCCACAGTGACAGAGTGAGACCCTGTCTCAAATAAAATAAAATAAAATAGTAAGATTCACATAGATTTGGATGGTTATTTTCCTCACATCCTTGCCATGAGAATAGCTTTGTTTCATACAGAAACCTCAATGTTATTCTCTTAAAGTTTTATTTTGTTTCAGAATGTTGAGGAAAGTTTTGTAAAATATTTGAAAATTTGATAATTTTAACTGAATAAAATCCAATGACAATGTAATTTTAAATGGTTATTGAATTGACTGATTGATACTATGTCTATTAAAACACTGATACCATGTCTATTAAAATAAATTTTGATATCTCTAGTGAGTTACATGCAATTAACTGCCTACTTAACTATTTTATTTTGATTTCATATGAAATTTTAATTAATAGCTTACATTCCATGTGTCTTTATAACATTACATTTTTCAAGTTTTAATCTAATATTTTAGACAGCTGTTAAATCAAAATAGTTAATGATTAAAATAAGATAAGATTGATTGTCTTACTATTTTTTTCTGGTTTGAAGTCATAAGGGTTTAGGCCTTTTGACCAGAATTATAATTAGAGTAACCATTTGCTTCAAAAGTGTTTATATTAAACAAAAATTAATTAACTGCACACAATAACTTAAGTACTCTTCTGTGTGATGAGTGCTAAGTAGGAAAACATAAGGTGGCCTGAAAGTATAACAGAATGATCTAAGTTGTTGGAGTCAGAGAAAGCCATGACCTGAGGATGAATATGAGCTCCCCAGATGAGGAGAGGGGAAAAGGGATTTGGAGAAAGCCTAGAACAGGAAATAATTTGTTAAATTTTATGACTTACAAAATAAAATATAAGATTAAATTAAATTAAAAATGTAGCTGAAGGCTAATGAGATAAGGAGAGAATGCAGTGAAGTAAGGCTGCAAATATAGGCAGAGACAAAAGTACAGTTCTTGTGGACGTTAAAGCGCATTTTAAGAGTTTCTTAGTAAAGAATAAAAAATAATATTTTTATTTGCATTAAATTTTAATTTTTAATCAGAGTATTTTATGGTAACATTTTAAAAAGTCAAAAATTGGGGGAAAATAAACCTGACTTAAACATCTCAAAAGATGTTTGCGTTCACTTTTTCCATTAGTCCATTCTTTAAAGGACAATTTATATGACATTTAACAGAGTCTCACTCAGTCACCCCAGGTAGAATGCAGTGGCATCATTACAGCCCACTGAAACCTCACAGCAACCTCAAACTCCTGGGCTCAAGCTATCCTCCTGCCTCAGCCTCTCAAGTAGCTGGACTATAAGTGCACCCACCACAACCGGCTAATTTTTTTACTATTTTTTATAGAGGTGGGGTCTGGCTCTCTTGCTCAGGCTGGTCTGGAACTCCTGAGCTCAAATGATCCTCTTGCCTTGGCCTTTCAGAGTGCTGGGGTTACAGGCCTGAGCCACTGCACTGGCCTAAATGGATTAATAGACTTTATTTTTTAGAGAAGTTTTAAGATTACAGAAAAATTGTGCAAAAAGTACAAAGAGTTTCCATATACTCTATCTCCACCTCTCCATTATTAAAGACATGCATGATGTCCTTTAAGGGACATTTTAATGACAATGTATTGTTATTCATTTCAATATTTCTAAATAAGTCCTCAAATTGAGGCAGGGTCTAAGTATTTTTTTAAGGCAAAGGAGGTTTTTTATTTTAGTTGTGTAATGGCAAATGAAAATTAAAAGTAAGAGGCTTAATTCTCTGGATAAGGGAGGAGACCTCATTTCCCCCTCCCTTTTTTAGAGCATTTACATTAGAAAATGTGTAATTATAAAGTCTTTCGGTTCTCTTTGAAATGCATGTAAACGTTTTTAAAGGGTAAATAAGCCGGTCACCAGCTTTAAAACGGAGGAACAGCTTTATGGAGGAACTGGGAAACATCTCTTTGAAATGTGATCATCAAGGAAGATAGTGCCCTCACCTCCCAGTTCCTGTGGTAAGGTAGGGGCCTAACTCTAGTGGATGCCAAGAAGTTTATGTTTCTTTGTGATTAAGCTAATTTGCTAACACTCTTGGTCACTACAACTATCAAGTGAATTTAGGATAAACTAGGTATGACAAATGGTGTCCTCAAGTGTGCTTACTAGACTAGTAACTGCCTAGACAACTTGTCCACGATGGGTTTATCTGCTTGGCTATCTAAAAGGGTAAGATTCCCCTCTGTTTTGCAGTCTCTTAGAGGATTACCTAGGATGTGCATCTCCTTCTGGCTTAAGGCTTAGTCAATAATAAACTTATTTTCTTTCTTTTCTACACTTGTGGGGCGGTTTTATGAGTTGGGAGGAGATTTGGGTCTTAATTATATTTCCCCAACAGTTGTACCCCAGCCAGTTATACCCCTAAGTAATTTATTAATATTATTTTCTCAGAAGATAAAATCCCTTGAACACTCCTTTATTTTGCTTCAATCTAGACCGATTGTTTTCTACGCTTGTTACACCAACAGGCGTCTGCAATATCTTTTGCTGGAGCGACATAAAATCAGTATCCGGAGATTTTTTTCTCCGTTGTGGTTCACTTTTACAAACAAACAAACCAATCCAAAAATGAATAAATAAGTAAATCAATACATAAATCACATTTTTCCTTCTTACAAGCTCTAAGGTTCAATGCTGGTTACTAATGTTCCGGGGCTTGTGGGTGTATGGATTTGGGGGATCACAATTCTGCTTGCAGAATATGTTTTGCGTCACGACTGCTCTTTAATTTCCTAAATCTGGTCAATGTATTTTTATCAAGCACCATTCTTTCTCTCTGCTCTTTCAATTAAATTCATGTTATTTTTCTTGATATTGTTCCTTTGGTCACCGTGATTTGTAAAGTTTTAATTTTTTTCTATGTTTTATATTAGATTGTTGATACTAGTTTTGCTTTAGAATTACTGATGTTTTCTACTCCGGTTTTACTGTTACATTCACCCAGAATTTTTCTTTCCTTTTACAGATCCTATAATTTTTTATTCTAGTATTTAATTTACCATCTTTTTTTCTATTTAGCTTCAATTTCTCACTTTAAATAAAGTTTTCTCATCAACACCGGTTTTCTCTTTCTGTCAAATATATCTGTTTTAAATTTCTTTACCTTCTAAAAAAGTATTTAAGATACTAAGGAGCTTTGGTTATTTAGACTAGATTTATTATTTACCATATTAAAAACTAGCACTTATTTTTTTTCCAAAACCAAAAATATATAAGCATATGTCATGTAGCATTTGGAAAACTTCACTGCATAGAATGAAATTAAAAAGGACAAAAAAAAAGTATCTGTATTATTTTGAACATAGTTTTACATTGAAGACTCCCTAAATGGAGAAGAAATCTCCAGAACACATTTTGAAGGCTTCTGCTCTGGCTTCATCTCATTGTATTTTGAAATCACAGGTGATACTGATTATGGACTTTAAAAAAATCCTGAATTGTGGTTGAATAATACAAACTACACTCATTATTTATGGCCAAGATGATGTCATATATTCACCAAATCATTACAATTTTTTTGTAGGCATATAAGACAACTGTCTTCCCCATCATGCCTTATCTATGTGACACCATGTGGCAAGTTCTACAATATGAAATATGGAAGAAATTATAAAACACTTGGTCTCCTACACCTCCACAATTCCCACCAGTGTTTCTCGCTCGTCTTTCTGCTCTATGAAGAGTATCCAGTAAAGGGCTTCCCTGTATTGCTACAAATAGAAGAAAAGAAGATCTCCTAGTAATCACTCGAAAAAGAGTCGCTGGATCAAGAATTCCGTCTGCGCTGGAATTTGTGTGAGTGGGAATCCTTTGAGGGAATGTTAAGCCGCTGAGATCTGGGAGTTGTCTCACAGCCAGAGTATCCCCCGACTAATACACTGCTAACCGCATAATAGACTCACTGTAAAAATGTCATTCCCTTTGAGGGGAACCTAGAGTGCTCCCTCTGTATGTTCATCTGGCCTGTGCCCTAGCCCATCCGCCCCAAAAGCCATTCCTTTTCAGCACTCTGGGAGGCCGAGGCGGGTGGATAGCTCAAGGTCAGGAGTTCGAAACCAGCCTGACCAAGAGCGAGACCCCGTCTCTAAAAAAAAAAAAAAAAAAAAGCCATTCCTTTTCATCAGGAAAAGTTTAGATCAAGGTGTGTTTTATTGTCCTACATATAACTATAAAGTTGAATTTTTAAAATTTTAAGTATCTTCATTTTCAAGTATGCTAACCATTTGATAACATAATATTTTTACAACTATTATATATAATTAGTGGTATTTTAGGTGACACAAAGTATAAATATAACTACTGCTGTTTTGTGTTAAAGATTGTTTATAGCTTCTTCCAGTTACATGCAGATTATATTATTTATTATCTTGTTCCAAAAATCCCTTACAAAATAAAATAAAAAAAAGTGAGTCTTTGCCACCAGACTTGTAAGATATTTCCAAAACTTTCATTATTGCGTTTTTTTTTATTCTATGATAAATTGATTAACTCCATCTGTCTGAAAATGATATTTGGTCGTATAATTTAAAATAAATACAGAGAACCTAGCTGTCTAGTCTTAACTATTAATACATTCATACTTTTCTAAAGTAATGAGATCAACTTGCAGAATGCTCTGCCATAAAGTTTTAGTGAAATATAGAATTTGCTCTTGCTGTTTGTGTATCCAAAAAGATATACTTATGAAAAACATGGGAGGAAATAAATACAGTTCTACTTGTTAAGACCCCAGTTTGAAATAAGGCAAATTCAAATTGGAGTTTTCTTCTCCCATTTACTAGCTGTGTGACCAAGAGAATTTGTTTGACCTTGGCTTCCTCATATATATATATATAACTAAAACTATGATAAAAATTATTTTTGTGAGGCTTAAACATGAAAATTCTAAAGTACCTCGTATAATTCCTGGCACATATAACTAAGTAGTTAATGTTCTTTATTATTATCAACTTTATGAAATCATTTTTTTTTAATTTGGATAAAATTATGTCATTGAATAAAGCTGTAGATAACAAGAACAAAGATTCTCCTTTCCCTGTCATTGCAACCCCATCACATGGAAACAATAACCCTATTGCAGATGTGTGTATATATATTCTTTACCAGTCCCAAATGATCATATTGATAATAATATAACATAAAATATTAAAATATCAAATATGTGTAATTGGTTGATTGAATGGGTTAAATTTGTTGTGGATGTACAAATAGGAAACGATTTTTTCCCTAGCTGTGACTTTCAGTCAGGTTAGCTCAAATCACCCTTTCCCACCCTTTGATGTCATCTTAAGCAGATTCCATATCTTTCTGGTCAGTCAGAGGTAGTACAAAATTTTTTCCAATTGAAAGATAGACTCCAATCTCACATCCAAAATTCACAACTTCCCCTGCTTCTTCAGTTTAGGGCACTGAAATTCTGGGATTGGCAGTGCCTGAAAAGTGGTAGTTATTCATTCACTATAACTCTCCATCTTTTGGCTTTTTCAGAGCTTAGGGGAATGGAAATAACAAAAAATGGATGTAGTAGGCAGAATAATGACCCCGAAAGAAGTTCATAAACAAATTCTTGAAATTTGCGACAATAAGTCTTACATGGCAAGAAAGATCTTGCAGATGTGATTGAGGTGGTGGTCTTTGACATCTGTAAATCACCTTGTTATCTGAGTAGGCTTAACATAATCATTTGAGTTCTTATAAGCAGAGAACCTTTTCCATTTGCTGTCACCGAAAGACGTGATTAAGGAAGAAGGTCAGAGAAATGGCAACAGAAGAAGGATTCTATGCTCTTTTGCTGATTCTGAGATGTAGGGGATATGTGAAAAGACTGGGGAGAGACTGTCAGGAGATATGGATTGCCTTCAGTTGACTCCTGACAAGGCAATAGAGACCTCAGTCCTCCAACTAAATGGCACTGAAGTTTCCAATTCCTGAACGGCCAAGGAAACAGATTCTCCACTAGAGTCTCCAGAAAGGAACGTGTCTTGTTGAAATCTTGATTTTAGTCTGTTGAGATTCAAAGGGATTTTTGACCTGCCATAACTGTAAGATGATAAATATTTATTTCTTTAAGCCACTGTATATGATATAAATTGTTACACAGCAATAGAACACTAATATAGGCAATAACTGATAAAACACAGGCTGTTTATAATTCCCTTTTCCCTATTCCTGCTCTGTGTAACAGGTATCTAAATTCTGAATTACCTTGGGATGAATTTGTGAGTTCCTCTGCTTTGGAGTTCCCCGAGGCTGGTGTTGCACTCTCAGAAGTGAACTTTGTGATCACATACTGTCCATTCTTCCCCGAGCAGTACACTGGATTGATGGAGCTCCTCACTCCAACTGACTTCTTTCTTGGGAAGAGTCATCAAATTGATTTAAACTTGGCTATCTCCCTACAGACACACTTGACCTACACGAAACACATAACTTCCTTTTCCTTACTACTTCTGAGATACACTTTCACTTTTCCATTCGAAGTAGCTGACTTAGGGTAGAAGAGAGAGGTAGGGTAGGAAGAAGAAATACCACAATGGTTCTCATTTGGTCTACTGACTTATTGCTTCTTTTTCCTGAAAAACTCTTTGCTTATGTTACATGGGTTGATATTGGGAACTTAGGTGGGTAATGCTTACTGGCATAAATTGGTATCTTATAAGATTAGCTTCAAAATAATTTTCTTTAGCTGTAGTTCCCATTTTCAAAAACAACCTGAAAAATCATGCTTTTACACATTTAAATGCATTATATTAACATTAACTTTAATTGTGTTTAAAGTTAAAATTATAAAAGGTTAGTTATCTGATTCTTTCTATTATGATCTGCTAAGTTTTCTCAATGGCTACACAGGCTAAATAAGAAGTTCTTCAATTAAACATTGGCAGTGAAAGGCTAATATTAAACCTGATTTTTTACCTGGCATATTATTCTGTAAGTCCTTCCTTTAGTTGTTCTTTTCTAACCCTAACCCTAACCTGTTTTAACTGTTTCTTATCCCAATAACTTTACAAATATAGAACCACATGCCACTCTGGAGGTGCTCTGCAGTGAGTCACTATAAACTAGCCCAGAAACTTAAGAGTACTTTTTCAAATGGCTTTTCCTACTCTCATGAGAAGTGGTATTAAAATACATTAAGTAATTTTAGGGACAACACAACTATATTGAAGAAGAGGCTAGAAGAGAACTAAGACCACAGTTGTCTCTTATAACCAGACACCTAGCTATCTGAATGCAAGCACTATTGTTAAGCAGTTGTCATATTTTCATTAATAGAAAGATCTCTTAAATTGTAAAGAAGCATCTTTCCAGGAAGCTGGAAGGAATGAAAATAACACAGGTTATATGAATCAAAGTGACAGAAGCCAGTTTGTAGGAATCAGACAAGTTTCTTTTTCTATGCTAAGTCCTGTGTTTATCACTGGCTTGTATACACTATAGAAGATGGAAAAAGTCACTCTAAGAAAGCTAAAACTAGGTTTTCATGAATTCCTTGTAATAGTTTTCCCTTTGGCATAAATTTGAGAGCCCACATAAAAATTCCTTTTATGTCTTTTTTATTGTAAAAAAAATTGAATTGTTAAGCTCTTTTTTTCATTGTTTACTACTACAAGATGACTACAATGGTATCCAGTAAAACAATTTTCAAAGGCAATAATAAACTTGTCACATGAATGGATGATGTAAAAATCCTATTTCATCGGCTTTAAGTTTTTCATAACTTTCTTGTCCAGGAAGAAACCAATATTAGTACTGCTGGGAATCAAACTACCTACTTGAAAGAACAATAGAAATTGTAGCAAAAGCTATGAAAAGATTGAACATGAAAGGGAAAGATTTAGAGAATCAATCAACAGGAAACTGTCCAACATTCTTTCCCTGAAGAAATACCAGCGTATAAACCTGCTGTCTTTATTATCTAGCTTGAAGCAGCTTTCTCAGTGGGTCCAAACTTTGTTTACTTTTTGATTCTTTCTACCTTTCTACCTGCAGCAGATTCCTGGCAGGATGCCATCAGGGTATTTAAAACCTTTTAGATCTCTGTCCAAAAAAAAAGCAATTCACTGTATTGAAATAGATGCTAAGACATCTTTCAAGTAAAACAAGGCTAAATAAAAATCAAGGGTTAAGAATAAGCTGTGTGGGAGAGAAAAATGACAAAATTTCAAGGTTCTATGTTGTTTATTCCTTAAGAATAACTTAATCATCTGCATATTCTACATTATATAACAGTAAATTTTAATAATAGAGCATTAAGGCTATACAGCATGATGGACAAACATGTAAAATAGTTATCATTCTTTTTCTAGTCATCTATAGAAATATTGAAATACATTAAAGCAGTATTTTAGTTTTCTATATCTATATCTATAAACTGCAAAGGTTTCTGTTACGCTAAGAAACACAAATCTGTTGGCCTTTTTGTATCAATATTATTGCTCCTCTGTAAGAGGATAAAAATTTTACTCACATTGCATTTTAATGTCCAAAAATATTTAGAAGTTGTTTTTTATTCCATATGTCACCTACTAATTCTTTATGATTCCCCCATTGCTCTCTTTTAGTGGTAGGATTTATAATTGACAATTTAATGTATCTGAATTCTCTCCAGCTAAAAAATAAATATATTTTTTCATTTTGAAACAATTATTTTCATGTAAGTGGTAGACATTCTTCTAGTATTAAACTTAATTTCTTGATCTTAATAATTGCATATGTTCCCTTTGTTCATAATCAGAGAAGACCCATCGTGTTTGGTCTGGATTTACTGGAAGGGAAGGTCTGGAATACAAGAGTTTCTGTTTTGGTTTTTGGGATATATTGTCTGTCACAGGAGTCAAGAAAGTCATAACCAATCCATGGCATCTTATTCTAGGTGACATATATGTTCTCTTTTTGGGTTCCCTCTTAGAAAAAGAAACTAAGCAACTGATTCAAGGACAGAGCTGAGATAATTCAAATTTGTGGTTTAAATGTATTCAATGTAATATTTCCATTACAACCTTCTTTTTTTCCTTGCTCACTAAAAGAAAATAAAAATAGGGTACTGTTGAGTTCCTTCTCAGAGGTGGACAGACCCTTAAAGTAATATATTACAGTCTGTAAGACACTAGTGAAAAAAGACTATTTAAATTTAATTCTCTTTACTAAACTTTACAGAGGAACAGGCTCACATGGGTTCTGCCATCTGTTTAGATAAACTTATAGATTTGGGTAATAAACACAAATAATTTAGCCATTAGAATACTTATCCACCTGTAAAACTTTTAATAACTTTTGTTTATTTTGTTTTCCAAGAAAAGATGCTCTTATGTCAGAGCCTGGAGGCAAAAATATGGGGAAAGAAAATAATATTTTTTCAGTTAAATTATACCTCTAGACTGTCAATAGCTTGTTTCAGTTTGTGTGTGGTGATCTATTTATTCAGGCATTTGTGTTTATTCACTAAGCAGACTGCTTTAAAATTGTGGATAAATATGACATATTTCTTGCTTGAAAAATATAGTCTAAAAATTAAAGTACATGTTTTGTGGTATCCATTTGTTCGAATGCAGAATCTCTACTCAATTAACAATTAGAAATTTCTGAATTAATAATTATTAAATTAATTTTTATGTATCAATATTGCAAACATTATATCTCTAATATGCATAGACAATATGAACCAGACTGTAAGGGGAATTGATTATATTTTGAACAAGTAACCATATTTTCTTATGCCAGAATCCAATATGAATTCCTTTGCAAATATCTCCTTGATATGAATAGTTCTTGTTGTAGGAAGATAATTTGAGCCTGGCTAAGTTATATAATCTAAGGGCATCAAAGTTTAATGCCACTTTCCTTAGAAATATTTCAAGGATACTAATGGTTCACTAAGTTTAATGATCTGGGACAATAGGAATGTGTACATATTTATTTGTGGTTTTCTGTAGACAAGACATTCATGAGTACATTGAGGTGATGAGCTAAGTACCACTGTTTTCCTTCTTATACAAAGCTATTAAGCACAGAGTAAATTTAGAAATATATTTTCATATATCATATATTTGTGCTGGATCTACTTTAAAAGGTGCAAGCAGAGCATAAAAATTACCTAACAGTATATCTTAACCAAGATTTAGTGATTTTTTTTTCGCTTTGAACATTTTAAAATTGTTCACTTTCAATATACCAATGAATCTGATGTTGTGGCCAATGATGCTATGAAAGAAATATAGATTTTGAAATAAACATAGAATTGTTTTTTATTACTCTTCCCCACCAAAAATCTTAACTTCAATTAGAAATAGCTTTGAGGTGAAGGAGTTGAGATGAGTGCTAATGCAAATCCATGATTTATATTTGTTTACAATTTGAAAATAAAACTGAAAGTAATGTAGGATCCAGAATAGAACTATTCTGGGATCACAGAATTTTAATGTGTTAAATGATCCTGAAAGCAGCTTCCTTATTTTTTAGCTAGTGTGGTTCAAGTTACACTTAATTTCTCCAAATTGGAATGAGATAATACATAAGCATGACAACAATAACAGCTCGTAATTCATGAATATTTTACAAATTATGTTACCCTTATAATGAATGTAATTTAATCTGCTATCAGAAAAAAACTAATTCAAATTATCTGAAAGAAGAGAATGAGACATTCCCTTTTCTTGTCTTGGAGAACATGTTAGCGGTAACTCACAATGACAAATTGATTATACTGCGTTTGAAAAACAAAGATATTCTGTTAGCATGCAGTTTTGCTACTAACTTGTGATCTTTGATTTCTTTTCAGGCTTCACCTGCTCCTATTTTTAATGGCAACCTCTAGGCAAACACATATATATTAAATGTTTTTTCATATATCAGATATTTAATATATTGACGAAAGACTACAGTGATTATTTTATATGGTATGTTTAGTTTGTTGTTTTAAAGCTCATGTTCAAGAATCAGATCCTCCATATCCCATCTAAAAGAATAACCTTGGGAACGATTTGCTAACTTTTTTAGCTCAGTTTAGTCATTTTTAATATAAGATAATAATAGAACCTATTAAAAAGGATAATCCTAGGTGAATTTTAAATCATACATATAAAATCACATATATGAAATACATGTATATGTATGCATATGTGACAACAAATATTTACTTAATAACTATGATATGATACAGGAAACCTGATAGGCATTGTTAAGTATTATAAAGAAAAAATAAACCAACCAATGCAACCACTACCAACAAAAACTCTACTCCTTTAAATACAAGATAATATCTGGGAGGTCATAACTTAGTTATAAATTCATTAAAGCATTTATAACTAATGCTTTCAGCAACAGGTTTTGGCTTTCATAAAATCATGACCATTAAGAGCTAAAAATTTCACTTTGCAAAAGGATATTGAAAACTTAGTTCTATAAAGAGCTCAAGAAATGAAACCAGTAACTATTCTTCATTATAATATGAAATATTAACTCTATTGTAGAGGATGGGTATTGAAAATTATGGAACAATGAAGAAAACATTTATTTTTTTCTTCAGTGATTTAGATTTTGTGGGCTTAACAAATTAAGACTTGTCATTGGGAGATAAATGTGTATGAGAATTTCAATAGTTATCTCCTGGGAAATCTAAAGAATAAATGGACTTCACATATGTGTAAATTAATATTACCTTTTTGGAATACAAATGTTTTGGCCCTGTAATGCTAACTCTTGGTGATTCTTCTATTCTACAAAAATGAATATACGGAGATATTAATTTCATCCATGTTGAAAATAAAAAAAATTGAAATTATTTTTAACAAATAACTTTCAATAAACTATTACACTAATGTGTGTCCATCTTATTAAATACTTTGTTGCCATTGTAAAAAAGGAAATTGAGCTATACCTACCCACCTCAAAAGATATTTAAGATTCTTCTTAGGAGTTACAACAAATTTTAAGATAGTACAATGGTGTTATCCCAGTTATACACAAACTCATAGTTTCCAACACTTTAACACACATTTCAATAGCATGAATAAATACATAAAGATGCGGAGAAAAGCATTTAGGAATTCATACATCTTACTGATAATAGCTTTTACCTCTGGGGAAAGAACTGAAGATGGTCAAGATAAATAAGAAATTTAATTTTATCAATAAATTTAAAATGTTAAAATAAGGTAAATCTACTGCAACTGGCTGTGAAATTATTTTAGGGATTGTCCTTAAGGTTTGTTCATAGAAAAGGAATCAGAGCAAAACAAAAGAAAATGCATGTCCCAGGAGTTCAATAGGCTTTTCTCAAAGGAGGAAAATGAACCTAGAAATCTATTCATTTCCAGAAATCCATTGTGACCAGGTATGGCTATCAAACCAGAAATACAATCAAAAGGGTCATTTATGGTCACCACTTGAAGTGGTGAAGAAGGAAATCTACGAGGACCTACAAGTAGTATGGAAGAACAACATAGAAATAAGAGAGCTGAAGATACACAGCTGCATTGACAAATATGAAATTTGGGGGAGCAGCAGCATTTCAAGTTTTCTGGGAAACATAATCCTTGTGATTTTATTATATAAAACTCCTGACCATCTCTTTAAGAAAACCTATGTTAGTGACCCTCCATTTAATCTAATATTTCTTTAAGTCATATTTTCATTTTTTGAATGCAACTTTATGTAGAAACTATGTCCCCTCATACTCCATCTCTTATCAGGATTATATTGTATATTGGGGTAGGATTTAATTTCAAATCTTGAAGCTAAACTGTATATTAATTCATACTATGCCTCAAATGTCATATTTTTAAATTATAATCTGTACTGTACATTTCTACCCTTGGGCTACCTTGGGCTGAGTTCCTTTTCTGGAAGCCTTGAAGGAAATTGTCTACTCTGTTAGCAAAATTTACTTCCTTAAATTTGTAAGGCTGAGGACTCCGTTTCCTTGCTGGTTGCCAGCTGAGGGCCATTTCCACCTTCTAGAAGTTGTCCAAACTACTTGTTTCATCTCCTTGCTCAATCTTCAATGCCAGAAAAGTAGCTCAAATCTCTCTCAATCTTCAAATATCTTTTGCTTCTTCTTCCATACTCATGTTTCTCTGACCTATTTTTTTGACTCCCTCTTCCGTCTTTAAGGCCCCACATAATTATTTATATGATTTAATCAAGGATAATCTGTGTGGTTTAAAGTCCAGAAACTTGATTTCATCTGCAATATTCCTTTTACCATGCAGTGTAACAAATGGAGAAGTAACACTAAGGACATGTTTGGGAGCAGACGGCAATTATACCACTCAAGACAACATATGTAATCTTCTTAGGAGCAGTCAATTATTTATTAAAAGTTGAGATTAAACACTTGGTAAACATGAAAAATAGCATGGCTGGGGTCTTTCAGATAGTGGTGATCTTGTTTTTGTTTTGTTTTGTTTTTACTGATTTGAGAAATGAGGGTAAGGATGTACCCTCAAATGAGGGTAAATCCCACACAAAAGTGGGATTTATTTTGTAAACTTTTCTCAAAAGACTTGGAGAAAAATGAATTACTTTTTAAACTAAATAAGATATTCTGACAAATACCTAAGTCGAAAACAAAACCTAATGTTACAGAAATAAGAAGCAAGCTAGTGTATCTACATATTTTCATCCTTGTTTTCAACTTAAATATTCAGAAAACTTGTCCTATCATAGCAACAAATACAAGAGGCTTTACGCAATGATTTCACTTGTCCTCTGTATTTTAGCAATTTGTTGTAACACATTTGTATTTCTTAGTTGTAGCTGTGATCTTCACATTTTTATAAAATTTAAAATACTGCCACTGTTGAAACTTTTGCTCTAGAAGCAATATTTGAAATCATGATGTTACTCAAATAAAGAATGGAAAAACCAGTAAATACACAAAATATGGAAAAGTAACTCACCAATCACATGGCAACAATAGAAATAATAATCAGTTTAGAAATCAATTTTATAATATTCCAAATTTATGAAAAGAAATTTATATGAATGCAAGTATGATAAAAATATGATAAAATTACTAGATATGTTTGAAAATAAAACTGTTAATTTTCATAAAGAGTTGATTGAATTTAGAATCCAAGTAATTTTGGTCTTTCAATAACAGTAAACTTTATTAACATTGCTCTAACTGTTGATGCACCACTCAACGCCAAAGTAAATCTAAAGTTTAAAATATACCATTTGATCAGCAATCCCATTACGGAGCATCTACCCAAAAGAACAAAAGACATTCTATAAAAAAGACATCTGCACTAGAATGTTTATAGCAGCACAATTCACAATTGCAAAGATGTGGAAACAACCCAAGTGCCTATCAATACATGACTAGAATAATAAAATGTGGTATATGTATACTATGGAGTTCTACTCAGCCACAAAAACAATGATGATATAGCACCTCTTCCATTATCCTGGATAGAGCTGGAACCCATTCTACTAAGTGAACGATCACAAAAATGGAAAAACAGGTACCACATGTACTCACCATCACATTGGTATTAATTGATCAACACTTTAGTGCACATATAGTAACAACATTCATTGGGTGTTGGGAAGACGGGAGGGGGAGGAAGAAATGGGTATATACACACTTAATGTGTGCAGTGCGCACTGTCTGGGGGATGGACACGCTTGAAGCTCTGACTCAGGTGGAAAAAAGCAATATACATAACCTAAACATTTGTACCCCCGTAATATGCTGAAATTTAAAAAATAAATAAAAATTACATTTTCTTAAAATGATATCTAGTTTAAGTAAGTCTTGATATTACTAATCTTTCTTGAATCTATAGTATCATTCAATTCACTGCATTTAATATTTTAAAGCAAATTCTCTAAGAAGTAACAAAAATATGATTTTGATGCCAAATTACCTCAGACCTAGTTTTTCTCTAACTTTTAATTATTAGGATAAATATAAATCCAAGAAAATTGCATTTTAGATTAGTAGTAATCTTTATGCAACAGATTTTATCTAGCAGATGAGTATTTTGGAATAACATTTATTCTTTTTCAATTAAGATTTGAGTACTTTGAAATAGTGGAGAGTAATGTTCCCTCAGCCATCCCAATACATATCTCTTCTAAAAGTTACATGTTTAATGAGCTGTCAAGAGTAAATTTATTTCACACTTTCTCTGGGACACCATTTTCATAGAATAATAGGTTAGTAAATCCATGTAGAGGTTGCCATGACAATGCCTTCATAGATAATCTATAGCCACTGAGAAAGTTTAAGGCTAAAATATTCAGAAACATTAGCAGATTAAATATTTTTGTCTCAATTTGTGTCTAGAGGTAGGTTCATGACATTCCATTCGCCTAAATTTCTAACTATGCCCCACATCTAACAGATACATAAAAACAGATTTTCTTTGCAATTTTTAGTGCCCATTGTTTTCTCTCTGAGATAACATTTTTAAAGAAAAAAAATGAACGTTCATTTGGGTAAATAATTTTAATAATCTAATGCAATAATTGGTAAAAAATGAAAACAAAATATCTTTAGGTATTAATAGAAAAAATATTTAAATGATCAAAATAGTAGATTATGCTAATTTGTACTTTTGGGAATTATAGATATTATAGAAACATTCTTAGCCATACAGATAAATTTTGACAGTCTTGAGACTAGCTTAATAGTAGAAAGAAATTATCAATTTTTACTGTGTCAGAGAAAACAAATGAACCACAAAGTGAACAATCCCTACATTTCAGTTACATTTAGAATTCAAACATTACTCTCTTCTTATGACTAATATTTGATTGATAGATACACAAAATTAATAAGAAATAGCTCTGCTTAGTTTTTATTTAGTTAATATATATGATATTTTTTATTTAAGGAATAGAAATTGAGATCCTCTCAAATTATATGTCACTAACAGTAGGTCATTTGCCATTAATTTTTGAAATTAAATGAAATGTCAGAGTTATGATATAAAATTGTAAGAAAATTATACTGAGTAATAAACTTCTTATTTCGACTCTAAATATCCATTTCATAACTATGGACATATATCTTCATATGTTCTCTGTCATAAGACATAACATATAGTCCATGGTAAAATTTTAAATATCTCAGAACAGAGACTTTATTGCAGTTTTGTTTTTCAAATACATTGGCAGAAATAAACATATAATATAATATGAATATTTTAATTGGTTATTGAGATAAATATAGATAGTGTCAAATATATATTTGTGTGTGATTAGACTGTGATGTTTTTCAAAATGTCCCCTCTGTGTGTATCAGAATTCTATTTTATTTTATTGCTTTTTAACATTTTTATTGAAATTTCATATACTCAATGTATATGGCATGACATTTTGATATACATATGCATAATAAACTGATTACTAGAATCAAGCTAATTAATGTGTCCATCTTTTTACATAGTCAATTTTTTGTCTGTGTGGTAGAACATTTAAGATATATTCTTTTAGCTGATTTAAAGTGTACAATACAATATTATAAACTAGAGTCACTATGAGGTACAATAGTTCTCCAGAATTTATTTGTCCCATATAACTGCAACTTTGTACCCCTTGACTAACAGGAGACTTCAGGATTTTAATACCTCAGAATACGAATATATATACATATATATAATATATATGTATATATAAAGTGCAGGCTATAATCTTTGACTGTATTCTTGCAAATTGCATGATTTGGGAAGGAGGGTTTGTCTTATGCATGTTTGAATCACTGCCAGTGCTGTACAATGCTGGCCACACAGTAAATATTAAATAAACATGCTGAGAGATTTCATTGCTTTAACAGACCTTACTCTGTGATTCCTGATAAATGGAAAATGAACAAAAATGACATGCTGTAAAGTTTGGCAAATAATGTTTTGAAGCAAATAAATCTAGAATACATGTATTTGTATATCTTACATATATATAATCTATATTACATATTGATTAGTATACAAAATAAAGATTGAAAACTTTATTAATAAATCTACCCATTTAGATGATAAAGTTCTTTATGCAAGAAAGGTGCCACATACATCTATGGTTCCAGTGATCTATCCTTTCATCCATTCATCCGTCCTTCCTTCCATTTATCTAAATATCCACCCACCTATCCATTGTCATGCATAACCCTGACCTAAATTACACACTAAATAAATATTTGATGATGGGCATATACATACATTAGTGCGATGCTCACTGTCTGGGTGATGGACACACTTGAAGCTCTGACTCGGGTTAAGTGGGGAAGGGCAATATACATAACCTAAACATTTGTACCTCCATAATATGCTAAAATAAAAAAAATTAAAAAATGAAGATATTAATCATGAATGAATAAAGAATTCTTATTATATTATATTGATATTCTAAAAAGATTCTTAATCTTTTTCTCCATAAACTCAAATACTAAACATTTATCACCACAATTTTAAGTTTGAAATCTAAAATTTTGTAATAGTGAAACTTTTATTTAGACAGTAGTTAAAAACTAAAATAAATTAATATAGAAGACAGCTTTTAAGTGTGTATGTATGACAGAGAGAGAAAGCTAGAGAAAGACAGAGAGAGAGGGAGGAAAAGAGAGATGGCAGAATAAAAGGAGAAAATCTGCACAAAAGTGTGTTTGGCATTTTCTACACAGTAAGTCCATCCTTGTCCTCAAGAGATACATTCCATGATGCCCAGTGGATGCCTCAAATCTTCGAGAGTAGCAAACCCTACATACAGAGTTCACCCTTGAACAACATAGGGATTGTGTGGATATACTTTTAAATGGATTTTTTTCTTCCTCTACCACCACTGAGGCAGTAAAATCAGCACTTCCTCTTCCTCCTCTTTCTCAGCCTGGTCAATGTGAATACTATACTATGAATATATATATAATATTTTTGGAGCACAGTTGACCATAAGTGACTGAAATAAAAGAAAGTAAACCTGTGGATAAGGGAGAACTGCTCTATTAAAGTAATTGAACACAATTTTCTATATTTCTCACAAAAAATTCCTGTGGTAATTTAGGTAACCTTGTAAAGTTGTTTTTCTAAATTTTCTTCTACATTATTGTATATGTAAGGGCTGTAGCCAGTTATTGGAACTTTTTTCCTTAAAAAACAAACCATTCCCTTGTTATCTGGAACTCATTTTGTATATGTTCCTATATTCTCTGATAAATCTCTTACTTTATTTCTACTTGTTCCATTTGTAATAATATTGAATTAGTTATTCATTACTGTGTAGCAAATCACTAAAAACTCTAAAAACTCCATCACTGAAAGAAAGAAAAATTATTATCCCACAATTTATGTGTTACAGGAGTCTAGGCACACATTAGGGAGTCTCCCTGTTTCTCATCTCAAAGGCTATAATGAAGGTATCAACCAGGCTGTGTCTTATATGGAAGTTTAACTGGGGAAGGATCCACTTCTAACTCCCTACTGTTGTTGGTAAAATTCATTTCTCTGCATTTTCAGGACCAAACTCTTCAGTTTTTTTTAGGATGTCAGATTGAGGCCATTCTCAGCTGAAAGAGGCCACAGAGTCTCATATTATGGAATTGTAGGTGTGACATCCCATGATTTTTGTCACATTCTATTGGTTAGAAGCATGTCAATCCACTCACATTTAAGAAGGTGATTGCACTAAAATGTGAATAGAGGACACAAGGATCAGGTGGTCGCCTTAGAGTCTGTCTGCCACAGTGATTTATGCTCTTCTATGAAAGAGTTTCTTTTAATACTAGGGCCCAGAAAATTTTTTCTTACATACTAGTTTTATATTTCCTAAAGCACAATTTATGATTAAGACTTAAGGTTATTTCTGATATCAAATACAAATCCTGCACTTCTAGTCAGCCTCATTTTGTAACCCTTCAGAATCAGATCACGTATTTTCAACTGATGAAAGGAAATACAATTATTCTTGGGAATAAATTTCATGCTCAATACTTTATAAAAAGTGATATTGTTTTAGTTTAAGGAAAAATAAATACCTAAATAACCTAAACCAATTATATTTATCTATGTGTGTGCATATATATATGTATGGAAACCGTTAAAGCTATTGCAAGCTAAATTTAAAGCATTAGCAATGGAAAAAATCTAGAATAAATAATACAAATTCTTCCACACTGATTTTTTATTCTAATCAGTGACTTTCATAATACTGCTTATATAAATATAGGTTGAGCTATCTAATCTGAAAATCCAAAATTTGAAATGCTCCAATGAGCATTTCTTTTGAGCATCATGTTAGTGCTCAAAGAGTTTCAGATTTTATATAAAATTGTTTGTTTCCTTAACTAAACCCTTTTTCATCTTTATAGATTGACTGATTTTTACTCATTATTAAACTTTGAGATTCTGGTTAATATACAGTGAATACAAAGAAGTGTTTTGCTGTGTGTCCACATAGAAATTACAACTACACTAAATTTGATGCAAGCCATATGGAGAGGGAAATTTCCTATTGCAGAGGGACATATATCAAGAATATTCAAAGTATGAACTAAAATCTTCTGGCCGAAAATTAAAATTCTATAAAGTTGTATTTTAGATTTATAATGTACTTTTTAAACAGAAACGCAGTTATTTTACTTATTTAAAAGTAGGTATATACTTTTTCATTATTTTACTGATAAGGAAAAACTATTTACCTCTTTATTTATGAAAAGTATCAACCTCTTTATTTACAAAAATAAAGAGGTAAAGGTTAATTAACACGAATAAAGTGAAGAGTCAGAGCAGAAACTCTAAATATGCACCCAGAATTATGATGAGATTCTGAATGCCAGTATGAGTAAGCGTGTTAGGATGCAGCCATGCTCAGAGTGAGAGTTTGTGGTATGGGGAAATGACATACATAGGGCCTCTAAAATGGGAGTCCTGGGAATGTCTTGGACTCCAGCTGGTTTAACTTTTGTCAATATATTTCTGGATTGTTGAGTTAATTTCTCAACAGTCTTTTATTTTATTTTATTTTATTTTTCCTGTACCTCTCCCTCTCCTATTCCAAATGTCTGTAATGAAACCTAGTACACTTTATAGAGCTTTCCTTTAAGAACACACGTATTTGCTTTGTCACGAATACATAATATCTGAAAGCATCCCATTAATTCATTCAAAGCATCCCATTAATTCATTCAACAAATATTCATTGAGATGCCATTGCTGCCAGGAGCTGGGGAAAGCAGCAAATAATCAAGGCCCCTGCTGCAATGGGGACAGAGTCATAAACAGGTAGTAGTCACATGGTAATAAGTGCTATGAAGAAAAATAAAATACATGCTTCTGAGTGATGAATACCCAACATTTTCTCCTTTCTGACATAGAAAGTACAAAAAGGAGAGAAGGACACCAAGCCACTGGCCATTCAGTGACACGCAAATAAGCTTCACTGAGCCCAATGCTGGATAAATTCATGAGTGCAAAAGTTTGGATTCTCAACAACATGTAATGTTTCAGTAAAATGACCGGTTAATTCTGTTATCATCTAGTTGGAAATGAACAACGGCTATCAGTGATCCTGGATAGACCTTTAGAGATAAATAAAATAAACAAAAGTCCATATCAGTCTGAAGGAAAATATTCTTTCAGGGTTTTTTTGTTTGTTTTGATTTTTGGGCTTAAAACAAAAGAAATTTATTCTCTCACAGTTCTGGAGACCAATTGAACTGAAAGATTTAAAGCATTCTTGAAGCATATCCAACTAGGGACAATATTCTTTTCAATAGGATATCATAAATACCTAATATAGTGTTGACAATTAGTAGCTGTTCAATGTGTGTGTTCTAAATGGATTAACAATAATCTCCTATTTTCTTTCCAAACATCTTGATCTCTTCTCTAGGTATAAATAAAGCAATAGGTCAGGAGCCGTTTTAGTATCAGGATAGGAATGCACTTTCTTTTCAGAGATCCTTGTGGGTGGAGCCTGAATATTAAAGTAGCTCACAAATAACTGGGTTTTTTTCTCTATAAAAGAGGAATTGAATTTGTGAAATGGGGAAAGTGGGTTATCATATAGCTTGTAAATTAATTATCACAGATTGCAATATACTTTAGGTTAAGAAAAGAAGCTCTCGATTGGGTGCCGTGGCTCAGGCCTGTAATCCTAGCACTCTTAGGAGGCCAAGGCGGGAAGATCATTTGAGGTCAGGAGTTCAAGACCAGCCTAAGCAAGATCAAGACCCCGTCTGTACTATAAATAGAAGTAATTAGCCAGGCGTGGTGGTGCTTGTCTGTAGTCCTAGCTACTCTGGTGGCTGAGACAGGAGGCTCACTTAAACCCAGGAGTTTGAGGTTGTTGTGAGCTAGGCCACTGCTGCGGCACTCTAGTGGCCCAGGCACAGGGCAAGACTCTGTCTAAAAAAAAAAAAAAAGCTCTATTAGTTATAGCCCTTTAAGTGCTTTCTTTCTTTAATGTGATTTTAAAAATAGTTTAAAGATATGCACTATTTGGGCCTACCTTACTGGTTACATTTTTGTGTCATGTATTTAGTCTGTTTTGTTTTCTTGCATGGAATTAATGTTTTTACCTCTCTTAGATGTAATTATGAATTGATCAGTGTTGAATAAAAATAAAACCATCCATTGCTTAGGCTTACATTGGCATATACTATGTTTTGTTAATATGTCTAAATATCCTTTTTTAACACAAATAGAATTAGAGTAAATAACATTAATGGATTGTATATGTATGAGAAGGGAATTTCTCTGGGAAAAAGAAATAAAAATGTTTCCAAATATAAAAATTAAAGAGCACTAAAATGTCACTAATTGGGGATTCATTTCACAGAGATCTTTACCTTGATTTAGTAAAATGACTATTTCTGTTTAGGAAGAATCCCTATGCCAGGTGAGGAAGGTTATCTATTACTACAGATATAGCAGTTTAGACACAATCTCTGTTTTTAATTCCTTCTCTAAGCCAGTGAAAAAAGTTCAGGTCATTTCCATCAAGCTTATTCTACTGCATCACTAATATTTGTATGAAATAAAGTAGAATTGTGCAGAGCCATGGCCAGGATTGGGTTTAGAGGAGGAGGAGAGGACGGAGAAAGGAAGTGGAGCAAGAAAGATGGCAGCAGTGTCCTCCTATCCCTAAAAAAGGTGTGTGTATTTCTCTCTGCTTCTTTCTAGAGCCTGGATATTCAAAAAGCTTAATTGTACTGCCCTTATGCTAGTTGAGTAGAAAGCTAAGAATAAAATGAAAGTCAAGAGTTTTTAATTTTCTTCAAATTAATAGTTATCAAACTTGAGGTTGTTTTTCTCTAATTACAATATTTCTATTACTTTGCTTTTTATCTACTTTGGAATTAGGAAAACTCAGATTCATGAAGAGAATGTGATAAATCTGTATTGGCTCTATTTCTTCTTTTCAGAGAAGTCTAGAATAATGTAGAAAGTACATTTTTCTCTCTACTTTTGAAGGCTCAAAGTTTTGAAATTTCACAAATTCCTCTGATAGCCTACTTCAGGGTTTTATTGACATCATGAAGAAAGTCATTTGTATAGTTAAAAAATCAATCATATTTGTATTAAAACATATTTTACCCCTTTACTAGTACCCCTTTATTACTTAACTAGTCACATAAACTAATAAATATCCTCTTCTAAACTATTAAATATCCAGTAAGTCAAACTTACCAATATCTTTTCAAAATTAAAAATATGATTTTGCAAATATTTTTGGTTCATAAGACTCACTGTTAATCAACATATGGTATTGGAGGTACAAATGATTCAATCCTAATGTTACCATTTCCTAACTGAACAATGACAATTCACTTAATTTTTCCATATTAAATGAAGTTTAATATCTATTTCTACCTTATAGGGCTATTGTGATAATTAAATGAAATTACATACTCACATCTACAGTCTGATTATTTCACATGTGTTCAATATATTATGTCCCTATTATTTCCTCAGTCCAACTTATTTTTTTTCACTTTTTATAGAGTACATATATTAAAAATCACAGTCAAAAATGTATTTACTTAATTATTTGGATATTTCAGAGTATATTTTGAATAATTAATTAATAATGAGTGATCCTCTCACTATCTTCTGTATAGTAGCTGATACCTATTTCATTGTCTCACCATATTGTGGACACTTTCATATTCATCAGCTATGGCATTTATTCCCTAAAATCCCACATAAGATCAATAATGATAGTTCAGGATCTATGATGCATTTCTCTATCTTTTAAATTTGATATTTTATTCTGCCGCCCCCCCAAAAAACCATTTAGGAAACATTAGTTAAGGTAACACCACTCAGTGTAGTTATTCTTCCTATAATAATGTAATGATATTATTTGTGTATTTATTTTCAGGTTATGTTTAGTTTAATTTAAATATCCACTTACTGAAGTTCACTATCCAAGTTAACATTTTAACCACACGGTGATGCATTCCAGTGGGAATAATGCTTGGTGAGGGACAGACAAAATGTAATATATTAGGAATGTAGCTGGAGTTGGAGAAATTGAAAATCACAATCTTCTTCCTCTTAGAAAATGAAATTACAGTGTTTCAATCTCAAAGACTCTCTACAATATTTTTAACATGTGCCAAGCTTTTGGAAGAGAAAAGATAAGATCTTAAGGAATATGATTTACAGACATTTAGAAATAACTCATGAGGGAATGTAGTCCCTGGGTGACCCAGCTAGAATGATCATAGAGTTTGAAGTAACTAGAGACTTTTTCTATTCTATTCTAAATTTTCTTGGTTCCTATTGTTCTTGGCTTCTTTGGCGAGGAAATGTGGAAGCACCGTATCTGAGAGATTGAAGGCATTTAATTAGTGTTAAATGAATGAGCGTATGAATTATTGAACTGACTAAGATTAAATCCTGGCACTCCACATATACACTTGGTTGGGCTTTCCTTTCTCAAGTTCACTGTCACTTCTACACTGGGAAAATAGTATCAACTTGTAGGTTTTTAGAAATTGAATGATGCTACATATAAAAAAAGACAATGTCATACATTCAAGCATACATTCGCTCATTAAACACAAATTTATTTAGTAGCTGTTGCATGCAAATTATTGTCCTGTGTGCTCAGAATATATTAGTAAACAACATGAGCTTACAATTTTTTATGATGATGACAATGACATTGATGATGATCATCAATGTAAAAATAGCTAACAATTTCATAATGCTTGATATGTCCAAAGCAATATTTTATGTATTTTATGTATAACTTATTAAATTCTCCTATAAAAGCTATAAGTACTTTTATTTATATACACTGTATACATGAGGAATTGAAATATAGTGAGATTAAGGCACTTGCCCAAGGTCATGGAGCTAGCTGATGGTAGAACTGAGATCAGAGCCAGAAAGTCTATCCACACAATATCTATTCTTAACAATAACACCATACTGTCATGTAATTATACTAAGTGTCAGTTAATTGATTCTGTCAGTCTACTGTCTGGATAATTTTACAACAGATAAAAGTTACAGCAAGTGAGAACATAATGCTTCACTTGTACCCAGGGTAAGGGTAGAAAAGTTTAGGGAAAAAAAGACAATATCTTTCACATGCATTTTAAATCTTTAAGGACTTAAAGGCATGGAATGCAATTAATCTAAATACTTTGCATACTGAAAAATTCTTTAGCTACATAAGCTCTTACATATTTAGTCAATGCCCTAAATTTGTAGAGGAGAAAGATGACCTCTATAGAGATTAACTAGTTTTCTACAGTCACTGGGGGATATAATGCAGGGTTTGGACTAGAATGCCTCATGACAAATAAAGCCTCAGTGATTTTTACATATTTTTCTTCCTCTATTACAATTTATTTAACTATAATTTATAAATGATTTTTTTAAAATTAATGAACATGAACATACATGTGAAAAAAAGACTTATTCATTATTGTGTCTTAGGTAGTAACACAAATCCAAACGTTTTTATCCCATAAGTTAACAATTCAAGTTTTCACCTTTGAGTTAATAGTGTTTTTATTAGAAGTAATTCTATAAATATTATTGGATGTCAACAATGCACAGTATCTATGGTAAACACTGGTGTTAGAGTAGTAAACAAGTTGGAAAAATAATGATTAAAACAATAGTTGTGTTAAGATTGCTTTAACCACATAGCCAAAACTAAAATACACCTAAATAATATCTTATTTTAACAGCAAAGATTTTTATGCTTTTTATTTGTCCCTTCTAGATTATATTATTAATTACTCTTTCTAGACTTATAAGCTGTTTGATTATTAAATATGAAAATCTATAATCTGATTCATCATTTATGTTTTGGCTGCCAATATAGTACACAAAAATACTGTACCATTTACCTAAACATATGCTGAAAGTGGACTTTTCTTCAATTGAAAAGTAACATACAAAATTAATGTATTTTTAAGAAAAAATAAAATATACATTTTATTGCTAATCATGTGTACTTTTTCCCTCAGTAGGAAAATATTTTAATACATTATGATAAAGAAAAATGAGCAAAACATTTTTCTTTTCAAGATAATTTATAATGTCAAGTCATGCATGAGAGTAATGAGATTAATAATAGAAAGTATAGATTTATTCATTCTCTGGATGATAAATCATGACGAGTCATTAGAGTCATTTAATTCTGATGCAGTAAAATCATGTGATGGCAGAGAGAATGGATAATACTATTTAGAACAGTTCATGTCTAGTTGATGAGTTAAAATTAAGTCAGAGTCGTTAGTAGTGTTCTAAAATTGTTTTACATTAATAGAAGTCTGGCGACTTTGAATGGAATGTAAATCATATAAGAATTGAATACTCCCTCTGAAGATTCCAATACACATGAAAGGGATATTCTAAGATGAGCTGGTATGTCTTATATTTTATGACTCCTATTGATTGAGCCCTTACATGAAACATATCACTAGTCCCAACAACTAAATTAAAATTTAATACGAAACATAAAGAACATGAACTTCATTTTTAATCAGTCTACTATTTATATGATTATTATCTCTAGATGAGCTATTATTTTCATTATTTTAAATAATTTTTAGTTCATAATTACTGCTTTAAAGTTATATAAATATCAGGCTTACAATTCACAAGTTACAAAGGGATTTCTCTTGCTTGCCCCTGGCTCATGTTCCTAGCTAATTCTTCTGGAATTGCCCAATGCTCTGAGTTTATTAGGCGGTGTTTCAGAACAACTTCACACACCCTATATAAATACATTTGCTTGAAAATTCATTTCCCCACTGTCCTTATTAAGCACAATTTAGCATAATATGCAGCAGTGTTCCAAAATTTTTTCTTTTATTTCATTTTTATGAACGAATTCTTAGAGACCATTTTATATAGCATATGCATAACCCTTTGTTAAATGAAGGGTAGCCTATTTTATGTTAGAAAACATTTATCAAAAATTTTAAAAAGTGAGATATAGTAATAAGTATGCTTTTGAATTAATACATTAAAATAAGATCTAACAATAGGTCTAATTACTACTGTAATTTTGAAGTGAATGAGTTTAAAAAATATCTTGAGATAGTCATGAAAATGTAAAGGAAAATATCTAAGATTTTTATTGTTAATTATATTCACAGCTACTGAGAAAGCATTGTGGCTTGTGGAACATGATTGTAATTACAGAATAAGCCCATTTTTACAGCTTGATGTGAATTAAGTTTTTGTTTGTTAGCTTGCTGTGTTTTCTTTTCTTTTCTTTTTTCTCAGCATATTATAGGGGTACACATGTATGGGTTACGTATATTGCCCTTGTCCCTTCTGCCCAGTCAGAGCTTCAAGCGTGTCCATCCCCCAGACTGTGTGCATCGCACTCATTATGTATGTATATGCCCATCCCCCCTTCCCCCTCCCATCTGCCTGACGCCCGATGAATGTTATTCCTATATGTCCACTTAGGCGTTGATCAGGTAAAACCAATTTGATGGTGAGTACATGTGGTGCTTACTTTTCCATTCTTGGGATACTTCACTTAGTAGAATGGGTTCCAGCTGTATCCAGGATAATACAAGAGGTGCTATGTCACCTTTGTTTCTTGTAGTTCCATGGTATACATATACCACATTTTATTAATCCACTCATGTATTGATGGGTACTTGGGTTGTTTCCACATCTTTGCAATTGTGAATTGTTTTGCTGTAAACATACGAGTGCAGATATCTTTTTTATAAAATGTCTTGTTTTGTTTTTGAATTCAAAATCACAGATCAGCTGAATGCCTTCCATGGGCCTGTGAACCCCAGGTTAAGACTTTCCTACTTGAGAGAATATTGTCTCTTTATTTTGTTTTTAAATTTGTCAGTTTGGAAAGCATAGGTACTGACATCAAAATTTTGAAAACTACAAATTGCTTATTTTTATATTATTTAATCTTTATTTGGCAAAGTGGACTACTTTTTAAATTTTGCAAATATTAATCTGTATAAATCCTCAGATGTTCTAACTTCATGTCTTGTTACGTATTTATTTTCTCTTGTACATATAACTTGAAAGAGTCCCTATAAGTCTTTAATGGATAATAAAACAATGATATAAGGTTAAGATTGCATTAATATAAATCAATAATTATGCCATACCCATAATAACTTAGGTTTGTTACCACTGTTAATCATCTGATCATAATGACATTTCAAATAAAAATTGCTGTCTTTTGAAAGATCTGTGAACTGAAACTATGTGTATCTCTTTATGATTGGTGAGAGTTTTACCAAATAATAATGTTAAATGTGACACAGATATATCACCATAAAATGAAATTGACCTAAAACAATTTAACATTATAACCATGATTATAGAGATATACATTTAACTTTTCAAATATATTAAAATAAGAACTAATTTAAGATGATTGATTTGCTTACATGTGGACTGTGGCATAAATTAAAAAGGGAGATATTTTAAATTTCAAAGTCTCATGGAGGTACAAATATTTTGGTTATGTGTATTGCTTTTTTAATGCTCAAATCAGGGTTATAAGCATGCCTGTTACCCAGATAGCATTCATTATAACTTTAGGTAGGTTTTCACCCATCCCCTCCTCCTCCCTTTCCCCTGTTTGATTTCCATTGAGTTATACTTACCTCTATGTACATCTGTGCTCATTGATTGGTTCGAATTTAATAGTGAATACACGAAGTGTTGTTTTTCCATTCCTTATATATTTCACTTAGGATAATGATCTCCGGTTCCATCCATATTGTTGCAGAAGGCATTAAATTATCCTTCTTCATGACTGAGTAGTATTCCATGGTATAAATATACCACATTTTGTTAATCCATTCATGAATTTATGGGGATTTGGGTTGATTCCACATCTTTTCAATTGTCAATTGTGCCACAATAAACATTTGAGAGCAGATGTCTTTTTGATAAAATGACTTCTTTTCTTTGGGGTAAATATCCAACATAGGAATGGCTGGATCAAATGGTAGGCCTACTTTCAGTTCTTTGAGGAATCTCCATAGTGTTTTCTATAGAAGTTGTACTAATTGCTGAATGACAAAGGGGACGCAAGCTATAAAAATCTATGGGATTCAGCAAAAGCAGTCCCAAGGCAAAAATTCATAGCCTAAAATGCCTACATCCAGAAAGTCCAAAAATCACAAATTAACAATCTAATGACATACCCCAAGGGACTAGAAAAGGAAGAGCAAACCAACCCAAACCCAGCAGAAGAAAAGACATAACTAAGGTCAAAGAAGAACTAAATGAAATAGAAAGCAAGAAAATAATTCAGAAGATCAATGAAATGAAAAATTGGTCCTTTGAAAGATAAACAAAATTGAATGAACTCTTACTAGATTAACCAGGAATAGAAGAGCAAGAACCCAAATAAACATAATTAGAAATGAAAAAGTAGATATTACAACTGATATGACAGAAATTTAAAATATCATCTGTGAATAGTATGAAAATTTCTATGCACATAAACTCAAAAACATAGAGAAAATAGACAAATTCCTAGAAACACATGACCTTCCAATTCTCACTGAGGAAAGAAAATGAACTCCTGAACAGAACAATAACAAGCAACAATATTAAAGCAGTGATAAAAAATCTTCCAGTAAAAAAATGCACTGGACTAGATGGATTCACAGCCAAATTTTATCACACCTAACAGGAAGAGTTGGTAGTTATATTGCAGAAATTATTCTATAACAACGGGAAGGAAGGAATCTTCCCCAACTCATTCTACAAAGCCAGTATCACCTTGATACCAAAATCCAGGAAATAACACAACAAAAAAGAAAACTACAGACCAATATCCTTTATGAGTATACATCATGCAAAGGTCCTCAATAAAATACTGGCAACCCACATTGAACAGCACATCAAAAAATAATTCACCATGATGAAGAGGTTTCATCCCAGTAATGCCAAGATGGGTCAACAAATGTAAATCAAAAACTGTGATTCATCACATAAAGAGAAGCAAAAATAAAGATCATATCATTAGATGCAGAAAAGGTTTTTGACAAAATTCATCACCCTTTCATGGTAAAAACCCTCAATAAACGTGGCATAAAACAAATATATCTCAAAATTATAAAAGCCATATATGACAAACACACAGACAGTATCATACTGAATGTGGAAAAGTTCAAAGCATTTCCACTAAGACCTGGAATAAGACAAGGATGCCCACTCTCACCACATGTATTCAACATAGTGCTGGAAGTCCTAGCCAGAGCAATCAGGCAAGAGAAAGAAATTAAAGTATCCAAATTGGGAAAGAAGAGGTCAAACTCTCACTTTCTGATGGTGATAGGATCTTATCTGTAGAAAACTCCAAAGATTCCACCAAGAGACTGCTGGAATTGATAAATAAATTTAGCAAAATCTCATGTTACAAAATAAATGTACACAAATCAGTAGCATTTCTATTCATCAATAACAGTCAAGATAAGAATGTAATCAAAGACTCAACACCATTCACGATATCTAGGAAGAAAATAAGATACCTAGAAATATACTTAACCAAGGAGGTGAAAGATCTCTACAAAGAGAACTATGAAACACTGAGGAAATAAATTGTGGATGATACATACAAATGGAAAAACATATCTTGCTCATGGCTTGGTAGAATCAACCTTGTTAAAATGTCCATACTACCCAGGGAGATTTACAGATTCAAAGCAATCCTCATCAAAATGCCAACATCAAATCTCACAGGTCTGGAAAAAGGTAATTCTATACTTGGGAACGAAAAAAGATCCCAACTAGCCAAAGAAATTTTAAGCAAAAAAAAAAAAAAAAGAGAACAAATCTGGAAGCATCGCATTCCCACACTTCAAACTCTACTACAAAGCTACGGTAACCAAAACAACATGGTATTGCCATAAAAATGGAGACATAGACCAATGGAGCAGACAAGAAAACCCAGGCATAAAACCATCCTCATGTAGCCAACTGATCTTTGACAAAATAGACAATAATATACGTTGGGGGAAACAATCTCTATTTAATAAAGGGTGCAGGGAAAATTGGATAGCCACATGCAGAAGAATGAAACAGGATCCATATCTCTCACAACTCACAAAAATTAATTCAAGATGGATAAAAAACTTAAAATGTAAGGCATGAAACCATAAGAATTGTAGAAGACAATGTTGGAAAAACTCTTCTGGATATGAGCCTAGGCAAAGAATTTATGAAAAAAACCCAATGGCAATCACAGCAACAACAAAAATAAATAAATGGGACTTGATGAAATTAAAAATTTCTGCACAGCCAAGGAAATAATCAACAGAGCAATGGACAACCTATGGAGTAGGAGGAAATGTCTGCAAGCTATACATCTGATAAAGGGCTAATAACCAGAATCTACAAAGAACTCAAGCATATAATCATGAAAAAAAAAATCCAGCAACCCTATTAAAAAGTGGGCAAAAGACATGAACAGAATCTTTTCAAAAGAAGATAGACAAATGGCCCATAAACATTTGAAATAACACTCAATATCACTAACCATCAGGGAAATATAAATTAAAAGCACAATGAGATTCACTTTACCCCAGTTAGAATGACTTTTATTAAAAAGTCCTAAAACAATAGTTGCTGGTGTGGATGCAGAAAGAAAACACTTATACACTGTTGATGAGAATAAGGGAGATTTTATAATTCTACTATGATGTATCCAGTTTTATTGAGGTATAAAATTACTAGAAAATAAATTATAAACTGTTCTCTCATGAAAATTGATAACATGCTTTTTAAAATTATTAGTAAGAAATATAAAATGTTCCATATATTGGTTAAAAAAATTTACCTTTGCCTCCTTTAGGTATTTACTAGAGTGCCACATTCTTAGTGAGACCTTTTTAGGCTAGCATATTTAATGTTGTAAAACTAGGCTATTCTTTCTCTACTTTTTTTCTGTACACTAACTCTGCACATGATTTTGTACTTTTTTTCCCTTTTGTTTACTCTCTGTCCTTCCGTCTAGAATACAAGCTCCTTTGGGGGTCAGTGGTGGGTGCAGGACATTTTATTTTTGCAGCTCAGGCTCTATATTTTGCCTGACACACAGACAAGTCATAGCATATGTTGATAGAATCCAATTAGTGTTTAAAACTGCACTAGGTTATCCAGACCTCATGAACTTCCCTCCTTAATAGCCTATGTCTCAGCCTGGCCACCTCTAACAATGCTAGTACCCATTAAACTATTCACCCCCCCAAAAAATGCTTTTCACATTGTTACTAACAATATAAGTACACTGACAATGCTACAGAACTTTTGGTTCAAAAGATTTGCATTATTTCCAGACTCGGTGCTCCAGGAGCTACTATTAAGCAGCTTAATATTAATAATTAAGATTTCTGAGCTCTGGAAGCCTATACTGGTTTCACAGAACTGGGAACTGTACCTTTCCAAATTTGATTTAGTGTCTGCATACTATAGTTATGCTAATTTCTGACACTTGTCCTAACTACTACGTCAAAAATAGTTGGATCTTCCATTTATTCCAGCATGGGCAATTGGAGCTCAATGCCAAATAAATCACACACGTCCACAGGGTTTGAAATTGAAAACTGTTTTGCTCCAGACCAGTGGTTCTCATGGATGGCAGCACACAAGTACCACTTGGGGAACTTTTAAACTACAGATACCCTAGGCCTCTGTACTCTACAGTTTGACTCAGGCATAAGTAGTTTTTAAAACTGTCTGGGTGTCTCCATGTACAATAAAAATAGTGGCCTCTATTCTTCTATTCCTGTTGCATTATTCAGAATCCAATCATCCTTAATCAAGGTCTGAATACTTACTAAATAATCAGTATTTTCAATTTAATTTCTGCTGACAGTGAGCCATGAACACTTCACCTGTACTTAGTTGCCACACATCACAGAGCAAAATTTGCAGGTTGCAAGTTAGTCTAACAATAGACACAGCAAGATAGCCTGTTTCCTCATCAGGCTACACAATCTGGCCCAAGATTTTGTCTGCTTTTTATTGCAAACTACAAAATGTTAGAAACCACAGTCCAAACCCACTGTGTTTCCTTTTCTCTAAATATTTTTCTGTTTTAGTGGCTACCAAGATGCCCACCTGGCCTTAGTAGGTGAGTCCCAAAAAGATTAAGCCCAAGAAGAGGAGAATCAGTATGTGATATTCCTAGTTCCTAGAACAGGGTCTGACACATAATGTGTTATGGTGAATTAAATAGAAACCTGGCAAATAATAGTATTGACTAATGGTACTCCATCCCAATATTTACAGGAGAGTGTCATAGCCTTGCATGCAGTCAAAATACTCAAAATAATTAAAAATACTTCATATTCATGGTTTGGGTATTTACATGCAATCCTTTTCTATTATAAGTTGCTGTGTCATGATCTTTGACATCACATAAATAGGTGTATATTACAAAGCCTATGGTTGACAAAGAAAGAATTTCAGCATCCCAGCTGTCACTTCCAGAAGGTTAGTGTTTCTCAGTGTTGGGTATGCATTATAATAATGTGGGTAGTGTTAAAAACTCTCCATACTCAGGCCACTCTCTAAACCAATTGCATCCAGTGATCTAGGTTAGTGGAATCCATTCCTAAACTTTTTAAAAGGCCCCTCTACGTGTGATTCAAATATGCAGCCAAATTTGAGAACTATCGAAATAGGAAAAGGCAAAATTTCCTTTAGAAAGAATTATAACCGTAGACACTAATTCACTTAGTAAATAAGAACTCATCAATTAAGACAGCAATGAGGACCTCATAAGGAGAAATTTCTGAATTTTTTTTCCTGTGCTTTACTATTTAGATGACTTGTCTACTTTTTCTTGGTCTTTGTTTTCCTTTATGGTCTTCTTATTGAACCTCCTATTCCCAAGTGGCTTATTTATGTTTTACTCTATGCTTCTCAAATATTAGCATGCATCAGAGTTACCTAAAGGTCTTCTTGGCCCTATCCCTCAAGTTTCTGTTTCAGAATGTTTGAGGTTGGGCTCAAAAATGTGATTTTTTCCCCCTTCAGAATATAATGGTTCGCAGTATATTCCAAGAATTTTACAACCAGCATGACACTCAATTTGAAATTATTTTTACCACCTCAGAAAGGAAAATATATCTTCAAACATTAGCAGTAATGTCAATCTCCTCCCATCAGAACCCACCCTACCCCTTTGACCTTCAGCAATCACTAAATCACTTTGTTTTCATGCATTTGTCTATTCTGGACATTTTATATAAATGGAATTAAAAATATGTGGTTTTAGTGAGTGGTTTCATCTTGTATCCTAGATCCATTCGTGTTGTGGCATATATGAGTATTTCATTCTTTTTCATTGCTCACTAAATTAATTTGTATAAATATATCACACTTTATTTATTCATTCATCAGTTGATGGATATTTGGGTTGTTTCCATTCATACACTATTATGAACAATGCTGTTATATACATTGATGTATACATTTTTATGTGCACCATATGTTTTCATTTCTCTTGAATATACATCTAGGAATGAAATAAAGGTGTCATATAGAAATTTTATGATTTACTTTTGCAGAATTCCCAGACTCTTGTCCAAAGTGCCTGTACCGTTTTATATTCCTACAAGCAGAATATAAGAGTTCAGTCTTTCCCCAATAAGTATGATATTAACTGGGGAGAGAGGTTGTAGATGTCTTATGTCCGATTGTGGGCCTTCAACTTCATTCTATAGCTAGTTTGTTGAGTGCTTTTATCATGTAAGCATATTTAGTTTTTTGTGTGGCTTTTTCTGTATATATTGAGATATTCATATATTCATATGTTATTTTACCCTTATTATATTAAAATGGCATATTATTATGTTGATTTTCAGAAATTAAACAGCCTTGAAATTTTTAGATAAATTCTATTGTGTCATAGTATGTAATTCTTTTTGTGTATGGTTGGACTTGGTCTATTAGCATTTTTTGAGAATCTTTACATGTATAGTCACAAGGAATATTGGTTTGTATTTTTCTTTTCTTTGTTTTCTTTGTCTTGTTTGTGTCTCAGGGTAATTATAGCTTTATAGAATGAATTGAAAGTGTTTCTTACTCTTCTAGCTTTTGTAAAACAATGTGAATAATTGATATTAATTTTTTAAAAGTTTGATAGTGTTGACCAGTGAAGAATTTGTTCTTGAGATTTTCTTTGAGGGAAGTATTTTCATTAATAATTCAATTCCTTTACTTGTTACAGGTCTACTCAGATTTTCTACTAGTTCTTGAGTCAGTTTAAGTAGTTTCTATTTTTCAAGGGATTTCTCAATTTCATTTGGGTTATCTAATTCTTTGACATCCAACTGTTCATAATATTCCCTCATTCTTTAATTTTTTTGAACAGTCACTAATAATAATCCCTCTTTCCTGGTTTTGGTAATTTGAATGTTCTCTCTCTTTTTTTCTGTCGATCTAGTCAAAGAGATACCCATTTAGTTGATTTCTCTAAAGGACCAACATTTTAAAAATTATTTTTTCTATTATATGTCATTCATTTCTATTTTAATCTTTATTGTTTTCTTCCTTTACCCTGCTTTAAATTTAGTTTGTGCTCCATTTTCAAGTGTACTGAAGTGGAATAATAGGCTACTGATTTGATATTTTTCTTTTTAAAAGTAATACATATTTTCAGCTATGAAGTTCCCTTTATGCATAGGCTTAGCTGCATTCTATACATTTAGGTGTGTTGTATTTATTCATCTCAGCACCTAGCAATAAAGACCATGCACCAATCATTCCCCCTGTATAAGCAGTGTCAATGATAGCCAGAGAAAAGAGAACTTTAAACAAAATGCAGAATATCAAAACATAATAACAAAAAATGTCCATTTTTCTATAAAAAATTTATTTGACACACTAGAGACCAGGGAGACCTCAAACTGAATGGAATAATAATCATAAGCAATAGAAAGCAGTAGATGTCAATACTGAGAAAACAGAGACGTTAGAATTATTGGCAAAGATTTTAAAGCAGTAATCACAAAATATGAAATCAAAATCTTCCCATATGGGGGGAAAATGAAGATAAGTTGTCACTAAAAGAAGGGCTAATATGTTCTAAATAAAAAATAAAATGATAAAAGAAAGAATTTGGGAAAGTTAGAAAGAAAAAAAAGATCACAATAAACCAGCATATAAATTAGGAAAATATATTATAAAAGGGGGAAATAAAAGGGGTATAGACAAAGATAAAGTTTGTAACCTTCATTTGAACTCATAAAAGGACAATAACAGTGTATAATAATAAGATACGTATATACAATATAACATCTAGGGAAAACACTAAAAAATTAAAAACTTAAATGTAAGACCTGAAACTATAAAAATTCTAGAAGACATTATAGGAAAAAATTCTTCTGGATAACAGCCTAGGCAAAGAATTTATGAGTAAGACCCCAAATGCATATACAACAACAATAAAAAAAAAATAAAGGGGACTTAAGTAAATTAAAAAGTTGTTCCACAGGCCTGGTGCAGTGCCTCACGCATGTAATCTTAGCACTCTGGGACGCCAAGGCAGGAGGATGGTTTGAAGTCAGGAGGATGGTTTGAGGTCAGGAGTTCGAGACCAGTCTGAGAAAGAGTGAGACCCAGTCTCTACTAAAAATAGAAAAAATTAGCTGGGCATGGTGGTACGTTCCTGCAGTCCCAGCTACTCAGGAGGCTGAGGCAGAAGGATTGCTTGAGCCCAGGCATTTGAGGTTGCTGTGACCTAGACTGATGCCACAGCACTCTAGCCCTGGTGACAGAGAGAGACTCTGTTTCAAAAAGAAAAGTTTCTGCACAGCAAGGTAAGTAATCAAGAGTGTAAACAGACAAGCTACAGAATGGGAGAAAATATTCACAAACTGTATATCTGACAAAGGGCTAATATCCAGTATTTACAAAGAACTCAAACAAATCAGCAAGAAAAAAAAAAAACAAATAACCCTATTAAAAAGTGGTAAAAAGGCATGAACAGATTTTTTTCAATAGCAGATAGACAAATGCTCAAAAACATATGTGCAAAAAATACTCAACATCACTAAACAGGAAAATGCTAATCACCTGACCACTATCTGAATGAATATTACTAAAAAACAAAATACAATAAAAAAAAAACCAGATGTTGTGGTGAAAAAGAAACAATTACAGACTGTTGGTGGGACTCCAAGTTATTAGGTTATTATATGTGGAATGTCTGATTTCTTTAAGTACTTAGTTTGACAGTTGATATCTCTCATCCTCATTTTGACACTTCTTGCTTTTTTTTATTATGAAGGTACATCCTCATACTTTCAAATGCACATTTTGGCTTGTGATTGTCTTTCAGGTTTTTTTTTTGTTTGTTTGTTTGATTTTTTGTGTAACCATGGATAAGTAAAAAAATTCATGTTATTTTTTAATATGAGTTCTGTCTTGGAACCAATGCAGCACAGACAGCTTGAAATACCAATGAAGTGTTTGGGAAGGCTGTGGATAATGAATGCACAGTACAATGGTTTGAGAAGTTTCATTCTGGTGATTTTAATCTTGAAAATGAGCTATCTGGGTGACCTGAGGACAAGGTGGATAATGATGAGCTGAAAGCAATAGTGGAAGTGAATCCATCTCAACCTAAGCGTGAAGTAGCAGCAAGGTTTTGAATTACTATTTCAACAATATTGGGCCATTTGAAACAAATGGGAAAGGTAAAAGAGCTGGATAGATGGATACCACATGAATTAAATGAGCATCAGGAGAGAAATCATCTTGAAGCTTGCCTTTCTTTGCTGTCACAACATAAAAGTGAACCATTTCTACACCATACTGATACGTGTGATGAAAATGGATTCTTTTTGACAATCACAAGCATTCAACACAATGGTTGGATAAAGATGAAGTGCCGAAACACAGTCCAAAACCAAATATTCATCAAAAAGAATTATATTATTTTTAAATGTGTAGGTAATTTTCATTTACCTTGTATATTATATTTTAAGACCTTCATTTATTTTTCTAATGGATATGTGTGTTCACATGTGTATTTAAGGATTTGAAAGTGAAAATATGTAATGATCTGAGTTTTGCCTTTTAAATAAATTTTTGTTGTGTTTGTATTAATATTGTTTTATTTTACTTAAAGAATGGAAATTTCATGGAATCAAATATCAATATGTTTCCTTGCATTTTTTACTTTGATGTCATGCTGTATGGGTATTTTTATACTTCCAAAATATTTATACATATACAAACACACATGTGATATTTTATTATTATTATAAGGCTTAAAATCTAAATCCACATGGCATTTATTTTGGTGTTTTTTATGCTATACACATCCAACATTAGATTTTTCTCAAAACCTTCTTTTGGAAAATATTTTTATGTACCTCTTTTGGATACATCTTTCATCACATAAATGGAGTTTTTAAATTTCTTTTTCTTATAAAACACTATTATTGCTCTTGGAATACAGGTTTTTTAAAAAATAAGACTAAATATCTTTAACAAAGGAGACAACAATATACACTGAGGGAAAGAATCCCTATTCAATAAATGGTGCTGAGAAAACTGGGTAGCCACGTGTAGAAGACTGAAAGAGGATCCATATCTCTCAACACAAAAAAAATAATTTAAGATGGATAAAAGACTTAAAATGTAAGGCATGAAACCATACGAACTGTATAAGACAATGTTGGAAAAACTCTTCTAGATGTGTGCCTAGGCAAAGAAGACCCCAAGAGCAATCATAACAGCAAAAATAAGTAAATGGGACCTGATTAAATTAAAAAGCTTCTGTACAGCCAAGGAAACAATCAGCAGAGTAAATAGACAACATACAGAATGGGAGAAAATATTTGCATGCTAGACATCCAATTAAGGACTAATGACCAGAATCTACAAAGAAGTCAAGCAAATCAGCAAGCAAAAATCAAACAACCTAATTAAAAAGTGGGCAAAAAGCATTAAAAGAAGATTTTCCAAAGAAGATAGACTAATGGCCAATAAACATATGAAAAAAAAAATGCTCAGTGTCACTAATCATCAGTGAATACAAATGAAAACCATAATGAGATATCACCTAACCCCAGTGAGATTGGCTTTTATCAAAAAGTCCCAAAGCAATAGATGCTGGCGTGGATGCAGAGAGAAAAGAACAGTTATACACTGTTGGTTGGACTGCAAACTAGTGCAACCTCTATAGAAAATAATATGGAGATTCCTCAAAGAACTAAAAGTAGACCTACCATTTGATCCAGCAATCCAACTACTGGGTATTTACCTAAAGGGAAAAAAAGTCATCTCTTTAAAAAGTCACTTGTACTTAAATGTTTATTGCAGCACAATTGGCCATTGCAAAGAAGTGGAATCAACCCAAGTGCCCATCAGTTCATGACTGGATTAACAAAATGTGGTACATGTATACCATGGAATACTACTCAGCCATAAAAATGGATTAATACCTTTTGCAATAATTTGGATAGAACTGGAGACCATTCTTCTAAGGGAAGCAATGCAAGAATGGAAAAACAAACACTACATGTACTGACTATTAAATTGAAACTAACTGATCAGTACTCATGTGCACAAATGAAAGTAAAACTCAACAGAAATCATGAAGGTGGGAGTGGGAAGTAGGGGATGGTTGAAATCATACCTAACGGGTACAATGTACACTATCTGGGTGACGGGCACTCTTATAATATTGAGTCAAGCAGTAAAAAAGCAATCCATGTAACCAAAACATTTGTACCCCCATAATATTCTGAAATAAAAAAGTTTAAAAAAGTTTTACAAAAGATAAAGAATTAAAGTAATAAACTCTCTCTATATATAATTATTCCCCTTTCAAGCTTTCCTTCCCCATATCAAATTCTACTAATCTAATCAACATCTTTGAAGGACAGACACAGAGTAATATTTGGATGCAATATGAAGACAAAAAAGTGAAAAACATGTAGGATTCCCAAAAATTTACCTGTGAATGATTATGTTTAGGAATCAAATGTGACGATCTAAAGAAAAAGGTAGAATTTGGTTTGACTTCACCATTGGTATATTATTTTGTCTCTGCTAAGGAAACTCAAACTTACACATGTAAACTATGTTAAAAATTAGTAAAAAAAAATACTTGAATTAATTTATCCTCCTTTGAAATAATATCTATAACATATTAAAACAAAATTTTATGTCTATAAATATTAGTTTTTAGTTTTGATTATGTAAAATCATTTATACTTTGTATGCTTGGTTTTACTAGAGATTTTGTCTATTCCATGTTTATATATCTTAGAACTAAAGGTAGAATATAACCTCCAAGTAGGGTTCAACAAAGAACTTAAATTATGAGGAGATGATTCATTTTACAGTCACTTATAATACAATTGAGAGGCTAGAAAACAACAAAGAGAAGAACAAAACAAAAAAAAAACCTAAAATAGCAAACAGAAGTTAATTCATTCCAATTTTCTTATCTTGAATGCATACTTGTTGCAAAACACAGTTTTACTGATTTATATGTCTTATTTTTATACCACGAAACCCTTGATTGTCAGAAAGTTGGTTTTCTCATTACCACTTCGCTGGAATGGAAATTGGAATTTAGATCTATTCATACACTGGGCAGAAACATTTTAATCATAAATTTCATCTCGAGTCTTTACTCATAGTTACTGCCTGCAGTGTGGATATAATTTTAAAACATTTGTATTTTACTTTCCCAGTATATAGCCTTTGAAAAGTAACAAAGTACAATTTAGGTATAGATTCTTAAAATCAAGAACATCAGTACTAAAAAGAAGTCCACTGGGTGGTAAAAATTTGAAATTTATTTGCCCCAGCAATGAATGTATAACAGGAGAAATTCACAACTTAAAAAATCCAAACAGATGAGAAGAATCATTAATATATTTACTTTAACATTTCCTAAGTAAACATTGTCTTAATAGCAGAACAGATTATTAGCAATGCATACTGAAAATGGATTATGATTACTTAAATCGGGTGATAACACAAAATTGTAATGTTTTTAATCTCATATATCACAGTAAAATTGTATTCGTAACAAACTAGGATTTCACAATATTTTCACTTAAATATTACCTCCATATTTCTCTAATATATTATGTAAATCAAATATTTATTTCACACAAAAATGTATAGCTGATGTGTACATATCTCTATGAAGACTACAACTTGTCTATAGATTTGATTTCAAATCTATTAGTAAGTTTGTTGATTCAAACTCGAAACAAATTTCCCTGATGCTATGGTCTGAATGTTTGTGTTCCCACAAAATTCATATGTTGAAATTTTATCCCCAAGGTGATAATATTAACAGGTGGGACCTTAGGATGTGATTAGGTCGTGAGAACAGAATTCTCATAAATGGGATTAGTTCCCTTATACAAGGGGCCAAGTCAAGCTGTTTACCCATTTCACCATAAAAGGACACAGCAAGAAGTCAGTCACCTACGAAGTAGAGCACAAGCCCTCACCAAACAATGGATCTGTTGGTGTCTTTATTTTAGAATTACTAGCCTCCAGCACTGTGACAAATTTCTGTTGTTCAGAAGCCACCCAGTTTATGGTATTTTGTTATAGCAGCCCCCAAATACAAAGGCACCTGAGAATGAAAATGAAATAAAATGGTCTATTGTAAACCTATAAAATTTTATCCTTGTACAAGTAGAGAATACACAAATATGCACCAATGGACACAATTATCATCTTAAATATGTTGTGAGTGAACTAAAAATACAATAAAATTCATCTTTCCTGAAAGTCTTCTTTAGAATGAATTAGCCCTTTTTTCCCCATTGGATACAGATGTTATTTCCATTACTCTTTTTTCTTCTCTGTTCTCATTACCCACCCTCCCTTTCCACTAGACCAATATCCAAGGCTAACATGCACTTTTTAACTCCACTACAAAGTCCATTTGCTTACTAATAATCTAGAGAAATAAATGTAGTTTCCTCCAGATATCATTTAACAATTATTTGAGCATGGATAAGATATAACCCGTGAGACTATTTTCTTGCTCACCAACTGCTTTTCCTTTATGTAATATAAATGATAATCACAGAACAGACTGTCTAAAGAAATATTCCTATATTCTTAAAATACTCAGCCATCTTTCACATATATATGAAATAATAATAGATTAATATAAATTCTTAAGTATAAATTCCCTTGATAATTCATTAATTTATTCATTTAGCAAACATTTGGTGAATGTAACTATAGCTATAGCATTCTTTTAGTTTCTGATTGTAGAAAGATAAATGTGACATAGTCCATGTGAATGCCAGTTTTTTATTTTAACATTTTTAAATATTTTTTTTTCAAATTGCTTTAAGTCACCAACATAATTGTAGATATGAAATATATTGTTGTTTCTGGGAACTTAGGATACATTATGGGAAGAGACACATGATGAACAAATTAAAAATGTATATACATAGGAATGCTATGAATTTCATTGAGAAAACTATTGTAGGTTAATTGAAATAGGATGGTTACATTGTCATCACATATTTATTAAACGCCTAATATAATATATCAGTACCTATGCAAGGTACTGAGATATCACAATGAATAAAACTGCTGAAGTTTTATTCATGAAGTTTTATTAATAAGTAAATAGCTAGTATGCTGTAGTGACGAGAGCAAAAAATAAAACATAAAACAAGGTGGAGAGGCAGGTGAGAGGGTGACCATGAGGGTCTTACTATGAAGGTAACTTGAGTAAAGATTTGAATGATGTGTGGGAATCTTCCATGCAGATAACTTAGAGAAGAATATTTCAGTCAAAGTAATATAAATGCAGAGTCAGTGAGGTGGAGGGAAAGACCATGCCCATAAAGTCCAAAGAATAGCAAAGAGGCCCATATGACCAATATGAATAGGGTTGCAGAAGTAGAGTTCAGAGAGGTAGATGCATATATGGGGATATTAGATTTTTGTTGCTGTTGTAGCAAATTACCACAAGCATAGTAGCTCAAACAACACATATTTATCCTCTCACACTTTTGGAGGTCAGATGTGTTGGCTAGGCTGTGTTTTGCTGGAAGCTTCAGGGAAGAATCTGTTTTCTTGCCTTTTCCAAGTTCAAGAGTCTGCCTATATTCCTCAGCTCATGGCCTCTTTTGCACATCACTCCAAAGTTTTGCTGTACTCCAACTTCTTGTTTGAATTATCACCTTCCTTTTGTATAACTCTGACTTTTGTGGAGAACCTTTTATATGAATCTATGATGAGATAACATCTGGCCCATCAGATAATCCACAAGAATCTTCCCCAAGATCTTTAACTTGATCACATCTGCAAACTACCTTTTGCCAGTTATGGTAATGTTCAGTTTTGGCAGATTAGGATATGTACAGATTTTGAAGGAATGGGGGCATTATTCAGCTCTCATTACATAGGGCTTTGTAGATCATAATATATTTTTAATTTTTTCAGAGTGCTGTTTGTATAAGGAAATACCACATTGCCAACATAGCACAATGGAAATAAAAAATTAGGCCTTGCAGATAGCAGGAGGAAATGAGTTCTAGACAGAGGAAACATCAAGGCAAAGAAACAGAAATGGAAGTAGTATTTCAGACAGGGGAACAGCAAGGAATACAATGAATTAGTTGTAGAACTTTGTAAGTTGAAATTGTAGAGTTAGTAGAAGTCTAGATAGAAGGGTTTGCAGGTCATTTAAAAAACCCTGAATTTCAATATCAGTGAGAAAGGAAGGCAATGGAAGATTTTCACTTGAAATGGGTAAAAAGACAAACCTGATAATATAAATCTTAAAGATTTAGAAATCATATTCTAAGCCATTAACTAGTGAGATCTGAAAAGAAATGAGTACAATTAGAGAGAAGGAATCTCCTTACACTGAGCTAGAGAACAGTCAAAATTTAGAGGTCAGGCAAATAAGGAAAAACCAACAAATAAGAAGAAAAACAGCCAGTGAGGTAGAGAAGAACTAGAACTAAGAGAAATTTTGAAGCAAAATGAAATAAATTGTTCATGAAGGTGAGAGTGACCAGCTGTTTCAAATGTTGCTGATAGTTTAAATAAAATACCTAAGAGTTATTGCCATCAGATTAATTCTGGAAGCAGACACAAGTGAAGAAGTGGATAGGGAGATAAAAATGTATATTCCTTTCTTAGCTCTGGACAAATCCTTCTCTTCCCAAATAAAAGCGTAATTGGTAAATTCCCAATACTGACTTAGCAGTGGAATAAGATAGATTGCCTCTTCTCCACCCACTTTATCATTATGACTTTCTATTCCACCAACATTTATCCAGTTCTTTCTTAAAAAGCAATGGATCTCAGGGAGATATGTGAAACACAACATAAGGATGTAGATAGAACAAGGAGAAAAACTTCCAGCAATGAAATAATCAGTTGCAACAGCTGGAAGGAAGATAATTTGTTTTCCTATCTTCACTAAGTAAAACACTTCTGGGTCCCAAGATTTCCCGTTACATTTGACATGGGTCACTAGGTCTGTATATACGTAGATACATTCTTACATCCACTTTATGAAAACAGATCTTTGTGTCTGTTCATTTGAAATTGATCAGTTCTATTTTATTGCAAAAATAATAGGCCCTTATTTGTATGAAGTAGAATTTAATTTTCCTAGAAATAAACATTTTACAAAGGAATAAAGTCTCAAACTCTATAGTGGTCCATTTCTTAATTTTTTTTCAGAATGTTCATCGTTAGTGCACATGAATGCAACTAATTTTTGTATGTTGATTTGAATGAGTAACCTTGATTAGTTTCTGGTGGTGAAAGCTTTCAACTTTTTGCCATTGAGTATGATGCTTGCTGCTATAGACTTGTCATATATGGTCTTTTATATTGTTCTGAGATACATTGCTTCTAGCCCTTCTAGACATTGAAAATGTTCATCAGAAAGGAGTGCTGAATTTAGTCAATTCTTTTTCTGCATCTATTTAGGTGATCATATAACTTTTACTCTTCATTTTGTTAATGTGTTTTATTATATTCATTTATTTATTGAAAACAATCCAATTTACAATACCATCAAAGAGAATAAAATATTTACAAAAACAATTTACCTAATTCTTACCTAATTGTGCTAATCATTTCACAATGCATGCATATATGAAACCATCATGCTGTACATCTTAAGAATATAAAATTTTTATTTTTCAATCATACCTCAATAAAGCTGGAAAAAACTATAATGGTCCAAAAATGGTGCTACAGCCTTTGAAAAAAATATCCCACCACTAAGTGTTCTACTTGGTCATCTATATACCTTTGGGTGTATAAATATTTGTAATCTTACTAAAACTCATTTAACTTTAAAATAATAGTCTCTATATAAACTACTTGCTATATCTATACCAACCAAAACTAGTTCCTATAAGATATATCTAATATAAAGATATCTGCATCATATGTTGCACTCAGCATTAATGGTCTTTGTTAAAAATAAATAAATTTAAATTAAGTTAGAATGAGAAAACATACTAAACTGTAATATGTTATTCAAACATCAAGAATACTTCCCTCTTTCTAGAAAAATGAGTCAATGTTTATTATTATTATTTTGGTCAGGTAAATAGTCTACTGCTCAAAAGGATGGATGATTTAATCAAATTGGCTGATATTTTAAACTCCTTTTAAATGGCAAAGAAATAAAAATATAGAACTATGTCCTTGGATTCATAAATTTCATATTCACTAACTCAGCAAATTAAAATCATGAGTCTCCTTTTAGAGAATCTGATGAAAGAATTGGACGTTCTCCCTAAAAAATGACACATTCGCACAAAACTTTGTGTGCAATTTCACAGTTTATACATTTCCCTAAAACCCAATACTAGATCCCCTGTAAGTGCTCTGCATACCTGCATGAGCCCCATGTAAAACCCTTGACTTAATATTGTTTACTTTATATTCTTAATGTAATTGGTTTTCTTTAGAGAAAAATTTGAATGTTTATCTGACATGATTATATGTACACTGATCATAGCGTACCTTTTCTTCATTTATATTAAGTGAAGAATATTTCAGGATATAAAAGACACTGAAAAGCCTTGTTTTGTTTACTGTTACTAATGATATCTTCTTTAAAAAATTAGTTTTGTGGATCAAAGTATCTATACCAGAAAATGTATCTGTTTTTATTATAAATGTATGTTGTATAAAGCTGATATCACATACCTCAATGCATCTGCCTGTTTTGAAATATTAGAATATTATGAATATGTTAAAGAAACAAAAAGGTGATTCATTAATGTAAAGTAAAATTATGAAAAATATTGATATTTTTAAAGTTTAGGTTTATTAAATAGTCTTGGATACTTGTGAGATAAAATAATACTGATGAATTAAAGTACTATATAATGGAATTTCATTTTAATAAATTTTGATGTTATAATTCTGTGTATTTTATAATGTATGAGTTTGCAATATAATTAGGTAAACAAAAACAAGGACCTCATGGAGAAGTCAGAGTCAAATATTATATATATTATGAGGTATTCAATCACCTTAGATTGTTACATTTTCCTTCACTGAGAATTTTAGGGAAAGAAAAATATGTTTTTTAAAAATGTTTAAAATATGATATTCACATTATATTTGTATCTTTAAAACCAAGAAAACTCAGCCAAACATTAATATTTCATAACATTAAAACAATCTCTGCACCCTCAAAAGAATATGTAATAATTATTTTTAAAATTATTAATTTTGTAATTTTTAAAAAATCTTGTCAATATCTCCCAGAGTATATGTCTATGTATACACACATATACACATACACATCTATACATACATATACACAAAATTTTATATGTATAACTTTTCGCTTATAATATTTGAAACTTTTTAAAAGACCAAAGAAAACTACAAATCAAACATATATTTGCTTATGTTCTGATTTCTATAAATATCTGTTGACTTTATATACAAGAATTTTAAGTCTGCATCATGACTTTAAAAAAAATTACAGGATGAATTTCTTCATGCAGCTGATTTTTGATGATTTCACAAGGACAAATTTTAGTCATTTGAAATTCATCAGTGGCATTTTCCCAAAGATACATCAATAGTGTGGTGAAGCGCTGAATTCACTTTAAATGAACTAATCACAAAATCATACCATGATGAAATACATGTCACAAAATGGCATAGCCACGATTATTTTAAACCAAGCATCATCATCTACAGTCACTAAAGGTAGTGAGTGAAAGTTGTGAAATGAAAATCACATTTAAAGCTAAATTCCTATTTATAACAGTGGTTCAAATATAATAGCAAGAATATGACTCTATAAGTGAATACCTACATTTTTGTAAAAGCAAGTAAAAAGCTAAGAAAAAGATATATAAATTAGGAAGAATTGTAATAATGCTATGGTATGATGTTGGTAAACATAAGACAAAGAGACAAAGGGCATAGAAAAAATAAGAGACTAAATCATTTTAACCTACAAATCTGCTATTTACTAGAGAAGCATTACAAATCTATGTGGAAATTCTTCCAGCAAATTTTATTAGATATTTAGCTATCCATAGGGAGAAAAATTAAGTTTGATCCTGTCACATCACATGCAATAAAATTCCCAGATAGATTTATGACATAAATGTCATAAAAACTCTTAAGTAGTATAAAGAAAATAAGAAAGGGGATATTATCTTTATGATATTGAGTATAATAGAAATTGTTAATAATACAAAAGTAAAGTGTTTAAAGATTAAAATATTTGTTATTCTTTAAATGTTTTTTCCTGTACATGAAAATAAAATGGATAACATTAAAATATAAGCTGCAAACTGAGGGAAGATATTTCATGCATATAATTTATCAAGAATTATTATCCAAAATATATGCAGAATTTCTGCAAAGCAACAAGGTTAAAAAACACTTAAAAACACACAAAGTATATAAAAAACACAAAGGTTAAGAATATTAAATGCTTAATAACTATAAGAAAAAAGTTTGACTCTTACACATAATCTAGACAATGCATAATAAAACGAGATTCACTCACATCATATTAATAAACATAAAATGCCTGAAATTTGCCAGAATTTTGTTGGTGTAAATTCAAGATAACATTTATGCCTTATTAGCAAAAATATAGTTATTACAACCAGTTTGAAGACTGACTTTTAATAAAATTTAACATATTGAATAACATATATATTATATACATAATGTATATATATTATGTGTTGTACACATACAGTATTCCAGAGGAAACAAAAAGGATGAGATTCTACCTAAATCATATTCTTATGTTTGTAACCTTGATAACAAAAAAGGAGAATTACAGTACAAGAATAAACAATTAAAGGTCGAGTTCTTTATGAAGAATATGGAAAAATCACCTAACAATTCATTTCTCAGAACATATGCTCATTATTAATCAAGACGTGACTATGTTTTACATTTACAGAAAAATTGTGAAGATGATTCAGAGTTCCCCAGAGACCACACCTATTTTTTATGTTATTAATATCTTCCATTAGAATGCTACATTTGTTACAATGGATAAATGAATATTTATACATTATTGTCAATAGTAAAGTCCATACTTATTTACATTGCACTAATTTTTATCTAACTTCCTTTTTCTATTCCAGGATCTCACCCAAGGTACCACATGATATTTAGTTACTATGTCTCCTCTGTACTTCTTGGCTCTTAGCATTTCTCAGACTTTGTTTTTGATGGCTTTGACACCTTTGAGGAGTAATTGTCATTTCTCTCTAAATTGTTCCTCAAATAATATGTCTGATGTTTTTCTCATGATAACACTAGGGTTATTAGTTTGGGGAGGGAGGAACACAGAGGTTAAATGCATTTTTATCAGAACATACCAAGGAGACATACTATCAATATGACATCACTGTTGATGTTGACCTGTTGACCTCGATCGCCTGAATAAGGTAGTATTTGTCAAGTTCTTCTACTCTAAAGGTAATATTTCTCCCTTTGCATACTCTACTCTTTTGGAGAAACTCACTATGCACAGCTTACATTTAATGAGTAAAGTTAACTTCCACTTCTTTGAGAATGGAATATCTAATATATAAATTATTTGAAATTCTTCTGCATGCATTCTACTTTCCCCCACTTATTTATGTTTTCAATCATTTATTTATATAATTATAGACTCCTGGCTCATGGATATTTATTTTGTACTCTGGGCTTGATACAATAACAATGAATGTTTTTTCATTTTTTTGTCAAATCATTTGACTTTTGCTATTGGAAGCTCTTTCTTTTGGTTCCCATTTCTCTTTAGTATGGTATATCTCACCATTGTGGCATTTTTTAAACCACATTTTTACTCTATGGTACTATAAAATAATCCATAATCATCTTATGTGTTCCCTGACCTAGTCCTACAATAAGCCATTTTTTCAAAGAGTCCTTGACCCTTTCATTTGCATAATAATATTAGAAACCAAGATCCAGCTGCCAAGTCTATTTATGGTTACAGGTGTGCCTTTGCTTCTTGGCCTTCTCCACTGAAAGAGCTATTAAAGATGTATATACTATCACATGTATACATATGCTTATATACATAAATATTTCTACATGTAACCATCTGCACTCGCATTTAACTCTATATGAATTTACACTGATGTCTCCCACTCTAGTCTAATCCATTACCACACGGATCTGTCTCACCTCATTCTGTATTTTTCTATAGACTCCCACTCTAGCAATGAGAAACCTGGCTCCCATTGTCCTCTATTTATGAATTGCTCCTTTCCAGTATACAAGTATAGCAGTATCATAAATGTTAATACATATTTTCGTGGAATGGAACTTTATCAACTAAAGTATGGTGTTACTGGGCAGTTTCTTTTGCATTTAGTTTTAACAGGCTCCATTCATTTCCAAAGTTACTAGGTGAACAGCTTTCTCTCCCATGTCCTTCATCAAAGTTGTTCTATACATCTGACATACAGTTAAATAATTTTGTCAGACTCTTCATTTCATTTTGGAGTCCCCAATATCATAAATTTTTCTTAAATTTGCATAAATAAATGTCCACTTTTGTACTATAAAGTGCAATTGATTTTGGCATATGCATAGTGTCATGTTTCCACAATTGCATTATTATACAGAACAGTTTCATTACATAAAAAATTTCCTATTTCAATTATTCAATTCTCCCACTAATCCCTAACCTCTGGAAACCATTGATATTACCATCATCATAATTGTGCCATTCCAGAATGTCATATAATTGGAATTATACAGTATGTGGCCTTTTCAGACTATTTTTTTTAATTTAGTAATATACATTTTAACTTCCCTCCATTTTTTTCATGTCTTTATAGCTAATTTCTTTTTACAGCTGAATAATATCCCATTGTAAGTATATCTCACGGTTTGTTCACTCATCTATTGAAGGACATCTTGATTGCTTCCAATTTGGGGCAGTTATGAATAAAGCTGCCATGAACATTTGTGGAAAAATAAAAACCTATTGACTCTATATATGTAGGTCTATTTCTGGGCTCTCTGCTCTGTTTCATTGATGCAAGAGTCTATTCTTTAGCCATGCTGTCTTGATTAGTATAGTTCTATATTAAGTCTTGAAATTGAGTATTACAACTTTTGCAACTTTCATTTTCCTTTTTAGTAATTCAATATTATGCTTGCTATTCTACATCTCTGATTTTTCCAGATAAATTTTAGAGTCAGTGTATTGATATTTAAAAGATTATTTGCTGGAACTTTGATTCAGGTTACAAGATCAGGTTACAGATTGATTCAGGTTACAGATCAAACTGGTAAGAATTAGCAGTTTAGCAATATTTAATCTTCCTATCCATAGACATGGAATATAGTCCATTTATTTAGATCTTTGATTTTCTTAAACAGAGTTTTATAGTTTTCTGCATGTTTATACTGTATAAATTTTGATTTATATATGTTCTGCATTTGATCACATTATAAATGGAATTTTTTAAATTTTAAATTCCATATCTTTAGTGAAATACAAAATAGCAAGTTATTTTTGTATATTATTGTATATTGTATGTTGTATATTTGACATCAGTCATTAATATCTTGGTGAATGTTCCACATGAGCTTGAGAAGAATGAATATTCTGCTGGTGTTGGATAGAGTATCTATAAATATTAATTATATCATGTTGATTGATAGTGATGCTCACTATCATAGTATCTTTATTAATTTACTATCTGCTTGATTTATCAGTTACTGGGAGATGTTGAAGTCAGTAAATTTGTCTTTTTTTCAGTTCTGTAAATTGTTGCCTTTTGTATGTTGGCACTGTTATTATATGCATACATGTTTGCTATATCTTAGAGAATTAAAGCCTTTATTATATGCAGTATACCTTTTATTTTTTATTATGATTCCTGCTCTTTCTGAAATCAAAGTATTAACTGCAGCTTTCTTTTCACTGATGTGAGCATGGTATATGTTTTCTAACCTTCTACTTTTAACCTATCTGATTCAATATTTAATGCGCATTTCCTGTAAACAACATACAGTTGGAACTTGTTTTATAAACACTCTGGCAGTCTCTGCCTTGAAATTGATTTATATATACCATTCACTGTTTTTGAGACAGTCTCGCACTGTCTCTCTGGCTAGAGTGCAGTGGCATTATCATAGCTCACTGCAACCTCAAAATCCTGGGCTCAAGTGATTCCACAGCCTCAGTGTCCAGGGTAGCTAGAAGTGTAGGGGCAAAGCCACCATGCTTGGCTAATTTTTCTAATTTTTGTGGGTTTTTTTTATAGTGACAAGGTCTCATTCAAGCTGTTCTCAGAACTCCTGGTCTCAAGCAATCCTCCCTCTTTGGCCTCCCACAGTGCCAGGTTTACAGACATGAGCCACCACACCCAGCCCAACATTTGAAATTACTTTTATTAATGAAGTTGAAATAATATCTACCGTCTTTGTAACAATTTTTTATTCATAGAACTTTTGTTTCTTTTTACTTCTTTCTCCTCATTCTACCTGTTTTGGTTTTAATTGAGCATTTTACATGATTCAGTTTTCTTTTCTTCCTTAGTGTATTGATAATATCTCCTTTTGTTAACTATAGTGGTTGCCACAGATTTTTTCTATACACATTTTAAACTAATTTACTCCACCTTAAAACATCACTATATAATTTTCCTTGTACCTTAGAATATCCTGAATTGCTCTCTCTCATATCTTATATATTAATAATACTGCTGTAGTTCATTTCACTTATCCATATAATATAGTTATGTAATAGACTGTTATCCTTAATACTTTGAACTGTTATTTATTTGATGAATTAAAATTTTAAAAATTTAATTTATTTTACATTTATTTATTCCTTCTCTGATGCTCTTCCTTTCTTTATGTAAATTTAAGATTCTGTTCTATATTATTTTTGTCCTTTCTGAAGAACTTTTTAAAACATTTTTAAATGGCATGTCTTCTGGTAATACATTTTCTCTGTTTTTTGAGGAAGTATTTTTTTCTCTTTACTTTTGAAGGATAATGTTGCTGGTGTAGAATTCTAGGTTAATGTTTGTTTTTTTCTTTAAGCACTTAACTACATGCTTTTTTGTTTGTTTAGTTTTGACAAATGTTGGCTGTATTTCTTTCCTTGTTCCTCTAAAGTTAAGGTGATTATCTTACTCTGACTTCTTTCAAAATTTTCTCTTTATCTTTGATTTTCTACAGTTTGAATATGCTATATATGCCTAGATATAGCTATTTTCTAATTTATTCTGCTTAGTGTTCTCTAATCCTCCTGGATTTGATTTGTGAAAAATCCTCACCATTATTGCTGCAAATATTTATTTTGTTCCATTCCCTTTTCTTCTCTCCGGGTTTTCTAATTTTGCTTATATTAAAATACATTTTGAAATCGTTCCACAGTTCTTGGTTATTCGTCTTTTTCTTCTCATTCTTTTCTCTTTGCATTTCTATTGGGGAAGTTTCTACTGAGACAATCGTCAAGCTCACAGATACTTTCCTCAGCCCTATCATACTTATTAGCCCAGAAAAGGCTTTTTAAAATTTCTGTTAGAGTGTTTTTAATTTCTAGCATTTTATGTTGGAACTTTCTAAAATTTTCATTCCTTTGTTTCCATTAGCCATCTTTTGTTTAATGTTCTCTACTATTCCCCTTAAGGCCCTTAATATATTATTTGTTTTCATTTTACCTTCTCTGTCTAATAATTCAGAAGTCTGTGCCATATCTCAATCTAGTATTGTGCTTGCTTTGTCTTTTTATTCCCCTTCCTTTTAGAATGATTTTTTAAAAATTAATGTGAACATTATGTATATGGTAATAGTAACTGAGATAAATATGTCTTTGGTTTGATATTTCATGTTAATCTAACTAAAAGTTGGGTTACATTTATGTTTCTTGTAGCTGTTGTTGTCAGAGCCTTCAACTTCTTATAGAGTCTTTGTTTTTGTCTCCCCTGTTTTCTTTGGTCATCTCTTAAAACTGCTCAAACTTCTTGCAGCTCTTTTAGCTATAATCTACTGATATTACCCTGAAGTCCCTTTGGTGGGAAGGTGTGTGCTGGAGGAAGTATTCTGTAATCTTATGATTAAATCCCAGTGGTCTGGAAGACTGTGACCTTTACAAGTGTTTCTTATTCTCCACCTCTTCACCACCTCACATACACACTTTAAGCAAAACATGAAGTCTAAAGGGACAGGAGTTGGAGAATTCCCCTTCCACAAGCAGGATAAAGATAAAGTGTCTGATAATATGTTTTTCCCTGGAAAGTAGGTTTTTCCTATGGAGAATGCTCTGGGTCTATTTCATTAAGGTTAACTCTCCCGCCTCCCTTGCCAGTAATAAGGGGCTCTTCTCTCTCTCTCTCTCTCTCTCTCTCTCTCTCTCTCTCTCTCTCAGATCTTTATAAGAGAACCTGGTAGGATTTCTAGCGGTAAAACTTATGAAAATAAAGGGGACCTCTAAGATCTCTAAAAATTTATAAAAGTTGCTATTTTTGTGTACCTGCCTGTTTATGGCTCTCCAGCAGCTTTTGCTGAAGGCAAGAATATTCTGGCTGTCACTGTCTTGATCTGCCTGACTCCCAAAGATTTTGGGTAATGGCTTTACCTAGAAAATAAATTTTCTGATGAATCTAAAAAAGTTCATTGATTTCTTCTCTTTTTGGTTTTGTCAGCTTTTTTTGGTAGCAAGGTGGGAATGACAATTTCTAATCTCTTTACATGTCAGAATTAATACTCAGCATCTGATTTTCTAAATAAACAATGTTGGTATAATTTTCTGCTTCATAACTGTGTAATGTCAATCAGTAAAAACAGTTCAAGAAACAGTGTAATTTCAATAGAATACATTTGAAGATGCACATACATAATGACCCAGAAATTCCACTTACAACTGTATATACTTAAGATCCTCTTTCATAAGTACATACACAAGAATATTTATATCTGCATTTTTATAGAGTTCAAAATGGAAACAATTTAAAGGTTTATTAATATACCTCTGAAATATTAATGAGTAAATATATTGTGAAATGCTCTGACAATAGAAAACTATACAATAACAAAATCAAATAGTCTTCAGCTTCAAGCATCAATATGGATAAATTCCACAAAGATGTTAGGCTTAAGTTTTAAATGATAGTAGAATACATAAAGTGAATCTATTTATAATAAGTACATACATTTCATGACACTTAATCATTCTATTAGTTTCATGTTGCTACAAAAACAATTTCCACAAACTTAGTTTCTTAATAGAAATTTATTATCTGGAGTTCTGAAGGTCAGAAGATCTAAATGAGTATTAAAGGGTTAAATCAAAATTTCAGCTAGACCAGAATCTTTCTGGAGGCCATAGGGAAGAATTCTTTTTTTTTCATTTTCATCTTCTTGAGGCCACTCACTCAGTTCCTGAGTCCCCTCCTCCATCTCCAAGCTAGTACTTTCAAGCTGAGTCCTTCTGCTATCAGCACCCTAATTCTCCCCCTTCTACCTCCTTCTACTTTAACCACTTCAGTACGAGCGTTGACTATAGTTGACAGCCACAGATGAACGCGCACAGCCAAGCATCCACTATACTCGACAGCCAAAAGCTTTTACATTTACAGCTTTTATCTCTGCAGTTGCAGTGTGTACGTTCAGCTACTAAGTTGCTACGAATCTGTGACCTTTTAGCAAGTTTTTAGTAGGAGTTATTATAGTTATTTTCCTAAAGCTGCCTATAAAGCAAAACAAGCTTTCAGTGATTTAAAGCTTTCCTCATCATACAAGAGCAAAATGGATTCGTCGTCAATGCACAGCACAAACTATCCTGCGAACTATGAGTGCTGGCTATGGGCAAGGTTTCGTGGCACTGTACCAAAGTAGTTAAAGGACATGAACATCTTGAGGGGCCATCATTCTGCTTAGTACAATAACCATTCACAAATTAACTTAGTTTTTGAATATTTATATTTTTGAATATATATATTAGTGATATGTATATATATATATACACATATCATAGTATATACACATATCACTAATAAGACAGTGGAGAAAAGTAGGGCAGTAATTCTCACTAAAGTTAGGAGAGTAATTAGTTATAAGCAGGAGAAAATATATGGAAATACAGAGGAGCAAAATGGGGCCATAATCTTGTGGGTAGATGAAGAGTTACTTTCATGGATTTTATTTCCAACTACCCCACCAGAGTGTCACCTGGAACAGTGAAGAAAGCCTTCTCTATGGCTCTACAAGGTGGTAGAAAAGAAGAAACATTATGAAATATTTACGGAGGTTTCTATATAGCAAAGGCCTTCTCTCCTCAAGAAAAGAATTTACCAGAGCCTAATTTCACCTAGAAGGAAAGGTATGTACCAAACATATGTGTCCTTGGAAATTCCAATCTCATAAATGGTGAAAAAAGATATATCATACTAATATTAATGAAAAGAAAGCTTGAGAAGATATATTTATTTCAGAAAAAAGGTAGACTTCAGAACAAGAAAAATTATCAGGGACAAAAGGAGCATTGACTAATTACAAATTAGTAAATTCTTCAGGAATACATAACAATCTTTAATATGTAAGTGCTTAACATTAGAGGATCAAAATATGGAAGGCAAAACCTGATAGAATGGCAAGGAGAAATAGACAAATCCACTATTATATTTGATGGCTTGAATACCTCTCTTTGGTAATTGACATATTCAGTGGGAAAAAAAAATACATAAGAAAATAGGTGACCTGAACAGCAGAAACAATCAACTGGATCTAATTGACATTTATGGAATACTTCATCCAAAACAGCATAACACATTCTTTGCAAGCTCACATGGAACATTCAGTAAAAGAATCCAAATTCTGAAACTTATAGCACCCCTAAACAAATTTAAAGGAATAGAATTCATACAAAGTATGCTTTCAGAACATTCAGGGTACTTCTCTAAGTTATGTTGGACTGACTGTCCTGATCCAGGTCTCCTCATCCTATTCCCACTTGTAGTTCTCAAGAATAACTGTACAGTATGTAATACTACTTAGCCATGAAGAAGGATGAATTAAGATCTTTTGCAACAATTTGGATGGAACTGGAGACCATTATCCTAAGTGAAGTATCTAAAGAATGGAAAAACAAGCACCACATGTACTCACTATTAAATTGGAACTAAGTAATGAGCAGACATGTGCACAGAGGGAAGTAAAACTCAATGGAAATAAAGCAAGGAAGAGAGGAGAGGAAGAGACAGGCAAAAACCTACCTAACAGGTACAATGAACACTATCTGGGTGATGGGCATACTTATAATCCTGACTCAATCATAATAAAAGTGATCTATATAACCAAAAACATTTGTACTCCCATAATATTTTGAAATAATAATAATAATAATAAAATAACTGTAGCTGGGAATGCAGCACCCTGAGATAAGGAGGAACTGCCTAGAACAGTTCAAGCTCTGTTCAGTTCTGCCTAGAAACAGGATGGCCTTCAATGCTTTACCCAGTCTTAAAAGGCTGCATATTACATAATTTTAAGTGTATGAAATTCTAGAAAAGGCAGAACTATGTCAATGGAGAAAACACCAGTTGATTACAGGGGTCTGAGAGGAATTGGAGAAGGATGAATACATGAAGCACAGGGGATTTTTTGGGTGGTGAACTATTCTGTATGATATTAAAATTACGGATATATGAAATTTTGTACTAGTTAAAAACCCATAGAACTATTTAAGTGTGAACTTCAATGCGAAGTATGAATTTCCATAAGTAATAATGCATCAGTGTTGGTTCATCACTTGCAAATAATGCGCCACACTAAAGCAAGATAACAGAGAATGTGTGTGTGTGTGTGCACACATACGCATGTACATGAACTCTGGAGGTGTACAAGGGAACTCTGCACTATCTGCTCTCAGGAGCAATTTTAAAAAGTTTTTTTTTTTTTTATTAAAGTAAGGAAGAAGTAAACAATCATTAGAGGCTGTTAAAAGTGTACCATAATAGATAAAGTCAATTTCATAAAATAGAGAATAAATTGCTGAGGGACTGTTCTACATAAAAAGGTAAGATAACATCATTTTGATGGAGATATATTAGTTAAAACTGTATTAACCTGTTCAAACACAATGTATTAGCTTTCATTATTGTTATTTCAATGTCACAAATAATATTGATCAAAACACATATGTGGTACCTATCTCATATAAGAGCAATGCAGTGGTGGGTAATACAGGACTAACATACTATAAGGCTCCGAGCACATTCTATCTCCTACCCCAGCAACTTCATAACATGTGCCTTTGTCAAGGCTGCTTTGCAGTTTGTGCACTCAAGATGCTTGTTGCAGCTCTAGTCATAATGTCTATTTCTAGAATGAGGCAAAAGATGAGGGAAGCTCAGGTTACAGAAACAGGCTATTGGTACTTGAGTAAGTAAACAGGGGAAATCCTAACATGAGATTAAGCTGAAGATATAGTCAAAGGTAAAATTACGGATAGTCTAGTAGTTTATTACAGAGTTTGATGGTAGGTAAGATTTTATTCTTAGTGCAAGGGGAAGCCATCTAAAGATTTTAAAGGGAGAGAGACTTTACCTTTACTGGCTTCTTTCACTGAAAATATGCACATGAGTTTCCTCCATATCCTTTCGTGAATTGATAGCTCATTTATTTTTATCACTAAATAGTATCCTCTTGTACAGCTGTAGCCCAATTTGTTTACCCATTAACCTATTGAAGGATATCTTTGTTGCTTTCAATTTTTTGTTATTAGCAAAAAATGTTGCTATAAACATTTATGTGAATGTTTTTTGTGGATATAATTTGTAAATCATTTGGGTAAATGCCAAGCAAGTTGATTACTGGATTGTATGGTAAGATTATGCTTATTTTGCAAGAAACTGCCCAACGAATATTCCAAATTGACTGTACCACTTTGCATTTCCACTAGGAAGGTATTAGAGGTCCTGTTGGTCTGCATATTTACCTGCAGTTGGCAATTTCAGTTTTTCTCCCAGGGTGTCCAGTGTCCCCCCAGTTATAAAATCGAGCTGGCTGCTTTCTAGGTTCCCTGTGCAAGTGGGACACATGCAGACAAGATTCTGTCTGGCCTGTGCAGATTTTCTAAGTCTTGGGAGAATGGCTTGCCCTTCCTAGCTTCTGTTATCCCTGGCTGTCTGTGTATTCATGCATCTTGCAGTGTGTGTGAATATTTTTTTCCCACTGGACTTGGGAAAGTAGTAAAAGTGCAACCCAAGATGCAGTAGGCTAAAATGGACCTAGTGCACACTGAATGTTCTTGACAGATCACAATGAAATTAAACCAGAAATCAATAATAGAGAGCAGGAGAACCTCAAAATATTAAGAGATTAAATAACATACTTCTAAATAACACATGTATCACAGAAGTCTCAAGAGAAATTAAAAATAATATGTTGAACTAAATGAAGATGAAAATACAACTTAGCAAAATTTGTGGGTTGAAGTGAAAGCAATGCTTAGAGGAAAATTTATTGCATTAAATGCATATAAACAAAGAGAAGGAAGATCTCAATAAAATAATATATACTTCTATCTTAAGAAACTAGAGGAAGACGAGCAATATAAGTCCAAAGCCAGAAGATGAAAAGAAATAGTAAAATTAACAGCAGAAATTAATGAAATGGAAAACAAGAGATCAATAAAGTCAACAAAACTGAATGTTGATTCTTAAGAAAGACAAATTAGATAAACTTGTGTTTGCCAAGTATTGATAAGATACAAATTATTAATGTCATAATTTTGAAAGGTATCAGCACTTTTGATCCTATGACATTAAAAACACAATTAAGAATACTATGAACAATTTTGTGCCTATACATTTGACAGTTTACACAAAAGAGACTGAATTCTTGAAAGACACAAACTACCAAAACTCACACAAAGATAGATAATCTTATACAAGGATATGCTCATCCCGTTATGGGAGGCAATTCTATGTACATCTTTTGCATTTCATCACATCTCCCAAACAGAGGCCCGGATTTCTTTTGTTCCACAATATCTTTCCAAATATGTGTGCAGGGGAATAGTAGCCAGCAAAGAGGCAAAAGGAGTAGTCAGAGAGAGATGAAATACAGGAGATATGATAGGAGAAACAAAAAAGAAAAAAAAATATAATTCTTCAAAGTAAAGTATCAACAGAGATAAATGCTTCATAGATCAAGTAGCATGAAAACTAAGTAAGCTAATCCATCTTAGTAATTAGGAAATTACTAGTGGCCAGAGTCATTTTAGTGGTAACTAGATTGAAGTGGATTGAGGAGGTAGGAATGTAGAAAGGAAGAGTAAGATTTAGAGCAATGCTTTAATGGAATTAAACAGCCTAGTCATTAAAGAAGGACCCATGTTTTAGGGAAATTTCATTTGTTTTAAAATGGGGAAAAAACAAACAAACAACTAGATCATGCTTTTATGCTACAGCAAAACACCCTTGAGAGAATTTGAAAATGTAAGACAGAAAATAACCAATGGGTCAATGCTTTTAAAGACAGAGAATCCTCTAAAACCAGAAAGAAGGAAAAGTGGACATAAATACAAAAGAGCTTGTGGGTGTTGTCACAAGAACCTGAGGAATTCTAGATGTAGAAACCAAAGTCATTTATTGGGAAGAGTTAAGATGGTGCTAAATGGGGAGCTTGAGGATGAGGCTGAGAAAAGACGTCATGTGGTTTTGTGCTAAAGCCAAGTCACAGTGATCCACAGCAAGGACTGAAACTGTTTTGCTATTTGTATTCCAAAGATTCCCTCAGTTAATAATAATATGGGAGCAGTGGAGAATAATATCAAATATTTATAAGGACTACCAAAGAATATTCTTAGGCAGAGAAAAAAGTGAAACCAACAAGAGGACATTATTTTCTTAATCTCTTATCTAACCCTCATATTTTATAAATACATGAAAATCTCACAGAAGAGAAAGGGTAAGCACTTCTGAGAAAGCAGGCCCTGGAGGCACACATTTTTGATAGGTCCAGTTAATTGCCTAAGAGTTCCTCCAGGCCAATAGCAGTAAATCAGTGAACATTTGGGTAGGGATAGCAGTGCCAATTCCCTTTGGCTATAAAAAGTTTATTGGAATAGATGATTTAAATCTCTTTTCAGCTAAAAGCATCTCTGATTTACATATATTATTCTCAGTGTTATAGTTCTGTGTACTTTACAGGTCTATATTCACTACTGAATTGTATGCTCTCTTAGGGCAAGAGGTAAGTGTTACTCATTCTTTTCTTCAGTCCAGAAACATTCTCTATTTTTTATGTAAAATAACATGCTGAAAGCCTAAAAGCATAGGCATATCAGCAAAAATAAAGTGTTTGGTTAAAAAAAAAATGCATTTCGTAAGGCAAAAGCACTCAAATAATATTAAATAGTCATTATTCCTGCTTGAGGACTAAAAAGACAAAATACCATTAAAGTGTGAGATTTAATGTATGCCCTCTGGTAGATCTAGCACTTTCAGAAACAATTGAGATGAATCCAGGAGAAAGAGCTAAAAGTAGCCCTGAAGGGGTTTACAGACTTGCCTGCTTTACACTGAAATACCACAGCCACCATTGCATATACTCGCTCTAATTGGACACCCTTTAGTTGTCACTCAAGTACCTCATCATTTGCAATGAACATTAAAATAGCTGAAACACAGTTCTCATGCGATATCAGTCATCCCCACCTTTCGACTAAGTAAAAAAATTAATGAAATTAATTCTTAAATGTTTTCCAGGTTTTTTTTTTGGAAAAAAAGGAAAACTGTATTTATTTATTTATAGACATGACTCTCTATATAAGAAATCATAAGGAAAATATTAAAAAGCTACTAGAATTACTACAACTAACAAATAAATTTAGCAAAGTTGCAAAATACAGAGCCAATATTTAAAAATTGATAGTATTCACATATAACAGCAACAAACAAATGGAAAATAAATGTTTTAATTTTACATTTACAATATAAAAAATATTAAATACCTGAAATACTTAGGGATAAGCATAACAAAATATAATCAAGATACAGTTTTAGATACAAGATGAATATGAATATTAATATTTTTATTAGTTTTCTGGGGCTATCATAAAAAAATACCAGAGACTGGGTGGCTTAAAAATCAGAAATTTTTTTTCGCACAGTTCTGGAGGCTGGATATTCAAGAACAATGTGTCAGCAGGTTTCTTTCTCCTGTGAAGTCTCTTTCCTTGGCTTCTGATGGCTGTCTTCTCCCTGTGTCTTCACATGGCCTTAATTTGTGCATCTCTGATGTCTCTTGCCCTTCTTACAAGGATGCCAATCATATTGAATTAGGGCCCCACCTAAGGACCACAGTTTAATCACCTTGACGAAGGCTCTATCCTCAAATATAGTTACATTCTTAGGCACAGGCAGTTGATACTTCAACATATGATTTTGAGCAGGACACACAGCCCAGCCTGTAACAACTTTTATTATTATTATTAAAACATCTTGACAAAATTACCATTCATTTGCTACAGCCAGATGGCGAATTCCTAAATGTATCTTTAAATAGCAATTTATTTATTTTGATTATATATTCTTGTGTAAGAAACTACCTCTAAACTTAATGGCTTGAAACAAAATTTGTTTTCTTCATAATTTTAAATATCAGAAATATGGGAACAGTTAGCTAAGAAGATAGTCTTTGGTTGACTTTGTGTCAGCCAAGTTGGCCTGGCCTGAAGAGCTAATTCTAGAACAACTGTTACACTGGTATCGGGACCTTTTGATCACTCTCCCCAAACCTCTCCACAGATGTCTCAACCTCCAAGGCCTTTCCACACGACCTGGTCTTTGCACAATATTGTAATCACAGATTAGCTAACTTTCTTACATGGCAGCTGGTTTTCAGGTGCAGGAAGTAAAAGCTGCCAGGCTAGTTAAGGTCTATATCTAGAACTAGCATTGGCTCACTTCTGCTACCTCTTAATGATCAAGACAATCACAGAACCTGCATAAATCCCAGAGGGTGATGAAGTAGACTCTGCTTCTTGATGGGAGACGGAAAATGTCAGAAGGTAGAAGAGTTTATAGGATGAAAATGTTTCTGTGTTCTGTTGACCCAGAATCAGAAAAGAGAAATAGTTCCAAAAATGGCAGCTGACTCTACAAGGCAAAGTTTCAAGTACCACTATCAAATAGAATTGGCTTTTTCAGACTAATTAAATGTCTTAACTGGAACTCCTTTAGTTTCTAATCTTTTGTTCATGCTGTTTCTTAGCTTTTAACTTTTCTACCCCATCCTATACACACATAAACATATATACAGGTAAACACACATAAACATCAACACACACTCAAACTATCATTTTTTCTCACCAACTTCAATTTATCCTTCATGTCTCAGCTTCCAAAACCTTTCTGGTCATACAAAAAAAAAAAGATTTAAAGCATGTATTTCTCTTTTCATAACATTTCACACTGTATTTCAATGGAAAAGTTAGTTGTTTGTGGTTTCCACTGGACTGCAGACCCAGGGTGGAGTTCTTTCATACTGATCAATTTTTCACCACTGTTTCTCACAGTACTGGCATATAGTAGATATTTAATACATACTTGTTGAATGATTGGATAAACAAATAAGTAAAAGTGCTACTGAATGAACTAAATTTTATCAAGAGTTTGAAATAATGTAAGATAATGGAATATGGGGGATTTATTCCATAGCACTTGGCTTTTGCATAAAAATTAATTACTCCTAATTGATTTGTAGTTTGGAAAATAATGTTTTTTACATTATTATAATTATTCTTGTAAGTAATTAGTGAATTAGTTTCAGGTTAGTTATCTGCCTAAATTGAACAATTTCTTGGGATTTTGGCAGTGTTAGGTTTCTGAAACTCAAGATTGTACCTTGAAATATTTTAAGACCTTAACAGTCTTCACTGAAATTGTTTCAGCCTATTACTCTGTATCTTTTACTCTTGGTAGACTGTATATAGCATAAAAAATAACATTTGTTGAAATATAAACAAGAATCATGTCTTCTATGAGCTAAAAAGCACCAAGTTTTCTGAGCTAAAAAGCAGATAAAGCAATTTAAATTTCTATATTTGCACCATACTTTTCTTTTAAAACCCCTTATTTAGAAATAACATAAACACTTATTTTCACTAAAGAAAAATCAAGGGATACAGATAAAAAAGAGCAAACAATAGTTATTCATAATTTTACAAAAAAATATTTTCTTTATAAAATTTAATTATAATCCATGGGTACAGGTTATCTGTCATGATGTCCTACAAACTAAGCTTAACAGATATGACCCTTGTATTTTGGATTTTTACAATATAGAGCAGAGAACAGACTGTTGCAAAGCGATTAAATAAAAACCAGAGCACTAAATGTGTACATTCAGTGTAGGAAAATGGAGTCATGCTTGACTTCATTATATTTTTATCAAACTTGTACCTACAAATAGTAATACTGACTATTCTCATTTTTAACTATTTAACATATATTTTATTCATCTTTGTAGTTCAAAGCTAGTACTCTATAAAATTCTCATAGATACTCCAAAAACGTGAGCGGAACCACAGGCTAGACATTAATTGAAATTGAGAATTGGCTTTGTATGGCTAAATTTCCAATGTATAATTTATATAGAGATTAAAATATTATACAAATGTTAATATAGGCATTGAAAATTTGAAAAAGCTGTTCTTACATTCTATATTCTATAGTCTGACTTGAATGTGTGATTTTGGGGAAAGAAAATATGTTTTATATATAGTTATTTTTTTCTCATATAATACTCAAAAAATATTTTATTAACATTTCAAGGGAGATCCACCTATAATTTTGTAATTTTCTAATATGTGCACATAAAGACAGTCTTTGAACTTCTTTTCTTAATTTATTTTCTTAATTGACAGATAAAATTGTATATATTTACTGTGTACAACATTCTTCGAAGTATTGTATATATTTACTGTGTACAACATTCTTTGAAGTATATTTATATTGTGAAATGGCTAAATCTAGCTAATTATCATATGCATTATCTTGCAGTTATAATTTTTGTGGTGAGAAGGATTACATCCTCTCTCTTAGCATTTTCCAATAATACAATATATACTTTTTTTTTTTGAGTGAAAAAGTCCAAGCAATTTATTACTGGGGAAAAATGAATTAAATTAGTTTATTGACAACATGTAATGAAAACAACTGGTTAATATGTTTTATTTATTTATTTTTTATTTCAGCACATTATGGGGGTACAAATTGTAAGGTTGCATATAATGCCCTTTGCCTCCCTCCCCTCACAAGTCTGAGCTTCAAGCTTGACCATCCCCCAGAGGGTGCACATCTCACTCATTATGTCTGTATATACCTGCCCCCTCCTCCCTCCTCCCACCTGCCCAATACCCAATAAATGTAATTCCTATGTGTCCACTTAGGTGTTAATCAGTTAATACCAATTTGCTGGTGGAGTATATGTGGTGCTTGTTTTTCCATTCTTAGGATACTTCATTTAGTAGTATGGGTTCCAGCTCTATCCAGGAAAATACAAGATGTGCTATATCACCATTGTTTCTTAGAGCTGAATAGTACTCCATGGTATACATATACCACATTTTATTAATCCATTCATGTATGGATAGGCACTTGGGTTGTTTCCATAACTTTGCAATTGTGAATTGTGCTGCTATAAATATTCGAGTGCAGATGTCTTTTTTGTAGATTGACCTTTGTTCTTTTGGGTAGATGCCCAGTAGTGGGATTGCTGGATCAAATGGCAGATCTATCTGTATCGCTTTAAGGTATCTCCATATTGCTTTCCACAGAGGCTGAACTAGTTTGCAGTCCCACAAGCAGTGTAGGAGTGTTCCTATCTCTCCGCATCCACACCAACATTTATTGTTTTGGGACTTTTTGATAAAGGCCATTCTTACTGGAGATAAGTGATATCTCATTGCAGTTTTGATTTGCATTTCCCTGATGATTAGAAATGTTGAGCATTTTTTCATGTTTGTTAGCCATTCTTCTGTCTTCTTTTGAAAAATTTCTTTTCATGTCCTTTGCCCACTTTTTGATAGGGTTGTTTGATTTTTTCTTGCTGATTTTCCTGAGTTCTAAGTAGATTCTAGTTATCAGCCCCTTATCAGATGTATAGGATGCAAAAATTTTTTCCCATTCTGTAGGTTGTCTGTTTGCTTTCATGACTGTTTCTTAGGCTGTGCAGAAGCTTTTTAGTTTGATCAGGTCCCATTTATTTATTTATGTTGCTGCTGTGATTGCCTTTGAGGTCTTCTTCATAAATTCTTTGCCTAGGCCAATGTCTAGGAGAGTGTTTCCAACATTTTCCTCTAGAATTCTAATAGTTTCATACCTTAGGTTTAAGTCTGTTACCCAGCGTGAGTTGATTTTTGTGGGAGGTGAAAGGTGTGGGTCCTGTTTCAGCCTTCTACAAGTGGCTATCCAGTTTTCCAAACATCATTTATTGAATAAGGATTATTTTCCCCAGTGAGTGTTTTTGTCTGCTTTGTCAAAGATTAGATGGCAGTATGAGGATGGTTTTATATCAGGGTTCTCCGTTCTGTTCCACTGGTCAATATTCCTATTTTTGTGCCAATTCCAAACTGATTTAATTACTACAGCTTTGTAGTATAGTTTGAAATCTGGCATATTGATACCTCTCATTTTGTTTTTATTGCCTAAAATTGGTTTTGATATACGGGGTCTTCTCTGGTTCCAAACGAATCGTAAAATTATTTTTTCTATATCTGTGAAAAATGATGTTGGGATTTTAATAGGGATTGCATTAAAACTGTAGATCAGTTTGGGTAGTACAGACATTTTAACAATGTTGAGTCTGCCTGATGCTAAATTTTAAGACTTCTTTCTGTATTTTAATTATTATTTTTGATTATTGTCCTGTAGTAGATATGTGTTTTGAAAAGATTTTCTTCCAGTCTCTTCATTCTCTCAATTAAATACTCTTTTTACTTAAATTTAACAATGGAAATAATTTTTTTGTTTTGTTTTAAAGTAAGATACTCATTTACTCATTTCCATGATTCATAATCTTTCAGAGACAGCTACCTTAAATATTAAGCAAAGTTTGATTTAGGAAGGCAAAAATTCCTATTTTACTATATACACAGTGTATCTAGACTATAACATCCCTATTTATTGGTATCATGTACAACTCAGAAATTTTTTAATGCCATTTCCAGCAAAAATGAATGTATTCAAATAATCATATATCCATATATCACAGCAGACTGTTTAGAGTCCCTCTAAAACCTAGGACATAGATGACAGTTTAGGAATATTTTCCTTATGTGATGTTCTAATATAGTGAGAGAATATCAAAAATAAAAATGTCTGTCACACATATATGACTCTGATGTCTTAAAGAGGAAAAAAATTGGAGAACTTTAACTGTCGTATTGCTTGTTTTGACATCATGTAGACGAGTTCCTATTTTTCATCTGAGGATTTTAAATTGATCAAAATTGTTTTTCTGTAGAGAGGTCTACCCCTTTTGTTCTTCATTTTCTGCTTCAGTATTGTGATTTCATGTTGGTTTCTCTTAGTGACATCTGATATTATAGAAATGAGGTAATCAATACTAAAATTGCTTTTAGGTAAAGTAGATATGCAGTAAAAAGATGAAAAATCTTTCATCTATAGTAGAAAAAGTCCCATCAATTTAATTACATATTCCAAGTAAAAAATACGTGTTTTCCAGTAAAATATATTTTATTGTTCTTATTTATAATTAAATATTGATCAATAAGAAATGATAGCTAAAGATGATGAAAATGAACATTTATTGAATAGGCTACTTTATAAATTGCCTATCACATTCCAGCTAGTGTGGTAGGACTTTTTTTTTTTTTTTGTACTTTTTATCAGGAAAATTTTAGATAGATAATAATTAGAAAAAGAGTATAATATAACTTCATATACACAAGAGATATCAATTCATGGACAAACTTCCTCCATGCACCCCCCACCCAATCGCCATCCCACATCCCAATCATTTCCCACCATTTCCATTTTAGCACCAGATTATTTTGAAGCAAATTCTAGATACCATATAATTTCTTCTAAATATTTCAGAATACATGTTAAAGAAAGTATTATATCCTTTTTTAAAATCAAATATGCAATGCTTTCAAATCCTTAATATCATTAAACAGCTAGTGTTCATATTTCCCTGAATGTTACGTAGTTTTTTTCAGTTTGCTATTTTTTTCATAAAGTTATGAGCATGTGGTTTCTTACTTTTTGAGATCTTCCTAACTTTCATCTGAACTTGCACTTGTCACTGCATCTATTGCCTTTGTTTCACTCAGTTTGGCTTCCACTCTCAGCAGTGGTTTTATCTTTGTGTTTCCAGAGGCTCACTGTAAATTTTAGTTTGTGGTATACCTGTTTAATTTCTGCTGATGCTCTTAGATTTTTCTGGAGTACACAATGGTAATATGTAGGCTTCCTGGATCCAAAAACTATGACAAGGTCATTTACCATTCCTCATTTTTCTCAGCTCGATTTTGATACCACCAGATTCTTGAGGCTGTGGTGGTTGGTTCTTACCCATTCGTATTTTGAATTTTGTAAAGATACATTGTTATGAAATGTATTATTTTCCTATGGCTGCAGCAATAAATTACTTTAAATTGTGTGGTTTAAAACATCATAAATTATTCTTTTCCAGTCTGTAGTCCAGAAGTCCAAAATCAGTTTAACTGGACTAATATAAAGCTGTCAGCGAAGCTAGTTCCTCCTGGAGGCTTTAGGGGGACTATTTTCTTGCCTTTCCTGGACTTTCTTTCCTTCTGGAGGCCACCTGCATTCATGAGCTCATGATCTTTTCCTGACAGCATTTCAACTTCTTCTCTCTTTGATGAAATTCCTATTTCTGTACCAAATCCCCCCCTGCTGAACTTTAATAAAATCACTTGTGATTACATTTAGGATCCAAATAAATAATTCAGGATAATGTCACCCTCTCTATTTTTAACTAAATCACATTTACAAAGTCCCTTATATGGGAAATAAGGTAACATTCATCAGTTTCAGGGATTAAGATGTGAATAATCTTTGGGTAGTAGGACATAGATATTCTATTTGGCATACCACATAGAGTGTCACTATAGATCTAATTTACAACGTTTTGGTTTTACATCCAAAGGTGTAGCTTGTCATTTTCATAAAAAATTCAATGAAGTTCAAATATGCTCCACTCACATATTTTTCTTACTATCCTATTCCTTTCTTATTTATTTAATCATAATTGCTTATAATCCTGGCATACGTTACTTCTTGTCTTTGTTTCTTTGTTTGTTTGTTTGTTGGCATAAGAAATATTTAGCTAGTTTATTTCTGCCATGACTGGAGAAAAATGCTACAGAAATATGTATGAATTTATCCAAACAGGAATATCATATCACAAAATACTTTCTTGATTTTTTTATAAATATAAATTTCAAGATCTCATATCATGAAGAGAGAATTTTAATTAACATGTTTCTAACATATTTACGTCAAGATGAATGCAAAGAATTATTCACAAATAACAATAATAGTAATAATAATGATAATTGTTCAGGTTCTATATTCTTAGTATCAGTAAGATTTTAATTACAGATTGGTATTATCCCAACAACTTACTCTGATAAGACTTATTTTCACATTGTTAATAATAGTGAATATTTTTCCAGGCATCTACAGACACTTCCATTTTTTCAAGTGCTAAAAATTAATAGCTACATTCTTACTCATTTGTTTTTCAGATTAAGTATATCCTCCATTATAAATTAGCCACAAAATTATATCAAGTCAATCATTTTGAATATTGAACAGTTGGACTTAAATTAAATGCTAAGAGCATTTCTTCGGATAGGGTAAGGTAACTTGCTTAACATACAATCAGAATGATTTACTCCTATATCTTCTTCTAGAAGTTTAATTTCCAAATCTCTTACATGTAGGTCTATAGTGTATTTTGAGTTCATTTTTGTATATGATCTGAGATAAGGGTCCAACTTCATTCTCTCATATATGTGATTTAGTATTTCCAGCACCATTTTTTGAAGACTATTCATTTCTCATTAAATAATTTTTGACTTTGCCCACATCGTGAGGAATCACTCTCCATGAAAGTTATAGATTTATAAAATATATGTCTTAAATAATAAGACTGAAAGTTGAAATTACTCCTTGATTCATGAGCTGCAAAATGGATGTTATGTTAGCAGGCATGAAAACAACATTAATCTCTTTGTACATCTCCATCAGAGCTCTTGAGTGACCAGGTCCATTATCAATGAGCAGTAATATTTTGAAAATAATCTTTTCTTCTGAGCAGTAGGCCTCAACAATGAGCACCAAATATTCATTAAAACATGCTGTGCCATCATCTAGGTTCTGTCATACCATTTAGAGAGCACAAGCAGAGTAGATTTAGTATAATTCTTATGGGCTCTAGGATTTGGGGAATGGTAAATGAGCATTGGCTCCAACTTAAAGTCACCAGCTGCATTAGCCCCTAACAAGGGAGTCAGCTTGTTCTTTGAAGCTTTGAAACAGTCATTGACTTCTCTTTCCTAACTGTGAAAGACATAGATGACATCTTCTTCAATTGGAAGTCTGCTTAATCTACACTGGAAATCTGCTATTTAGTGTAGCCACCTTCATCAATTGTCTTAGCTAAATATTCTGGATAACTTGCTTAGGTTTCTGCTTCAGCACTTGCTCATTCACCCTGCACTTTTGTGTTAGAGAAATGGCTTCTTTCTTTAAATCTCATGAACCAAACTCTGCTAACTTCAAACGTTTCTTCTGCAGGTTCCTCATCTCTCACAGCCTTCATAGTAATGAAGAGAGTTAAGGCTTTTCTCTTGCTTAGGCTTTGGTTTAAGAGAATATTGTGACTGGTTTGATCTTCTACCCCGGCCACTAAAATTTTCTCCGTATCAGCAAAAGGACTGTTTGACTTTCTTAAAATTCGTGTGTTCACTGGAGTAGCAGTTCCAATTTCTTTCACAAACTTTTTCTTTGCATTAACAAAGACACTTGACTGACTGGCACAAGAGGGCCAGCTTTAGGCCTGTCCTAGCTTTTAATATGCCTTTTTCTTTAAGCTTAATCAGTTCTAGCTTTTGATTTAAAGTGACAGACCTGAAACATTTCCTTTCACTTGATCACTTAGAGCCCATTGTAGGGTTATGAGAGGAGAGGGAGAGAGATGGAGGAATGTTTGGTTGGTGGAGCAATCAGAATACACACATTTATCTATTAAGTTCACCATTGTATGAGGGTGTGTTTTGAGGTACCACAAAACAATTACTATAGAAGCATCAAAGATCACTGATCTGATCACAGATTACCATAACATATAATAATAAAGAAAAATCTTCAAACATTGCAAGAATTTCCAAAATGTGACACAGATATACAAAGTGAGTATGTGCTATTGCAAAAACAGTGCTGATAGACTTACTCTATGCAGGTTTGCCACAAAAGCTCAATTTGTAAAAAACACAATATCTGCAAATTGCAATGAAGCCAAGCACAATAAATGAGGTATGCCTATAAAAGATTATGCCATCTGCAAATAGAAATAGTTTTACTTCTCAATTTCCAAACTATATGCTTTTATTTATTTCATTTCTTTACCTAATTGCCCTAGCTAGAACCTCCAAGGCAACATGGTACAGAAATGGTGAGAAGACTTCATAATTACAGTGGGAAATTATTCAGTCTTTCACTATTAAATAGGATGCTACCTGTGTATTTTTAATAGATGGTCTTTCTCAGCTTGAGGAAAATCCTTTTTCTTTCTAGTTTGTTGAGTATTTTAATCATGTAGATATTAACTTTTCTCAAATACTTGCACTGCATCTATTGAGATAACCATGTAATTTTGCCCTTTATTATATTGATACGATATATTACATTGATAATTTTTCTGTATTAAAACAATCTTGTATTCCTTGTATAAATCTTGCTTTATGGTGCATAATCTTTTCTTATATGTTGCTGAATTTGGTTTGCTAGAATTAATTGAGGATTTTTCTGTCTATAATTAAAAGTTATGTCGGCCTATAGCTTTCTTGTAATAGCTTATCTTATTTTAATGGTAGGGTAATAGTAACTTAATGGAATGAGTTAAGTATTTTCTTCTTTTCTATTTTAGAAGGAGTTTTTGAAAGATTGGTATTAATTCTTCCTTAAAAGTTTGCTAGAATTCACAATTGAAGTCAACTAGATATGGACTTTTCTCTGTGGGAAGTTATAAAATTGCTAAATAAATATTTTATTATTTATAGGTTTATTTAAATTTTGTATTTCTTTTAAAGTCAATTTTGGTAATTATTGTCTTTCTAAAAATGTGTTCGTTTTATGTAGAGTCTCTGTTTGCATGAAATTTTCATAGTATTTCTTAACATTCCTTTTTATTTCTGTCAGATCAAAGTGATCTTACATTCCTTATCCCTGATTTAAGTAATTTGGTGTCTTTTTCTCTTCTGTTACTACTTTTATATCAGTAATATGGATTTTCTATTGGTTATTTGTTTAAACAAATATATAATTCTATTTAGCAATTATCACTCTAATATCAAAACTAGACAAGGACACACACACAAAATTAAACTACAGACCAATATCCCTGATGAACATAGAAACAGAAATCCTCAACAAAATACTAGCAAACCAAATACAATGGCATATCAAAAATATAACACACCATGAGCAAGTGGGTTTTAACCAGGGATGCATGGATGGTTCAAGATATTCAAATCTATAAATGTCATACATCACATAAGTAGAATTAAGGACAAAACCATATGATCGCCTCAAAACATGCTGAAAAAGCATTTGATAAAATTTAGCATCTCTTCATGATACAAATCCTCAACAAACAAAGCATAAAGGAACATACCTCAAAATACTAAAGGCTGTATATGACAAGCACACAGTCACCATCATACTTAATAGAGAAAAATTGACAGCATTCCTTCTAAGAACTGGAACAAGAGAACTCCCACTCTTACCACATCAATTCAACATAGTCCTGGAAGTCCTAGCCAGAGCAATCAGGAAAAAAAAAGCAAGCAAATTGGAAAAGAGAAAGTCAAATTATCTGTGTTCACTGATGATATGATCTTACACCAAGAAAACCCTAAACCCTTCACCAAAAAACTCTTATATTTGATAAATTTGATTAATTTAAAGGATACAAAATCAATGTAAAAAAGTTAGTAGAATTTTACACAGTAATAATGATCTAGATGAGAATCAATTCAAGAAGATGTCATTTATAATAACTACAAAAAAAATTAAATATCTAGGAATATATTTAATCTAGGTTATCAGAGATCTCTACAAGGGAAACTACAAAACACTGATGAAAGAAATTGTAGACAACATAAAAAATAGAAAAAATATGTCATGCTCATGGATTGGAAGAATTAATATCATTAAAGTGACAAACTACTCAAAGCAATCTATAGATTCAATGCAATATCAAAATACTAATGTCATTTTTCACAGAATTAGGAAAAAATTCTAAAATTTATATGGAACCAAAAAAATAGCCCAAATAGTCAAAGCAACACTAAACAAAGAGCAAAACTGGAGATATCACATTATCTGACTTCAAATTACACTGCAAGTTTATAGTAACAAAAGCAGCATGGACACATAGATCAGTGGAACAGAATGATGATCCCAGAAATAAAACCACATACCTACTTGACAAAAATATACACTGGAGAAACTAAATCCCATTCAATAAATGGTGCTGGGAAAATTGGATTGCCATCTGCAGAAGAATGAAACTGGATACCTATCTCTCACCATATACAAAAATCAATGCAAGATGGATTAAAACCTTAAATGTAAGACCTCAAACTACAAAAATTATAAAAGAAAACCTAGCAAAAACTCTTCTGGACATTTATCTAGATAAATAATTCTTAACTAAGACCTCAAAAACATAAGCAATAAAAATAAAAACAGACTAATGGGACAACACTAAACTAAAAATCTTCTCTACAGCAAAAGAAATGGTCAACATAGTTAACAAACAATCTGGGAGAAAATATTTGCAAACTATGCATCCAAGTGAGGACTAATACCCAGAATTTACGAGGAATTCAACATCAACAACAAAAACAACAAAACAGATAATCCCATTGAAAGGTGGGCAAAGATCCTGAATATTCATTTTTCAAAAGAAGACATACAAATGGCCACAAGGTATATGAAAGATGCTCAACATCACTAATCATCAGATAAATGCAAATTAAAACCACAAAAGATATCATCTCACACCAGTCAGAATGGCTATTATTAAAAAGGTGAAAAATAACAGATGTTGATGAAGATACCCAGAAAAGGGAACACTTATACACTGTTGGTGAGAATGTAAATTAGTACAACCTCTATGGAAAACAGTATGGAGATTTCTCAAAGAACTAAAAATAAAACTACCATTTGACCCAGCAATTCCACTACTGGCTATCTACCCCAAGGAAAATAAGTCATTATATCAAGAAGATACCTGAACTCATATGTTTATTGTAGCACTATTAATGACAGTAGAGATATGGAATGAACCTAAGTGTCCATCAATGGATAATTGGATAAAGAAAATGTGGTATCTATACACAATGGAATACTATTCTGCCTTAAAAAGGAATGAAATCAGGTCATTTGCAGCAACATGAATGGAACTAAAGGGCATTATCTTAAGTGAAACAACTCAGGCACAGAAAGACAAATATCACATATTCTCACATATTGTAAGTGAGAGATAACGTGTCCACATGGATGTGAAGTGTGAAATGAAAGACAATTGACATTCAGAAGGGTGAGGGGTGATAAGGGGGTGGATGATGAGAAATTACTTAATGGGTACAATGTATGTTATTCCAGTGATGGGTGCATTAAAAGCCCAGACTTCATCACTATGTAATATATCCATGTAATAAAATTATACTTGTAACCCATACATTTATACGAACAACAAAAAATCTAATACTATTTACCATTGACATTGACTAGTTTGAATACAGGCTATGATGCTGAATGGTAGCTTTGAGGCCCCCTGCTGCACAAAACGTTATTCTCCTGTTTCTGAACCATAGAGACATCTGAAAAATTCTTAGAAGAGGTTGGAAAGCAATGCAGGCACTAAAGCAGAGGTTACTATCCATCTGGTATGAAAGTTTATCAATATGTTAATAAGTGGTTCTGCTATAGCGGTAGTACTCACCTGCTAAATAGCAGTCCTACTTGTCATTCTGGAGACTGCTTCTTGACTCAACTTTCTTTTTAGGATGAGTTATAGAAATAGATAGCAGTAATGCTTGTACAATTGTGTGAGTATAATTTAAAGAAATCACTTCATTATACACTTAAAGAAGAGAATTTTATGGTATGTAAATTATATTTAAATAATACTGTTTTTAAATATGTGAAAATAAAATCAATGCATTTTACATAAATTTAAAATCAGTAACATTAATTTACAAACTGTATGAACCTAAAGTATTTGGTTTGAATGGTGATCTAAAACCACTAGGTAATAATGATTGACCTATTTCTTAGAGAGATGGAGTTAGGAACAATTAAAAACATTTAGGATTTACCTTAAAAGTCTTTAAACTCTTTTTGAAAATGTGTATTATATGAATGTACTTTAGAAAGGTACATTATACATTTGCTTTTACTTTTTAACAATTGAAGAGTTCTGGGCAGTGAATCATGTTTGAGAAGCTCTAAGGTGTCTTCCCAAACTGTGAATGATTTACTTGTAAAGAATGACATTTAGCTATGCACCTTTCAAGGTTCCCTAGTGTAAAATGAAACATAGTGTTCTTTGTTGATCTTACTTGGTACCCCTGTGGAGATTAGTGAAAATTTATTATCTTTTTTGACTTAAAGAGCTATTTCTTATGTTAATGGTAAAGTGAAAGTAACATACTTCATATGGGTTATGAAAAATGTTAACCTTTTTTTTTTTTTTATCCTCAAGGAATTATAGTCAGCCATAAACTCCGTAAAAAGGATGAGATCATTACTTAGGTTGAGACTGTTTCAAGATGAGGGAAATGAAAAGTTGAATATGTCAAGATTTTTTGAAAAGTTGACATTAAATCACACACTTTTAAAAATAATCTATTTAGAAGCCAATATAAGTTTAATGAAGTAAAATACATAACAGCTGAGTAATTTCCCTTATTTGTCTTAATGAAAAGAAACAGAAAAATCATAAAAATAATTTTTAGATTATAATACCATTACACTTAGAGGCACAACCATGTACATGATCTGGCCATTAATGAAGTTCAGTAAACTGATAAATTATCGGTGATTAAGTTTTCAATTGAAATCAATTCAGCCTATATGAAATCTAATTAATTTTAATTTATCAAATGGTAACCTAGGGCTATAAGTTACTAATTTGCTAATATAAAAATCATTTAGATGTATTAAGGTAAATTGGTAAATCAAAATTGTATATACTTAAGGTGTACACTATTTTGATATACATATACATTATGAAATGATTAACACAGTCAAGCTAATTAACATAGCCATCACCTCCACAGAGTTACCATTTTTGTCTGTGTAATGATAACATTTAAGATGTACCCTCTTGGCAAATTTCAAGTATACAATACAATATTATTAATTATAGTCATCATGCCGTACATTAGATCTCTGGAATTCATTCATCCCAAATAACTGAAACTTTGTGCCCTTTGACCAACATCTCATCATTTCCCCTACCCCTACCCCATGGCAACCAACGCTGTACTCTCTGCTTCTATGAGTTTGACCTTTTTAGATTTCACATATAGGTAAGATCATGCAGTATCTGTTTTTCTGTGTCTGGATTATTTCACTTGCTTAATTTGCTTCAGGTTCATCCATGTTGTTGCAACAACACTCTTTGCCACTATTTTATTAATAACAATTAATAAGTAAGAGATTATTATCTTAAAACAGGATTTCATACAATCACTGTCACTACCATCATCAGTATCAGCATCATCTAGTGTTTATTATTATTATATGCCAGGCTTAATTGTACATGCTTCGCTGTAGTATCATCTGACATATAATCCATGCTGCAGTTTTATGAAGGAAAAATAAGTATTTGGTCCTAGTTTTAGAGATGAGAAAAAAAAAAACAAGGCATATAAATTGTAAGTAACTTATATAATTTCACCAAGACAGCACATATTATAATCAGAATTCAGCTTTCAAATACATGTAATCCTATGTGATGATTTGTCTCTTCACTATTTATATTTTTGAAAACAAGTTTATGTTTTATTTAAAAACTCATTGGCTTTGAAAGGAAAATCAGATATTCTGGATTTTAATCTCAGCTTTATTTTCTCTAGATATATGGCATGGGGCAATCAGTTCATCATTTACAAAGGTATATATAGTACTATATACTTTATAAATATCTTTCAGTTCATAAATTCTGGCTATGTCCCATGTTTCCTACAAAAACATTTCAATATATTGACTCTACAATCCAATTGATTTATGACGTAGCATATTACATAAGCTTCTATAATGCCTTAGACAAAATTAAGTCTGAGATAAATTTAATAAAGGCTGTTTATTCATAAAATTGCAGCATGGAAACTCATCGGTATCATTTTTGTTTCAGTGGGTTTTAAAAGATGTGGGAAAGAAGAGTCAATTTTATAGATTAAGAGCAGGAAATACCCAGACGATCTCTGATTGGCAAGCACTCTAGTAGTGTTTAGAAGCAGGGGATGCTTTCTAATTGGTCTTCAGAGACATTTGTCAGTCATTGGTTAGCTGTAAGGAAGCAAGCTAGCAGTTTGAGGGCATTTCAGAAGAGAAAGGATTGTTCAATATTAGGGCTGGAATGTTTTCTGTGGCTGGTCATTTCTTGGAAGAAATGTGGATCAATAGAGTGCTTTTTTTGTGGTCAAACTGTAATAATGATCCTTAATTAGGGAGGAGGAGGCTACCATGACAGGTAGTTTCTTATTAGAAAATTTTTCAGCAAAGATTTATAAAAACAGAATCATGAACAAGGCACTTATTTTAATTGCATACATTTGAAGTGATGAAACAGTTAAATTAGGAGACAATACTTTTTAAATAAAACTTTTAAAAACTAAGTTATTTAAACAAAAATTCTTAGAACATATGGTAAATTATATTGTAGAGTAGAAAGGTATATTTTTCCAGCTACATGAATCTAAACAAAACATATATTTAATTATAAAAACATTTTTTGTGATATTTATATATTTTTCCAATATCACTTACACTAAGGACATCAGGCAAGAATTAGTGAGAGTGAGCTATTGGTTAATTGATTAATTTGTCTTATTTTTCCTTGCTTTAACAATTTATAAATATTACTCAGATTTGGTCTCTTCTTCATAAATAATAAATGAATTTATTGTATAAAATAATTTTGTTGATTTTTAATAATAAAACACAAATTAGTGACCTTTTGGTGGTGTTGTCATTTAAAACTATTATCAAAGCTTAATATTTGTGCATGTGCACACATAAGCAGCACATGAACCTACAACTAAGTCCATGAACAAAACCTCTCCTATGCCAGATCACCAACACTGAACATCATTTCATTTTCCTTCCATCTAATTTTCATGTTTCTCATCTAACTCCTGGTTGTCATGACACCTACATAAAAGAAAAGATTTTGCTTGGATAGATATTTAAGAAATAGTATTCTTGCCTTCATTGTATATACTGTTCAAAAAACTAAAGAATTATAGTTTGCAAAGGCAAGTTTTTAGAAAAATATACAGATTATTTTGCCTTTTAAACAATGTTCTTTATATTTTAGGTGTTGTGAAAATTTACCTTGTTGAATTTAATTTTTTAGTATGCAATTTTCACCTTCACGATAATATGAAATCAAGGGACAACCATTGGATTAAATTCTAGAAAATTTGATGAAGCGGTTGCTTGTAGAAATAAAATGATATTTTTTTATTTCAGCATATTATGGGGTACGAATGTTTAGGTTACATATATTGCCCTTGTCCCTTCCTCCCCACCCCCAAGTCAGAGCTTGAAACCTGTCCATTCCCCAAACGGTGCTCATTGCACTCATTATGTATGTATATACCCATCCTCTCCTCCCCCTTCCCATCTGCCCGACGCCTGATAAATGTTATTCCTGTATGTACACTTAAGTGTTGATCAGTGAAACTAATTTGATGGTGAGTACACATGGTGCTTATTTTTCATTCTTGGGATACTTCACTTAGTAGAATGAGTTACAGCTCTATCCAGGAAAATACAAGAGATGATATATCACCACTGTTTCTTAGAGCTGAATAGTACTCCATGGTATACATATACCA